>CM034151.1:452860826-453465367 GCA_019776745.2 Taxus chinensis | reverse complement strand
ACTTTGGTTATTCGTATAACCCCCTCTACCTTGATAACCCTAATAACTTATACCTCCTCGATAATTATTGTATATGTCCATTCTTCATAGCCAAAGATTATATCCTCCTTTGTATCCTCCCATTAGCATCCAATCTCAGTTGACATAACCATTGATGCAATGAGGTTATGGTAATTTATCTAAATCATTAATCCCACGTCATGCCAAGTGGCACAAATGGATTGCCTTGATATCCACTGACTACTAGTGGGGACCAAATTAATTTCTGAAGCAGCTTGAACTCATTAGGGACATGGGTTGAATTGGTAAGCTTGTGGGTGGGTTATTTATGAGGTTCTAACAGAAACTAGGATTCGGTGTACTTGCAACAATATCATCTAGGTTGGGAAGGTGTGATGATAATTGTAAAATGATCCACATGTTTTATAGGGTGACGTCAATTGGTTAGTTAAGAACGTGCTACTTACCATCAGGGAGCATGTGTCCTCGAACTATGTTCATCCCATAATCTATGGTATTGGCCACACCATATTCTACTTTTCGGGTTGTGTGTTGTTGGTGGATGCGTTTTCTATGGAATGTTTCCTGATCAAGAATCAGAGGTCTTTTTGCATTTTTTACGGTACTAGAAAGTCAAATTTAATGTGCCCTTCTAGGATAAAATACCAAAAGATACTAAAGGTATTTCTCCGTCTCAATACTTGCTCTAGGGAAGAGAATTTATTTTTTACATCCTCTTTTCTTTGAGATTTCCAACGTTGTAATTTTAATCAATTTAAGCAGCTGGAGTTGCTACTTTTTATAGTTCATGGATTTGAGGTATGCAGATTTTCCCCTGGAGCTGCAAGAGATCAGAAATCAGGCATCCCAAGCAATGGAAAAGGATCAAGCTTTGATCAAGAAGACCTTTGATAGGAAGACCAAAGATAGATCTTTTCAAGTTGGAGATCTAGTGTTGAAATGGGATGTGGATAGAGCAAAACCAGGAAGGCATTCAAAATTTGATGCCATTTGGAGTGGCCCATACATGGTCACAAATATGCAAGAACAGCAATGCTTTCCAATTGGCCTCATTGGATGGTGAAGAACTGTAGATTCCAGTCAATGGAATCTATCTCAAGCGTTACTTCTAGAGGGAAGTTCACTACCTCTGTAAATATTAGATTAGATTTTCTTTCCTCCAAGTGCTTGTGCACATTGTTTTGTTGTAGGTTAGTTTTGTTTTCCCTAAGTGCTTTAGCACAGCTTGTTGTCCATGGAGATGTTTTACAGTCTTTTCTCCCATTAGGTGATATTCCATCTTCCTCCTTACAAATTCTAAGTTAGTTGGATTCTAAACTAAATGTTTGATAACTCCATGCCCAATGGACTGCTTCAGGGTACTGGTATTTTCACCTAGCAGGCAGGTACCCCTGCTGACTTGCCAATTGTTATCCAAAATTCACCCCCCAGAGTAAATTTTGATAACATGCATTGAATTCTCAAGCCCCAGGAAAATTGATTGATTCAGGGCAAAAAATCATGTTCCCAGGGTCCCCTCAGCTTCCTTCTAACTCTCTTGTCCAAGAAGAAATCCCAACAGGTCGAGAAAATGGACTAAATTGCAGAAAACTAGCTTAGTGCCAAACAAAGAGGAAATTGGCTAAGTCCTAGTCTAGGAGGTCCTTGGAACAGTTGGAACGTCAGGGCGTGAATCAGCCGAAAATCCTCTAGGTGGTCCACACAGCATTTGGAACAGTTGGGACATCGGGACGCGTGGGGCGTGAAAAATCAAACCAGCCAAAAAAATCATGAAAAATGTCTAAGTTCTAGTCCTCGCAACAGTCGGGACGTGAGGGACATCTGGGCACGAATCGGCTGAAAGGCCGCCAGGCAGTCTGCAGAGCAAAGGAACATCCAGGCCATTGGGACGCGTGGGACGCAGAAAGCTGGTTTGGCCTAAGGAGAAGAAAATTGACTAAATGCTCTGAGACATTTGGGACAAGAAGACGCGAAGGACGCGAACCAGCCAGTTCGGCCGAAACGGGGAGCTTTCGCACTGGGACAGTTGGGACAAAGGGACGCATGGGACGCAGATAGCCGAAAGAGCCGAAAGCCAATCAAGCAACGCCACGTCATCGGCTGAATGAGGGACAAGGAAGACCATTTCGAGCGGATCGGAGGTTTTTGTCCCAAACAGTCTTGGGACGTCCGGCACAAAAAGACGCGGGAGACGCGAAAGAGCCGGCAGACCCGCGGACCAACCAAATCATGACACGTGTCACAAAGAGAAAAGTCCAACAGTTCAAAGGGTGAGGTTTTAAGCACTAACCCAAGCTAAACGAAAAGAGAACACGTGTCCAATGAGGAAGGGAAGCTCGGAGCCCGGGAAGGAGTTAGAGAGTTTAGCAAGAGTTTTGGCGAAAAAGCTAAAAGCAAAGGTCTGCCTCGCACCCCTGTCGACCAATCAATGCATGCCACGTGTCGTCCAGGTGGCAGAGCATGGGAAAGATTTTCAAAACACATCTTCCCCTGTTTTGTGCCCTAAATCTTCAGATCTCCATATCTTTTGATCCAGAGCTCGGATTTGCACGTTATTTATATCAACGGAAAGCTGGTGAGATTCTCTACATGATTCTGGGGTCAATCTTGCATTTTGGTTCAGTTTGGAGAGAGAAATTTGAGAAGACGTCTCTGACACGTGGTAATGCCAGAAGTGACGCTTCAACAACCATCTTTAATGCAATAGACAGTTCGCCGCTTCTGTTAGACATTCCACCGTTTTTCCAGGATTCGCTGCTTCTACCATAATGAAATGAGTTAAATGCAAGAAAGAAGTGGTTGGGGTAGATCTGACCTTCCCCTCTCTTCCCTCTCTCATTCTTAGTATATATTGTAAGGAGGGGCTTCTTTCTAAAAGTCGAACATTTCCTGTTTTGCTCCTCCCTTCTTCTCTTTATCAAGCGAATTTTTGGAGTTCGAACCTCCCATTTGAAACTGTAATGCGACTCTGCCTCTTGGCATTTTGTAGTGTATTGTATCAATATTTGGAGCAAGTAATGCATGTCTATGAATGATTCTCAACCCTCTCTGTGTTCATTTGCACCCTTCTGATCTTTCACTATGAATTTTGTTATCTGTGCATGATCTTGCATCACATTTGAATGGTTTGTGTTTATTGGTAAGATAGATGTTCTTCATTCCTCGGGGCATCACCTCTGTTAGCGTAGGTTTATTTTTTATGCATCTCCTTACCCTGTCTCCTTGGCAGATTAGATTAGACTTTGAGTGAACCCTCTGCATTTTTCGTGTGCATCTAAACAGAGGAATAGGAACCAGCCTTCTCTAGAGATTCCTTTCTCATTCTTGCAAGTCCCACACTTGGAGAAAGGATTCAATGTTGTGCAATCACACTGGATTCTAACATGATCATTCGAGAAGCCTGATCTGCATCCAGGGGTGCTGTGATTTTTCACCAACAAGTCCACCAGGTCCTCTAGCTCCTATACCACGAGATCCACCTCCTATAGTCGGTAAATGGCTTGAAGTGGTCATGTCTAGTGTTCCCAACATCCCAATGAACTACGCACTGATGGTTTGTGATATTATCCCACTACTGGTTGTGTGTCCCGCACCACTTCCAAATGTAATACCCAAACCTTGTGTATTTACACCTTGTCCAAAAATTTCTCCAAACACCAGAATGGTTTACGCAGCCATGGATTTCCCAAATGAGAAATTGTCTCTCCTGGGTGCAGATCGGTTACTCTCACTAATACCAACTAGGTTAACAATACTTCTCCCTTGATTTGGAAAACTAAGCGCCATGGGTTAGTTGTCAGGTGGGTTCTGACATGCGTTGACGACTCTCCTTTCTCCATGTGACAAACTCTCATCAGAAGCTGAAGGGGCTTCTCTCCCATGCTTGTCAAGATGTGGTAGAACAGACTGCTCAGGTTCCACATCCTCTACGTGAACCTTAACTCCTTCCCACAACGTTTGTCTCCATAGATCCATCACACTTGCAACCTCACTTTATCTAGTCATCTCCCTTTCACGAGCTTTGTTATACGTGAGATGCCTATCCTCCCTTTATTTTTCAACCACAATGTCTTCCATCTTCCTCCAGCCTAGCTTCTTCACCCAGCGTTCAAATAATCTTAGTCAGCCATAGGAAATGCCTCTAAAATTAAGGTAATGATCAAGATATTCTTAGCCAAAGGGTGTTTCACATAGAATGTTTCTGTTCCAGAATAGAGTTACTTCTATCTTTTCATTCTCTTGAGAAACAGATAAGGGTTAGGGCTAGGAGGAATACCTGTTGAATGTTGGGAAGGTGTGTGTGTACCGTAGAGAGATCAGATCGATTGTGAAGAACTCGTTTTTGTTTGGGAAGGACTACTGCTTCCTGATGAAGATACAGGTCCAAGGAATGTGGTGGTGATAGTAAGGCTTAGTTGGGATGATACTGGTATTGGAAAGTGAGCTGATGAAGCTATCCTTAGTCTTTTCCAATGCTTGAAGGAGGGTGACAGCGATCCAGTTGCTCAGTTGCAGTCTTCGGCTCGATGCTCTTCTCTGCAACCTTTTCTGCTTGTTTCACTTCTCTTTCTCCTGTCCAAATGAATCTCAGATCCTTGCAAATGAATTTGGATCCTCTCTTTTGGGTTGGGGGAGGTCATTAACAGGGAACTGATGGCAGTTACGTAACTGACGGCGGTCGAGTAGGAACTGATGTCGGTTAGGTCAAAGTGTCTATTTTTAGTAAAATAGCCATTTTCCCCTCCTTTTCTCCCGAGGGATCAGTTGTGGGCTTAGTCAAGTCATTATTAGGCTTGTTTTGGTGCGGGTGAGGGGTAATGAGTCATGGGACTGGGTCTGGACCAAGTCATAGGTCTTAATTAGGTTATTTTAGGGTTAGGGCTAGGTCATGGTGAGGTGGCGAGATGAGGTGGTCAGGTTTGGAGATGTGGATTTATTAATTATAAGGTAATTAATAAATCATTAGGTGTGTAAGGTTTTAGGTGGTGAGGTAGGGTTAGGTTGCGGGATGAGATATGGGGTAAAGGGCGTCGTAAGAGCCAAATTTTTTGTCTACATTTTCCCCTTGTTGTCGTGTAGCTTGTATTTTAAAGCTTACACTGACAAAAATAAAAAGTGGTTACCCCAGTTAAGGGTATAGGTAATCCCCCTCAAATATATCACAGATTGAGGCAACGTGAAATCAGGGATAGGGTTGATAAAGGGTGAATTATGATGAGATGATGGTAAGATGGTGGGGTAAGTTCAAAGAAGTCTGACGCACGTTGAAATGTAGTAGTGTGACCAGGGTACACGAGTTGACAAGCAAACAAGCAATTCATAGGCAAAGGTTGATAGTTTATCCAAACAAGGTTGATATAATCCTGGTATCCAAGGCATAGGAAGTAGCTCTAGGGGATATAACGGGTAAGGTACTGCAATGTTTAGGCATGTTCGGCAGTACCAAATGGTTGGTTTGGTTGAGATAAACGTCACGGTCTCGGTCTAAGCAAAGCTGGTTGGCTGATCAATTCAAGTATCCTAGTCATGCTAAAACACGAACAGGTGAGCTCGATTGAACAAACAGCTACATTATGGGTGGATAGAATCGTAATTTGTGGGCTTTGGTCGAGGTTTTGAATTGGTGCAATCATGGGTCAAGCTGATTGGTTAGTTGTGGCCTTGGGTCGGGCCAAGTGATTGGGTGCGGCCTTGGGTCGGGCCGGTTGGTTTGTTGCAACCTTGGGTCGGGCCGATTGGTTTGTTGCGGCCTTGGGTCGGGCCAAGTGATGGGGTGTGGCCTTGGGTCGGGCCGGTTGGTTTGTTGCGGCCTTGGGTCAGGCCGATTGGTTTGTTGCGGCCTTGGGTCGGGCCAAGTGATTGGTTGCGGCCTTGGGTCGGGCCGGTTGGTTTGTTGCGGCCTTAGGTCGGGCCGATTGGTTTGTTGCGGCCTTGGGTTGGGCCAAGTGATTGGTTGCGGCCTTGGGTCAGCCAATGAATTCAAAATAAGGCTATTTAGCAAAGGCCGGGGGTAGGCGATGTGGTGAAAAATAGATTTTGGTGGAGAAGGACAGGAGTTAGGGTAAACTAGGTAGGTAACCGATATCGGTTAGTTATGACCACTATCGGTTAGACGACCGATATCGGTTTTCTAGGGCGCGCCATAACCGATATCGGTTAGAGGTCAAAACCTATAAAAATAAAAAATACGGACGTGTCATTTTCACAATGTCAATTTGAGTGCCAACCATTTTCTTGTCTGAGTGCTAAATTGATTTTGTTGAGTTTGTGGGCTGAGTTGGCACTAGTTGAGTGGAGGAGGGAGTTTTTGGTAGGGGACTGTCGAGCTAACCTTGGGAGACACCCTGTCTCCTAAGTGTTGCCTACATAGCCCATTACATAAAGCAAGGAGGGGCCTCAGACCGATGTAGTTCTCCCTTAGGACCAGGGAGAGATGAATTTAGGCAATTTGGTTGTGTTTAGGTAATTTGTTGGTTGGTAAAATTTTTGATATTGGTAGGGTAAGGTTGTTGGAGTTGGTAAGGTATAGGTGAAGCGAGGGTTAGCTTACCCAAGCATAAGGGAACCATGTCCTGATTAAGGTCAACATATAATCCCAGATTCGGGTAAAAGAGGAAAAAATGTCCCATAGTTGAAAGAGCTAAACAAATTACTTATTATCATAAGATGAGCTTGAATCTCTAGGTACCTTGCATAGGCGAGAAGTCGATAGGTGAAAAGAGTTGTATAATCACAATATATCGGATATACGCACGTCCCTTAAGTTTTTTTATTGTGAAGAATGGTGAGGTGAGGTTGATGGTATGGCTGGGGCACAGAGAACTTGTTATAAGGTGATTATTCTGACGAAAGAGAACCAAACCAAAATAGACAAGTCCATGACTCAAAAGTACTTTTGAATATTGCTTTTATTTTTCAGGATATAGACTGATCGGTGCGGGAAGTCTATATGGGATATGCATTTTTTTGTTCTTGAGGTCTTCACGAAGCTGATCAATGCGAGAAGCTTCTGATAGAGGCTGACTTTGTATAGCTGTCCTTCAAGGGAGCAGTCTACTTATAGTAGCAGATGCGGCTTTGCACATAGCTGTCCTTCGAGGGAACAGTCTAGTTTATAATAGCAGATGTGGCTTTGCACATAGTTGTCCTTTAAGGGAACAGTCTAGTTTATAGCTTAGAGGTCTAGATGTCTGTTTGACATGAAGCATCTAGTTTTGTAGGAAGTTTGACTCAAGAATATCCCAGAATTGTATAATTGAGAACTTTTTATTTTGATACTTTTAAGTCATGGACCAGACTAAAAATGGTAAGGCATCTTTAAGAGGAGGTGATGATCAAACCACATGAGGTTGATTCTACTTTGAGATGCATGAAACAAACTGTATGAGGTGGTAAATGAGCTCAAGGGACGAGCGCAAGGTAGATAAGAAGTGATGTAACACTAAATTCAACAGTAGAATGGTCGGAGATGCAAGGCATTAAGGGGTTCAGGCTCAGGTTTACCATTAAGCGAAGCTAAACGGTAAGTGCCTGATCCATAAGTGTGAGTGATAATGTAAGGCCCAATCCAATTAGGAGCAAATTTTCCACGTTTGCTCTTTTCTAGTTTGGTTACATGTTGATTCTCTTTGAGGACAAGATCACCAATATTAAAGGTACGCTCATGAATTCACTTATCATAAGCACGCTTAATGCACTTTTGATAAATTTGTAGGTGGTTAAGAGCTGTAAGATGATGCTCGTCAAGAAGCTCTAATTGGGCTAACCGCTCTTGGCGGAAGTCATCATTGGCGAGAATATCCTGAAGAGATATTCTGAGAAAAGGGATTTGTATTTCGAGAGGCAAGACAGCCTTGGTACCATATACCAAAGAGAATGGTGTGGCATTAGTGGAGGTATGAATGCTGGTACGATAAGCCCAAAGGGCAAAGGGGATGTGATCAGGCCAATTGTTTCCAGAATCGTTAACGACTTTCATGAGAATTTTGGTTAGGGTTTTGTTAGAAGATTCGGCTTGACCATTTGCTTGTGGATAGTAAGGTGATGAGAAGCTAAGTTTGATACCAAAGTTGTCACAAAGGTCTTGTAACAACTTATTTTTGAAAGATTTTCCATTATCTGTTATCAGGCGATGAGGAACACCAAAACGACAGATAATGTGATGGTTGATGAACTCTACGATTTTTTCTTTTTTGGTTGAAATGAGTGGAATGGCCTCCACCCATTTAGTGTAATATTCGGTTGCTGTGATTATCCAATGGTGACGTTGCGAAGAAGGCGGGTGAATCTCACCAATAAGGTCTAAACCCCATTGTGAGAAAGGCCAAAGATCTCGTGCGACCTGTAGCGGGTGGCTAGGAGTATGTTGAAGGTTGGCATGTTGTTGACACATAACACAACACTTAACATATTCACAGCAGTCTTTATTGAGAGTAGGCCAATAATATCCTAGGTGAAGGATCCGCTTGGCCATGGCAAGGCCACTAAAGTGCCCGCCACAAAGTCCGTCGTGGATTTGTTGGGTGGTATGAGTGACTTCAGTGCCGGTTAGACAGTGAAGGAGGATACCATCGAAGCCACGTTTATAGAGGAGTCCCCCCATGATGACATAACGAGAAACACTTTTAAGAAAAGCACATTTGCCATTACTAGTAAGGTCAGGTGGTAGAACAGAGGTTGTAAGGTAGTCGTGAAACTGGTGATACCAGGTATCCTGCGAATCAGTAGATACATTATGTACCATACAAACATCTGGAACTAAGTAAGATGGGGCAAAGAGTTGTTGGACCAAGACAAATATGTCTGAGTCAGTTGGTGAGGCCAGAATTTGCGAGGCCAAGAAAGCCATAGTATCTGCAAATTTATTAGTTGAGCGGGGAATGGTTTGGATAGAATAATGAGAAAATAAGGTCAAAAGTGAATCCACGTAATGTTTGTACTTTTGAAGTTCCTCATTTTTACATTGGTAGATGTCAGTAACTTGATTTACTACCAATTGAGAGTCACCAAAAATATTAATAGACTTCACACCTAAGTGTAACGCAACATGGAGACCCAAAACAAGGGCCTTGTATTCCGCCGTGTTGTTAGTTTAGGGGAAATCAAGCCTGAATGAAAGAGGCATAGGTTCACCTTCAAGAGGAATGAGAACAACATCACTGAGTGAAATAGTTGCGATGAGATCATCAGGGAAAGTAAAATTGGTAAATTGTTCCCCAGGTAAAGGGGCTTCTGCAAGTTGGTCTGCCATAGTTTTTCCTTTGACTGATTTCTGGTGTACAAACTCAAGGTCAAGGTCAGCGAGGAGCATAAGCCATCGGGCGATGCGTTGGTTTAGATGAGGTTTGGCGTACATATAATGGATGGGGTCAGAGTTGGTGATGACAAAAGTTTTGCGATTCAGGAGGTAATGTCAGAGTTTGGTGGCCACGAATGATAGGGCTAGGAACAACTTTTCTACGTGTGTATACCTAGTCTCGTAATCCACAAGAGTACGGCTTATGTAATAAACTGCTTGTTCTCGATGCTCAGAGTCACGATGTGCGAGCATCGCTCCTACAGCATGGTCAGTGGTAGAAAGGTAAAGGTAGAAAGGGTGATCATCCTGAGGTGGGACAAGCACAGGTGGCTGCAAGAGATAGGCTTTAAGAGCCTCAAAGGCTTGGTGGCACTCTTCGCTCCATTGAAAGACAATGTCCTTTTTAAGGAGATGATGCAAAGGTTGTCATCGATCCAAGAGTTGTGAGATGAAATGCCGGATAGATTGGAGTTTTCCCTGCAAACTGCGCAATTGTTTGAGGTTAGTGGGTGGGGGCATTTCTAGGATAGCTTTGAATTTTTCTGGATCAACCTCAATGCCACGTAAAGAGACAATAAAACCAAGGAGTTTTCCCAAAAGGACACCAAAGATAAATTTCTTTGGTTGAAGACGAACACAGTATTGTAACAAGCAATCGAAAATAATGGTTAAAACATTGAGATGTTTAGATTTGCCAATAAGATCATCGACATAATCCTCAAGGATAGTGTTCATAATGTCATGAAAAATGTAAGTCATAGCCCGCTGATAGGTCACACCAGCATTCTTAAGGCCAAATGGCATGACACGATAGCAGAAGGTTCCCCAAGGAGTAATGAAGGTGGTTTTATGTTGATCGGCCGGGGCTACCAAAATTTGATTGTATCCTGAGAAGCCATCCATGAGAGAAAGCATCTTATGGCCTGCAATGAGATCAAAAAGGTTGATCAATACTAGGTAGGGGGAAGTCATCCCTTGGGCAAGCGAGGTTAAGGTCCTAGAAATTTGTACATATCTGAAGTCCCCCCGTCACTTTAGTGACAGGTACGATATTAGAAATCCATTGAGGATAGTCAATAGGTAAGATGAAGGAAACAGAAAGGAGTCGTTGAAGCTCTTCTTTGACCAAGAGGGCAATGCATGGATGCATTTTTCTCAGTTTCTGTTTAACTGGTTTGGAGTCAGGTTTCAGAGTAATGTTATGGACAACAATGTCATGATCGATTCCTGGCATGTCAACGTAGGACCAAGCGAAAGCTTGGTTGCGAGCACGGAGGAAGGTAGTGAAGGAAGTTTGTTCTGATGCGTTAAGAGATTGTCTGATCTTCACAATGTGAGGATCGTCCTCTGTGTGGATGTTGATTTCTATAGTTGAATCATTCAACATTGTTTGAGTTTCAGATGGTAAGGCACGTTGAATATAAGAGTCATCCGCGCCAAGGTAAGTGAGGATGGAGTCGTCATCCTGGCACTCAACAACATTAATTGAAGGCGAGTCTTCTTTGATCATGTCTGGATATAGAAGGGGAAGAGAAGATGGGTCTTCATTATCGCGTTGATAAGTGAGAGGACCCAGGAAGATAGCATTTACAAAAAAAAAAGTTAGGAGGGATAGATTCCGAGTCTATCAACTCTGTGGGTGAAGATGGAAAAATAGGTGATGATGGTTCAGAAGAGGTAATGTCGTTGTCTTCCCAGATACAACTGACACCAGGTTTCTTTGGTGTAAGTGTTTCAAAAAATCCAAGACCACTACGATCTTTGTGTTTGCATGTAGTCACAGAAATGATTGTATGTCGGCCTTATTCATAAATACTGAAACCAAAACCTTTCCAAGCACAGTGAGTCAAGAAGGTGAGGGCGAAACGACGATTTGTTAGATATTGAAAATTGGATTGGAAGGGAACCACACCAAGGGGAGGTTCAAGGGTAATGGAGGATGCGTCGACACCCCCATATGTTAGGTTGGTGCGGCAATTAGGTGGTCCGTAGGAGATCACCTCCCCCACACGACGGTCGTAGGTAGGATGCGCATGTAACTATCTGTACTCCTGTGGGGTATGGAAGGTGCTAACGTTATATAGGTGATACTCCCCCAGCGTAAGGTGTTGAAAAACATTTACCAAGGGATCTGAGGTTGGGATGTTTTCCGTGGGGAAGGAAGTGGTATTTGCGGCGGCGGTTTCATTGGTTGAAGGTGTAGGTGCGGCTAAGGTGGATGGTTGAGGTGTGGGAGAAGTAGATGGTTGGGTTGGATGAATGGGTGCCTTGACTAGTACAAGCACATCATTAGGGCGATATAACATATTGCAGGTTTTACAGGGGTGAGCGTCAGCTTTTACGGTGTATGACTTCCCCTCATACTCTAATTTTATGCATCTATGTAAGGTGGAGGGAACGCATCCCATAGCCCGGATCCAAGAGCAGCCTAACAACATGTTGTATTGGAATTCTCCCTCAAGGACATAGAAGAGTTCGGTAAGGTACGTGGCCCTACACGAATGTTAAGGATCACGGTGCCTAAAGTAGAAGTAATAGCATCATTGAATGAATGCAACATGGTGGGGTTGGCACACATGTAGCTAGAAGGGATATTCATTTGTTGGAAGGCTTTGGAAGAGATGATGTTTAGGCTAGCACCCCCGTCAATCATAACACGACGTACTCGGATGTCCCGGACGTAAGCCGAGATGAAAAGAGCGAGGTCAGGATCTTCTACACCAAAGACGACAATTTTGTCTTCTGAGAAATTGACAGCAACAACTTGCTGTATAGGGACAGAAGTGGTAGATTGTTTGGTGAGAGAAGCAACGTGGTTGGGTGTTAAGATGGAGGCAACGGGAAAGGTTTCATTAGGTAGGACCTCTATCCCTTGAAGGATTTCAATGAGAGCTTGTCGATGAGATTCAGAGGTTTGACATGAGATCATACAGTGTCATTTTTACAGTTGCGATTGGTGAAAGTTGTTTGATCATGGTGCGGTGGGAAACTCCATCAGAGACGTGATAGGAAGGTCCACGAATGACCACTTTTGGTGGTGGTGCGATCGGGATGGCAGAAGGAGAAAGAGAGGCCGCATGTGTGCTTTCTTTAGCTTTCCCATTGTTTTTCTGCCCTCGAGTAGCAATACTAATCATGTTGATCTCGTGAACATGAGGAGGAGGAAGATGGCAGGGATAATTCATTTTCTTCGAGAGGTGGGGTTGCAATAATGATAGATCTTGGTGAGGCGGGGGACAGGTGGTATAGGAGAGGGGATTGAAGCTAAAGGTTTCTCCCTTTAATTTGTCTTTCTTAACCTTTCTATCCGAGATAGGTGACTGAAAAAGGATGTTGCTTTCAAGAGCTTTGCATCCCTCCACATCATGTCATGGTGTCCAGTGGTAAGTGCATATTTTTAGACTCATCATAATCTATAGGACGAGGTTTAGATGGATCATAGGGTCTGAGTGGGGGTAGGGAAAATGGTCCACATTCTCCACCAACATATCAAGGATCTTGGCATAAGATCCTTTGAGAACGGGTCAAAGTCAGAGGAAGATGAGGCTATTGATTGGGTGGGTTTTGGTAATGGTTGGGTATGGTTGGTTTGTACAGGTGGTGGTTTAGACAAGGGGTTTTGATAATTGGATTTAACTAAACGTGGCTTCTTCGGCACAGAAGTCATGTTTAGCTGGTTACTATGATGAGGCCACAGATGACGTGGGTGGCAGGAAACAACCACGGGAAAAGAGGAGTGACAGCAAACAAATCCTTTGATGATGGAGTTTGTTTAGGGTTGGTAGGTGGACAGATACTTGGGGTGATGGTGTGGATACACCCACTGGATCTCTGTATGGGTGCAGAAGGTGCAGGTTGTTTTAAAGAAAACGCAGGAGGTATGATGTATTGAGGCAAGGTGGAGGGGTGAGGTCCCAATATAGAAGGTAGGTGTGATAGTGAGGGTTTTACTTGTGACAGAGGCATAGATTGGACTTGAGGAGATTGAAGTCTGTCTCCTAGGTGGTATGGACATGCTTTTATTTTTTGGATAAATCTAACCATTTAGGTGGGTGTGTTAGGCTGGGTATTCGTGAAGTCCCAAGCATAGGGGAAGGTTTGGTTATGTTAATAGAGGTGGATGAGGTATTCGGTAGAGATGAGGGGGGTGAATATGAGGACATAGGCATTTTGAGCTTTTGTAAACACCTCGGGTATATGGTAGATGTGTCTGGATCGGTCATCCTACATTTGAGTAGAGCATGGTGTACTCAAACGCTCCCATAGGAATCGTCTATCTTCTGAGGGATGACAATCTTCACGTGTGAAGAAGAACTTTTCCTTATGGAAGATTAGGTGGGTTGTGATTCAAGTCCACTGTGATATAGGGGGTAAATGAGGTGTTGTATCAATGGGTGTTAAGAGGTCAACCGGTCGCTGAAAAGATTTAGGCAATGAAGAACTAATAGGTAGGAAGGCATGTTTGAGGGGATCCGTCATGATTAAGGAGTTTGGTGATGTCGGTTTGAGAGGTTTCTCTTCTAAGGATGATTAGAAAACAGTGGTGAGCATTCTTCTTTTACAGTAAGAGTTGGTGGAAGGAAATGTTTGGGAAATAGATAAGTTAGATAACATCCGCTCACAGTCTTGCATGGATGTGGTGTAAGAAGGTTCAGTTGTGAGAAGAGAACTCTGGGTGGTTAATTCCTTTATAGGTAAAGGAATAGTGGGACTATCCTCTTGTCCTGATGAAGGAAAAGGGGATGAAAATCCCTGCATTGGTAAAGAAGCTTGATTCAGAATTTCCTCAATGGAAGCTCTAGGTTGGGAGTTGAAACTCGCATGGATCTCATGCACACTCTTCTCCTCGGCTGCAGTGTCTTGATTTGTGTTACTGTTAGATGCATGGTTTGGAAATGGTTTGTTGAAGATTTTTAAATTTCGATTAGCGGGGGCATTAGGATTATCGAAAGTTATATCCCCTGCATCAACCATTTCATGCACTATGTTTTTCAACATCTTTCAGTTTTCGTGATTGTGTCCCTTCATGCGATGGAAGTTACAGAAGTCATTATCTTTATACCAAGAAGGAATAGCGCAGGTGGAATCAAACCCGGAGTGAGGTTTAACAGGAGGCAAGGTGATAGCTCCTGCTTTAAGCAATTTTTCTAAGATCACACCATAATTTTCTCCCAAGGGAGTATAATTGATGGGCTCGGCTTTATACTTATAGGTGGCTTTCGGCTGGGTATTAGACAGTGCTTGAGATTTGACCATTACTGTGTGTACGGCACCCTTTGATTTCGAAGCAGCCGATGAGTGAGAGTTGGTGGTGTTGGGTTTGGTGGTAGAGTCTTGGGTCTAGAAATTTGAGCTTTTGTTGCGTAACCTCAATTTCTCTTCCTCTAAGGCTCGAATCTCTAGTTTCCGAGCCATAGTAAATGTTTCACACAGAATGTTTCCGTTCCAGAATACAAGTTACTTCTATCTTTTCATTCTCTTGAGTTAGACAGATAAGTGTTAGGGAACTGCCTTAGGCCCAGGAATACCTATTTAGACTTCCTTTCAAGGTGTGCGCAGTTCCCCCTTTTAATATGAGATTAAAGAAAAATCGATAACCGTGAAGAACTACTTTTTGTCTGGGAAGATACTACTTATTGGTTCTTGATGAAGATACAAGTCCAAGGAATGTGGTGGCGGTAGTAAGGCTTAGTTGGGATGATCTAGTATTAGAAAGTGAGCTGATGAAGCTATCCTCAGTGTTTTCCAATGCTTGAATGAGTGTGACAGTGATCCAGTTGTTCAGTTATAATCTTGGGCTTGATCCTCTTCTCTGTCAACCTCTTCTACTTGTTTCACTTCTCTCTCTTCTTGCCAAATGAATCTCTAGATCCTTTCTTTTTTGTTGGAGGAGGTCATTTACAGGGAATCGATGGCAGTTACGTAACCGACGGCAGTCGAGTAGGAACCGATGTCAGTTAGGTCAAAGTGGCTATTTTTAGTAAAACAGCCATCTTTCCCTCCTTTTCTCCCAAGGGATCGGTTGTGGGCTTGGTGAAGTCATTATTAGGCTCATTTTGGTCCGGGTGAGGGGTAATGAGTCATGGGTGTGGGTCTGGACCAAGTCATAGGTCTTAATTAGGTTGGTTAAGGGTTAGGGATAGGTCATGGTGAGGTGGCAAGATGAGGTGGCAGGTTTGAAGATGTGGATTTATTAATGATAAGGTAATTAATAAATCATTAGGTGTGTAAGGTTTTAGGTGGTGAGGTAGGGTTAGGTTGTGGGATGAGATATGAGGTAAAGGGCATCGTAAGACCCAAATTTGGTGTCTATAAAGGGATAACATGTAAAAAGGATCCTCTGGGCTCCCTTGGAAACTCGAACTCGGAAATCTCCAGGAAAGGAATATATGTGAATGGCGTGCGTTTTATTCTTTAAAATTTAATAATGTCAGTTACCCATTCCTTCAATGATCAACAGTATGCATCCAAATCATATTTAAATCATGCAGCCTCTGGTAAATTCATCTTGTGTCCATACGCATGATATAGTACCGCCGATCAGATGCATATGCTGAAAGCCATCATCTAGTTCTACCAGAAAAACAGTAGAAGAAAGTCTCATATAACTAATGGTATAGGTTCTCTTCTATCCATCTACATGCAGTAAACTTAGGTCCCAGTGTTGGAATCTTGAGCAAACTCATCATTCCATGTTTTGAACAATGCTTGAAACTTTCCAAGGTCAGACTTTGTGGTCAGAATTGCATCATAGGGGACAAAGGATGTATGGCATCTCTTACAACAACTTCTAAAAGAGTCCCGATAATTGGAACCATGAGTAGTCCTTTTATACTTAGAACAAAAGTCTAATTCCCTACGCACTAACCTTATCACCCAGTGGGGTTGTGCATCAACCAAGGCACGTGCGGCGTTGAACCCTACTTATATAAGTCTTGTGAGAATACATCTAATGACATTATTTAGTGTGGAAAGAAAAGCGGAACCAATTGCATTCATTCTAAGATCTTAGGATGAGTTAAATATCAATGCTTCATTCAACTAACAAATCATAAGTATCAATAGAATACAGAATGATTCATAACACAAGAAAATGCACTAGGATTTATGCTCGGAACAAGTATATTCTTTAGAAGTAGCACCTTATATTAATGTTAATGAGTCAATAACCACATACATTCTTAAGGCCATATAAAAAGACCAATATAAAATGCAAATATTATACATCAAGGACCCTAAGTTATTGCTTTCCACATACAACATTGGTTACAAACCCCATCCCTTCGAAATATGCCATCACTCGTACAGTTCCCTAATCCCAACCCAAAGAGATCCTTCATTTATTCCTTATAGAGCTTCGCATTATTTAACGTGCTATATGAGATTGTTTTTTGTGTCTATCTCTCTCTTGTCTCTTGTTGCATCTTCTTCTACCTGAGAATCTTAATATATACCTTTTTTAGTCCTCCATCCGCCATGCCTTCATGAGATACAGTTGGTTTCAAAGTGTCCATGTGTCCTTCTAATGGAGCATGCTGTCCTTTGATATGAGCTCTCCACTCTTTCACAAATGATGTCTTATGGATCCTCCATTACATGCATGTAATATTCCATTCTGACCCTCAGCTTACTAGGCTAGCACCTTAGCCACTCGGCATGCTAGAGGGTCTTGGCTTTCCTTGTGTGCTTCCTAGAACGTCGAATTAGGCTAAGTTCAAAAACCCATCTTGTCTATGGTGTAGTGTCATGTGTTTTTTAAACCCTACTAGAACCTGCCCTACGCCGCCTTCACCAACATGCCCTTCTTCAAATGGTCTCGCACACCCAACGCTAAGCCAATATTCTAGGGACCAAAAATTCTTAATTCTATTTCGACAATCGTCCCCACCAATTGGAGCTTCATGATAGATTTGAAATCCCCCCACATAGCATGCGTGGTTTCTCAGAAAAGTCTTCCTATACCCTCACTAATATCTTTCTTTTTGGTTGGGGGAGGTATTAACAGGGAACCGATGGCGGTTACGTAACCGACGGCAGTCGAGTAGGAAAACCGATATGTCCAGTTTAGGTCCAACGTGGCTATTTTTAGTAAAACAGCCATCGTTCCCCTCCTTTTTCTCCCCACGGATCGGTTTGTGGGCTTGGTGAAGTCATTATTAGGCTCATTTTGGTCCGGGTGAGGGGTAATGAGTCATGGGTGTGGGTCTGGACCAAGTCATAGGTCTTAATTAGGTTGGTTAAGGGTTAGGGATAGGTCATGGTGAGGTGGCAAGATGAGGTGGCAGGTTTGAAGATGTGGATTTATTAATTATAAGGTAATTAATAAATCATTAGGTGTGTAAGGTTTTAGGTGGTGAGGTAGGGTTAGGTTGTGGGATGAGATATGAGGTAAAGGGCATCGTAAGACCCAAATTTGGTGTCTATAAAGGGATAACATGTAAAAAGGATCCTCTGGGCTCCCTTGGAAACTCGAACTCGGAAATCTCCAGGAAAGAATATGTAGAAATGGCGTATTCTAAATTATAACTAGTCAGTACTCCTTTCCTTCAATGATCAACAGTATGCATCCAAATCATATTTACATCATGCAGCCTCTGGTAATCATCTTGGGTCCATACGCATGATCTATAGTACCAGCTCGATCTAGATGCATATGCTGAAAGCCATTCATATAGTTCTACCAGAAAACAGTAGAAGAACGTCTCATATAACTCATGGTATAGGTTCTCTTCTATCCATCTACATGCATTAAACTTAGGTCCAGTGTTGAATCTTTGAGCAAACTCATCCTCCATGCTTTTGAACCATGCTTGAACACTTTCCAAGGTCAGACGTTTGGTCAGCATGCATCATAGGGACCAAGATGTATGGCATCTCTTACAACAACTTCTAAAAGATGTCCCGATAATGGAACCATGATGTAGTCATTTTTATACCCTTAGAACAACAGTCTAATCCCATACGCACTAACCTATCACCCAGTGGGTGTTGTGCACTCAACCAAGGCACGTGCGGGCGTTGAACCCCTACTTTATATAAGTCTTGTGAGAATACATCCTTAATGACATATTTAGGTGTAGGAAAGAAAAGAACCATGCATTCATTCTAAGATCTTAGGATGAGTTATCATATCAATGCTTCCATTCAACTAACAAATCATAAGTATCAATAGAATACAGAACTGATTCATAACACAAAGGAAATGCACTAGGATTTATGCTCATGAACAACGTATATTCTTTAGAATAGAACCTTATATTCATGTTAATGAGTTCAATAACCACATTACATTCATTAAGGCCATAAAAGACCAATATAAAATGCATATATACATCAAGACCCTAAGTTATGCTTTCCACATTACAAAATTGGTTACAAACCCATCCCTCTAAATATGCCATCACTCTTACAGTTCTCCTAATCCCAACCCAAAGGATCCTTCATTATTCCTATAGAGCTTCGCCTATAAAGTGCTATATGAGATTGTTTTTTGTGTCTCTCTCTCTCTTGTCTCTTGTTTGTCTCTTCTTCTACCTGAGAATCTTAATATATACCTTTAGTCTCCATCGCCATGCCTTCCTGAGATAACAGATTGGTTTCCAAGTGTCCATGTGGTCCTCTAATGGAGCATGCTTCCTTTGATATGAGCTCTCCACTCTTTACAATGATGTCTTTATGGATCCTTCCATTACATGCATGGAATATTCCATTCTTGACCCTTCAGCTACTAGGCTAGCACCTTATCCACTCTGCATGCTAGACGGGTCATGCTTTCCTTGTGTGCTTCCTAGAACGTCGAATATGGCTAAGTTCCAAAACCCATCTTGTCTTATGTGTAAGTGTCATGTGTTTTTTTAAACCCTACTAGAACCCTGCCCTACGCGCCTTCAACCCACATGCCCTTCTTCAAATAGGTCTCGCACACCCACACGCCTAAGCCAATATTCTAGGGCCCAAAAATTCTTAATTCTATTTTACAATCGTCCCACCAATTGGAAGCTTCATGATAGATTTGAAAATCCCCCCACATAGCCTTGGTTTCTTCATAAAAGTATCTAACCTCAAAATATTTTTCCATTTCACATAACCAATTTTTTGCTCCATCCCCCAAGGCAGTCCCATCAAACTTTGGACTTATTACTTTTATATATTTTTCCATTTCAACATGCATGTGAGCTTTCTTATTATATCATTGATTTTCATTATCTTATTTCCTGGTATGTTCTTCCTCATGTTCCTCCTCATGCTGTTCATTTTCACCCCTAGCCTGTTGCTCTAAGGAAGCAATCTGATTACAGATATCTTGGAGAACCAATAAGATCTAATCCAGTTTTTCATTAGTTGTTCCCCCAATTTTTGTCAAACTAGTTGCAACATCATTGTTCATTCTTCTTATTATCATTATATCATGTTAAAATAGGAATAACTTAATATTTTCATAACGAACACAATAAGTCTAAGAGCCGGAACCTATAGTTGTGATGCCAAAATGTAAAGACCTTAATTATTTCCTAAAAAGTTGAAGAAAAATTTTTAAATTAATCTTTATGGTTAATCACAAGTATGAAACAAAGTTAACTCAGAACAACTGGTTAATAATTTTAAACAACTAGTTATTAATAGGTTTGATCCATCTATAACTCTTCTGTGTATAAATCTTGTGTATCTAAGAAGTGTTTATTCTTTTCTCCATTCAGTCCACTATGTGTGAGTAATCATACAATCTTTAGTATGTGTGAGTTGTGGACAGAAACACCTTCTACAGTTTGCAGGACATGTTCTGTCCTTATCGCATCGTTGCAATAATGTCTACCAGCAAAAGTTACATTGTGGTCTAAATTTGTATTCTAGTATCTCACAATCTAGTAATATGGAGCACAACGGTCTAAGAGGACAACTCAATCCTCTAGTATGCCCTACTCTACTGTCACAATTTTATGCACCATACATAAATCAACTGTGTGTCTCATGACTGCACAAATTGGCTAGAGGTATAGTCTTTCGTCACCAATTGTTTTGTTATTTCTGACATAGTCTAAACTTCCATGTATTTGACTTACTCCAGGTGTCTATGCTTCTAACTACCTCAGTGCACAGAGCTGTTCTTCACAGTGACCATCGTCCATGGATCTATATAACCATAACTTACTGTGAGAGTTCCCTTACAGAATACGGAGAGAACATGTAATGGAATTACTTCCATGACGAACCACTGTCCATCTTCTGTAACTGACCCCTAGTTAGTATTATGTCAAGGTAGTGATATGATGATGTGAGATTACATTTAGTGTATGTTGAAATGAACATCATACTACCGCAAACATCTCTCAGTAGTGCCCTGACTTGATATCCTTGAGCGTGCTTAGGCTACTTCTTGTTTACTCAAGTCTTAGGGATGAGTAAAAATCCTTGAGGACTTCTTAAAGTCATCTCACAATGTTGTATAATCCCACAACTTTGTAAGTCATTCATGTTATGGAGTCAAACTATCAATGTATTCAACTATGCAAAGTCGTCTTGTACACAGTGATAAGTTACAAACTCAAAGATAGGTTTAGTTACACTAACTGGAGGCTATAATTCGTTTCGTGATGCCATAGTATCATTTACACATATGGACATGCTCAGCTTAACATCTTCATATTCCCCCTAATTATTTATGGCATAACTGATTTTGTGTTAACCATGCTCCATGTAAATATTAATTGGGGTTAATGAGGATCCACATGCCTTACCATAATTCAGAACCACCTGTGTATGATCTCTAGCCTCAAGATCCACTAGATCTGCCATTATTGGTAAATGGTTTTGGGAGGGACCATACCCCATAATACAAAAGAAGATTCAAAAACCAGATAAACATAGTTACATCAGTGGTTTTTTGACAAGTGGGGACCACTCCCCAGAGAAAAAGGGCCTAGAAGCCAAAATAAGAAGATAAAAGCAGAAGTAGGGAACATCTTGCCAGAACGGAGCAGAAAAACAACGTTACTACAACATCACTGCAACCACACAACCACAAGAAACCAACAAAACAAAGCACAAAGCAGAAACCAAGAAACACCTTCACTTGAGCACCTTATTGAAACACTTTTTGACCTCCTCCATAACATTAAAAAGATTGGGGGCAGTGAGTTGTGAGGGGTCATCCATATTGATGGTGGAAGTAGTAAGTTTCTTCTTTTTCCACCCTTCCATATCCCAAAAGGAATATTGTTGAGATTGCAAACTTGTTTAACTTGAATTTAAATTAAATCCAAGAAGGCCTTATGCATGGATAAGTGATTAACTTACTTAACTATATTCCCAATAGACTCCTCCAAAGTAGCATGTTTCATAGAAATTTCTTCTATTTTGGCCCCAAGTACTGGGATTACTATCAAGAGCTTTTTTGCCCTTAGGGCCTTCTTTGAGTAGAGTGAACCACATCTTTCTTAGGTTTTCTTGATCCTTTCTTCATGCTTCATAACCTCAGCCTTCAGACTAGAGTGGGTAGTGGTGTCATAAGAGGTTTGATCAATGGATAATAGGCTCTCAGAAATAGCAAGTTATTTCCCTTTTTCGTTTTTGCAGAGGACACACTTGGCCGGAGGAGGAAAAGGGAGTGTGATATTCTTAGTCTTCACCTTGAACTGTAAAGGGCATTCATTATGAGGAATGAAGTGGGTGGGGATGTTAGCCGAATGGGTGTAGCAGTATTGGTGAAGAAGGAGAATAACTCCCTAATGAAGAGGGAGGCCACCCTAGTGGGAATTTACATCTTGAATGGACTTCTCAAGGGATAGTAGAATATAGTAAGGTATGCTCACTCTAGGGTTCCTCTAAAAATGGTTTAAAAGGATAAGATGATGCAGGGGAAGGGTTGTAAAGAGGACCTCAAGAGTTACATAGTGCACCACCATGCGAGCAACTTCATCATAAGGGACGGGGATTAAGGAGAAAACCAGTCCAACTTTAACAAAATCAAGGTTTTTAGTTCCTTCAATAAATTTCATTTCCTTGGAAACTTTATCAAATTTGTTCTATATTAAATTTGATACCATCCATGCCAAGACCAGTAAAAAAGCTATAATATTCTTGGTGATGGTATAATCCATACCTATATAAGTAGCAACCCTTTCTTTCCAGCTCTTTGCAAAGGAAACTGAGATATTCTTGTCATGACCTTTGATCCATTGCATGAAGTTATTGAAGCCATCAAAACTTAGCTCATTGCAAAGCTCTTTAATTTTTTTCCATGCCAGATCACAGATTGGTTCAACTCTGCAAGGAGCACCTCCCATGGAAGCAAAATAAAGAAAGACGCCTATTAACAGACCACATGTAGTCCTATGATGGCACCTAAAATTCTTCACAACATCTTGATAATCAAAGAGATAATGTAATCTTTGATTGCCTTGATTAAAAATTAGGGAGTCATGGTATAAGTGTGTGAATTCATCATATATCCATAACTTCACATGCTCCCTCTAATTGCAGGTATTAAGCCTTAGTACAGCTGGCCTTTTTTTCAGTAATGATGATATCATTAGAAATTTGGGGGATTTCACCATTGACATGCCAATAATTAAGGTGTTTTCTAGTAACCCCAAAATTGGCGAAGGATTCGGCCACTTTATTCCCTTCTCTATAGGTGTGACAAATTTTGCAATTTGAGAAAGTGTTGCAAATATTAGTGGCCTCTCTGATAAATTCTTTAATGGTCTATCTAGGGGGTGAATTCCATTGAGATAGTTGATAACATTTAAGGAATCTCCCTCAATAATGAGATTAGAAATGCTACAATTCTTAGCATATTTTAAGCCCCAAAGTGCTGAAAATGCCTCTACATAGTGATTAGACTGGGTACCCATAGGACCTGCATAAGCAACAATGAGATGTCTGTGATGATCTCTAATGATCCCACCACCACCACCATCTCCTAGATTACCTTTAGAGGCACCATCAAAATTCAATTTGAACCAATTCACAGGAGGAGGAATCCATTGAATGATGGAATGATCAATGGCAGGAATACTCTCCTGAAAGTCCTCCAAAATAATATTCCAATTTAACATAAATTTCTCCTCATCTTTAGGAAATTTCTCTTTTTTAGGAAGGCTTGAATTTGAGGAAATTTTCCTGAACTTCAATAGTGAGATCTTTAAGCAATCTATTGCAGGTATTCTTACATTTCCTCAAAATGACAGAGTTCTTGGGATTCCAAATTTTCCAAATAGTATGAGGAAAGACAAGCCTCCATAATTTCCTAAGCATACAATGCTTCAGAGGGTTTGGCATTGCTCCCAATCCTACATAATATATTTCAGAAAAGTCTAGCAGACACCAAATATGAAAAAATATGAGCCCCCACAAATTAGATGTATAAGAGCAATGAAGAAAAAGGTGGTGAATATTTTTAACTTCTTACCTGCAGAGACAACATATGTTAGGCATAGTGGAACCTCTTTTGATCAATTTTTCAATAGTAAGAATTATTTTATTCAGCACCAACCAAAGAAAATGATTTATTTTTGGGGTAATTTCCATGTGCCAAATATTGCTCCAATCAAAGTCAAAATGAACAATCTTTCAAGATCAGTCTAATCTTGACCAAGTATCACATCAAATGAAGGTCCAAATGAAGAATCATCTGCTATGTATTCATGTTCTACCCTTTAGAAATTTTCAAGAACATTTTGAAGGGTAGAAATGATGTTCTCAAACTCGGGCATCTCTATATAGATATTATTCCATTGAAGTATCCCATTTACACAAGCTAATGTAATCACTTACCTTATTCCAAAACTTGGAAATGAGGTTGGCTTCTAGCTAATTCCAAGATTTGTTACTATCCAGATACTTAAAATCAACCCAATTGTCCTTCCAAAAAAGAGTGTTCTCACCATTTTCTAGCTTCCATTTGCAACCCTTCTTAAGACAACATCTAGTTTTGATGGGATTGTTCCAAAAAAATGATCCAATAGGAAGATTTTCAGCATTGAGGAAACTTTTTGCATTGTCCTGGGCTAAATATTTAGCTCTTATAATGTCATTCCAAGGCTGATCTTCTTTTTGAAGCCTCTAGCTCATTTTGGTGATAAGGATAGCATTCATAGTTTTTAAAGTTTTTATGCCCAACGCCCCCCCCCCCCACTTCCTTGTGGGTGCAAGCCCTATCCCAGGCCATAAGATGAAATCTATTTTTATCCTTTGTACATGTCCATAAGAAATGTTTATGAATCTTCTCAATTCGATCAATCACAACTGAAGGAATGAAGAAAATGGACATCATATAAATTGGAAGATTTTATAGAGTACTTTTAATGAATAAGCATTTGTCAGCATTAGAAATAATAGCTCCCTTTCAACCAGTAAGTTTATTGTGGAATCTGTTAAGAAGAGTATTCAAAATATCAATAGAAACTTTGGTAGTCCCCAAAGAAACCTTGCCAAGTTAAGTTGTAGGAAGATAATTAATCTCACATCCAACACGTGGTGCAATCGTTAGCATATGGATTTGCACGCATGCAAATGACATGCAACAGTGTGGGAACGAAGTCCCTCCTCAATGAAGGTGAGGCTATCCTTTATTGAAAACCAAAACTGTATTTACATCTGTACATTCAAAATTGTATGTGGGGGGTGTTTTGGAACATCAATGGAAAGAAAAGTGAATGAGGGAGATGGAATGGAATGAAGGAAAGGAGTGGAATGGAATGAATTGAAAGAACATGCAAGAGTTAGGTAAAAATAGAGCCTAATATTGCATGAAGAGGAAAGATGAATAACTAACACAAATAAAATGGAGTTTGAGTTAGCTAAACAAGAATGTGTAAAAGGGAACACACGTGAGCAAGTAGATAATCAGAGCTTGATCACTGTGAACTAGAACAACAGATTAATAATGTTGACAATAAGATCAAAGACAATATTTGCATGCAAGATTCAAACACTAACATCTAATGAACATAAGAACATCAAATGCTATAAGAGACAATGAATGGGACACAAAGTTCATATTTCATTAACTCCAAAATGTCTTCTCAAAAGAACACAAAGTTTCTTTCTTTGAAGTAAAGCTTGCATACAAAAGTATTTTCTTCTCCTCTCTCAAAGTCACCCTTACAAATGAGCCCCTGACTTCCTTTTATAACCCAAAAGTTGGTTACAAATTAGTTAGGGTTTATATGATCATTAAATAGGGCACTTAAGTGACTTTTGAATTTTTCAACCAACTTTATTAAAAGTGACTAAAAATAGAAACCACTTAATTTTAAAAGTCATTTATGGAAAAATACATAAATAAAATAAATGGGTACATGTGGACCCCACTTAAATGACTTGGACGCACACCATCCTAGTCAACAATGCAACCTAGATCAAAACACCTAGGGTCAGTGCCTTATCCATTGGGCCAAGAGTCCACCTATCCCGGTCGTACGGGAATGAACTCATTGACCGTGCTCCGCAATCCTCCAGATGACAAGAGAGCCGATCTTGAAACTTGAGCAATTCATCCACCCCTCCGTTTGAGCAACATCCTGGTGTGAGAAAGTTTGTCTTCATTCGTATTCACATTCACAATTACACACAATTCTCCACATGCTCTGAATAGCCTTCCATGATGAATTATTCATTTTTCGCGAGACTGTAGTCGTTACGCCACCTTGGCTTGTCAGAATCCAACTTTTGATCTTTCGCCATTGAGAAGATCTTCCAAGAGCCAAAATTGCAATTCACTTCCTGGAGTTATGTATTTTGTCTTTGTCACCATCCCGAAGTGTTGGCATTCTGATTCGCTCACGATCATCCAATTCGAGAACACTCCAACTTTAAGACTGGCCGATGAAGTATTGTGCACACTGCTAACTGAGAGCTGACAGGGACACGCTTGAATGATGTGGCCTTGCTTGATGATCCGCACAATTGTACTTATCATTGGTCTTGGTTTGTCGATGAATAGATCCGCCACAATGATCAAGTGAAAAATTGATGTAGACAAGATTCTCCCATTATCGATCTCTGCCGATAACAATGGCTTTTGACTCCGAAGAGACCAATGCCAATAGCTACGACTTATACCACATAATGAGGAAGTTAGAGGTTGCTTCCACTTCGGAGCCATTGGAGTTGAATCGCCACACTATGCAGGTTTCGTGGTGCATCCATGCAAGTGATGACCAATTCAGAACAAGCGTCAGGAAAATTGTGACTCGCCTTCGGTTGATATGCGATCGCAGAATCGACCTATGTCGACGTGTCCCAAGTTAGTATCGACGATGTTATCATACTCTGAATGGAGCGTCGAGGTGATTAGAATTCCCTGGAACTTATACCGCAACATCATTTTGTTTGGAGATGACATGATTGTGACAGAAGCGTGATTTCAGGCTATTACTTCCATCTTACAAAACTGCACAAATCGCCTATAAAACTACCCTGGGAAAAATAGTAAATCTTGTTCTAAGAAAATCTCACTGGATGAGGGAGTATGTTAAGGTACCACAAGTTTGTGTGTCAGAGGGTTTTTTTCCAATCAAATTCTTTAGTCAAATATTAAAGGTCAAAGTTGACTCTTTTGAAACTGCTAGGAAAATGCAAGTGTAAAACTGTGAAAATCCCGTTTGGTTTTAGCCTGGTAAAAATACCAAACGTCACCCTGAATCTAAAACTTGGCAAGGGAGCATATGAAGGTGGGATAATTGAATGAAACAATTAATTTCTCTTGAAAATCATCTGAGTCAAAATATCAACTCTCAAAGTGAGTCACCTTGACAGGCTGAAAACTGCGCGCGCAGCGAAATCATGCAAACTGCATTTTATTTGACTCCGTGAAAAATATCAAACGAGGTGATGTACATTTGAATTTTTGTAAATAAGTACATGAATGTGGGAATAATTCAATGAACCAAACCATTTCTCTTGACGATCATCTGGGCTCGAGATATGGATTCTCAAAGTAGGTCTTCCGCCAAGCTGAAACTGTGCGCGGCAAAATCGAGTAAACTGAGTTTTTCTTGGGTTCGTGAAAAATATCAAATGAGGTGTTGCATATTTGAAATTTGGAAAATGAGTATATGAAGTTGGAAAGAATTCAACAAACCAAACCTTTCTTCCCGACGATCATCTCAACTTCGAGATATCGAGCTCCAAAGTTGATTACTTCGACAGACTACAACCGGCAGCACGTTCTTTCCGCATCTATCGTTTTCTTCATTAAATTCATTTTTTTTGCTGATATATATTCCGGTAATGCGTTTGAATGCATGAATTCTTTGATTTTGAATGCTTGGAACACAGTGATTTGACTCCTGCAACGTGGATGATCTTGCAACGTTAGATTTCTTCTTTTTGCATGTGGGAACTCCTTGGACTGAACAACAGTTTTTGCTTGAATTATGCAAGTATGAATCTATATTCCTTCATGGCTGCATGGGAAATGCTTCTTTCAGCACGTGGGTCTTTTTCTCCAATGTAGGCTCTTCATTAACAGCTATGCGTTGAAAATTGCTAATGCATGAGGTAAATTTATGAGAAAAAATGGAAAATTGTTGTTTTTTGGCTTTATCCTTCTTTTCCCAACCTGTGGCCTTGTTTGCTAAGCTTTTTACCAATGAAAACATGAGTTGCTTCCTCTTCAAAATGTGTGGATTTTAACCTCTCTTTGGAATTGTTGCTTTCTCCTCTTTTTTTTCTTTTTTTATTGCATGTGTCTTCATTCTTTATAACCAATGCGTGGACTTTGAACTTGTTTTTTTTTAATGCCCAGCATGGATTCTCCTTTTTTTCTGCGTGGTCTTTTGCAAGTTGAAAATTTGGACTGTGTGGGAACTATCTGTTTCTTTTTGACTTCCCTTGTGCGTGGAATCTAATTCTAATCCCTTTGCAAATTGGCCAAAATATGGCTTTTTTTTCCTTTGGATGTTCGTTGAAACCTTTCTTTGTTTCTTATGACATTTGTGGCTGCTTGGACTGTCCTTCTTGCCTTTGGATTTTGATTGTGGCTGTTGGGCTTTTTCTTCTTCCTTGAAAAATTTCTCCTCAATGGCATGGATATTCTCCTTGGTACTGCTCTGTACTTTTTGAGCAAACCTTTAATTTCTCCTTTGGAAAAATGTATTTATTCCTTTGCAATGCCTGGAGGAATTCTTTATCTTGCAACTTGGTACTGCTCTTTTTGCTCCTCCTTGGCCAATGCAACTGGATTCACAGACTTATATTGTGTGAGGGATGTGATAAAAATATTACTGGGGAAGTTATTGAGGGATGTGATAAAATAATTTTTGGAAAGCTTCGTACGACTTCTTCCAACGAGTTTGACGGAAGGAATTTTATGAGGATTAATTTGTCCCATTAAAACAACTTCCCTCTTTCCCGGGTAGTGGCATTAATTACCAGGGGAAGTGGGGAAATAAACAACCAATTGCCAGTGGAAATGGCAAGGTGGGCTGGCAATCCCCATTTTATTTCCCCATGTGGGAAATCGGGAGATTTTTTGCCCATTTGCCAATTCATTGATTTGGCAATTGGTGGAAGAAATCCCACAAGCAGGAAATTAAAATAAATTTTCCAGGAAAGGGGAAATCCGGGTTCGGGAAGCCAATTTGGCATTCCCGGCAATTGGAAGCAGAAGCTTACTTCCCCGGCAATAAAATAAAAAATTGTCAATGAATTTTAATTAATATTTATTTAATTAATTAAAAACCCCAAATTTATTAAAAAATTAATTTTATCAAACAAAGAGTAATTAATTAATTAAATATTAATTAATTAATTATTAATGCATTTGAGACCTGGCGGGAGGAGTTCTCGCCCGAAATGGACGAAACGAAGACCAGAACGATCACAAAAATGAGACGATCGTGATGAGAGTGATAAATCACGCAAAGTAACACTTTTGAAAAATTTCAAAATTTCCATTTTTTTTTATTAATTTTGCGAAGTCAAAATTGGCTGATAACAGCTGGCTCTAATTGGGGACAAGGACTTCATGGACGCAACAACGGACCCAGACCAAAATATTCATGAACATGATCTCAAAACGATGGGGCACAAAAAATGGGGTGATACAAGAGAGGAGACCGAAAGACGGGGAAAAGAAACAAACCAAAATCCTAATTACCTATGTACATACGGGGAACAACCCATTTTCAATTTTGATATTGCTTGAGATATTGCCCACTGTAGGGAAAAGGAAAATGAGTTCCATCAGGATACGCCAAGTAATAGGTGTTATCTCCACAGAAATGTCTGATTTTGAAAGGGCCTAGCCACAACGAATCAAACTTCCCATGCTTTCCTTTCGGTTCACGTCTCTTGTCCCAGAGAAGAACCAAGTCATTGATTTGGAATTGCCTCTCTTTAGTTTTCCTGTCAAACAACCTCTTTACCTTGGATTGATGTTCCTCGATCCTATTTGCCACTTGACTTCTTTGTTCCTCAAGCTTGCTTAGGAACATGATCCTTTTATCTAATGCATTGGTGAAGCATTCATCATCAACTGCTTGAGCTAATCGTAATGCTGGTAACTCCAGTGTGATGGGAATTTGAGCATCGGTTCCATACAAAAGTTGAAATGGAGACATCCCAATTGCTCTTTTGGGAGTTATGCGGTCAGCCCACAATGCATCATATAACTTTTTGTGCCAAGTTCTTTGATTTTCTTCTACTAACTTGCACACGATAGTAATGATGTTTTTGTTACTGGATTCTGCTTGACCATTTCCCTGAGGGTAGTAATCTGACGAATGAGATAAAGATATCCCATACCCATAACAAAAACCTATCATCTCTGCAGAAGAAAAATTTGAGGCATTGTCCGTCACGATCTTGTGTGGAATTCCATAACGAACCAATATATTTTCTTTGATGAAGTCACAGATTACCGCAGTAGATGTTTGTTTCACTGGTATAGCTTCTACCCACTTTGTAAAGTAGTCAGTTGCGGTGAGCACGTGAGTATGACCAGCACTAGAATTAGGATTCAAAACCCCGATGAAATCTAAACCCCATTGTTGAAAGGGTTCTTTAATGATAACTGGCTTCAAAGGTAAAGCTGCCAATTTTGGTCTTCCAACAAATTGCTGACAAGCTTCACATTTTGTCACCCATTTCTGAGCATCAGAAAACATAGTGGGCCAGTAATAATGTGCTCGCAAAATTTTATGAGCCATTACTGGGCCAGAGAAATGACCACCGCAAGCATGATTGTGAAAGGCTTCCAACAACCTAGGTTGTTGCTCTTTATCAACACATCTGAGGAACATGTCGTCAACTCCTTTCTTGAACAAAGTGTTGTCCCAAATGACATACCTGACAGCTCTTAGTTTGATAGCTCATTTTTCCTTAGCTGTCAGATTCTCTGGACACTCGCCATATGTGAGAAAGTAGGCTATATCGGAATACCATTCGTCTGTGGTACTGACGAAAACTACCAGTGGTAAAATTTCCTCAACTGTTTCTTCTTCAGAGTCATCTCGTGGTTCATTCTCTGCGATGAGTTGGCAGAGTCCTCTTCCTCGAACCAACTTGGTAGGCTTGATATCCAAATCATATTCCTAGATCTTGGAGACCCAATTACCTCTTTTAGATCCTGGTTCTTGTTGTGTCAGCATCGATTTAACTGCGGTGTCTGGAACTAAGACTTTGGTATGTGAATTCAACACATAGTACCTGAAGTGTTTCAAGGCTCTCACCACCGCGTACGCATGTCTCTCAAGGGGAGTGTAATTAAGTTCATGTTTCTTGAATCCAGAACTCATGAATGCAATAGGAGATTCAACTCCTTCTTGATTGTGTTGAGTCAGGATGGCAGAGATTGTGTGCGGTGAAGCATAGCAATAGATTATGAAATCCTTTTTAAAATCAGGACACACCAATGTAGGGGCTTTTGCAATAGCACCCTTGATTTTTTCAAATGCCTCTCTACCTTCCTTCGACCATTTGAAGGATTCTTTTCCTTTCATCATATCAGCGATTTCTTTAGTCAGCTCGGCAAAATCTGGCACGAACCTTCTCAAAAAATTCACCTTCCCAAAGAATGAGTGGACTCCAGGCTTACTTGTAGGCAAGGAAAGATTCTTGATCGCTTGAACATGCTCAGGATCAATTTTAGTTCCCTCCTTAGAAACAATATGACCTAGGAGTTTCCCTTCCGTAACTCCGAACACAGACTTTTTTGGATTTAGAGAAATCTTATGAAGTCTGCACCTTTGCAATATTTTCTCTAAATCTCTTAGGTGATCTTCTCGTTTCTTTGAGAACACTGTCAAGTCATCTAGGTATATCACGATGATCTTGTCTTTATAATCTACGAATGCCATATCCATAGCCCTTTGAAAAGTAGCACCGACATTGATCAAACCAAAAGGCATTCTTCTATACGCGAACGTACCCCAGGGGGTGGTGAACGCGGTTTTATGTTGATCTTCTCTAGCCACTTCAATCTGATTATAACCAGAGAAACCATCTAGCATAGATAGCATTTCCGATCCAGTTACTGCCTGCAGAATATGGTCCATGACTGGCAGTGGATAATTATCTTTCAAGGAAGCTTGATTAAGATTGCGAAAATCCATGCAAATCCTAATTTCTCTAGTTTTCTTACGAATCGGTACAATATTAGCTATCCAGGTCGAATGTCAAATAGGAAACACTATCCTCACATCTAACATCTTTTGAACTTCATGGAATATTGTCCCTGCAATCTTGGGATTATATTGTCTTTGCTTCTTCCTGAATGGAACTGCACCAGGTTTCAAGGGTATGGCATGCTCCATTTCCCTAGGTTGGAAAGACTTCAAGTCTTCATATGAGTAAGCCAAAACGTCAGAATATTTGGTAAGGAGGCTTATGAATTTCTTGCGCTCCTCAGGTGAGCAACACTTACCGATGTTGACCAGGTGAGGTTTATCCTTGGTACCGATGTTAACTTGCTCATAGTCAATAGAATTCACAGGTCCTGCCTACTCTTTCTCTTTGATAAACCTGTCATGTTTATCAAAAATTTCTTCAAGTGAAACCAATCCTTTGGGAATTTTATTTCCTTTGAGTTGAATGATGCCATCACCAGGATCTTCGTTCTCAACTCCTTCCTGAATGGGTGAGGTCGTCGATTCGTGAAATGCAGAATCACTTCCTTCAAAGTACAATTGTTCAAAATTATCCCTTTTTTCCAAGAAAGCAATAATTTGTTGATCATCATTGAATACTTGCCAATTTTCTGCATTGTCAGGAACACTTGGCCTAAAAACCATTTCAATGGTGTATTTGTCTTGATCAAACTCTGAATGAGGAATCATTAATGAAGCTGAGACTGCTAGAGAATCTGCTTTGTCATTCTTTTCATGAGGGACAAATTTTATGGAAAAAGCATCGAAGACTTCTATCGCGTCCCACACTTTATTTCTGTAGTGTCTTAAATGATCATTCTTTACTTGGAACTGATTTCTTACTTGTTTCACGATCAATTCCACATCTCCAAAGACTTCCAAATTTTTGATCCCTTTCTCCTCTGCAACTTGGAGGCCAAGGATTAATGCCTCGTATTCTGCAGTGTTGTTAGTATTTGAAAATTCAAGTTTGTAGGAAAAAGGAAATATTTTACCATTTGGAGATATGAGCACCACTCCTGCACCAGAACCCGTCGAGCAACAACTTCCATCAAACTCAAGAGTCCAGATCTTATTGGAATCTTGGCAAGTGATCTCAGGGGTATGAATTTCTGCAGTCATCATATAATTACCCATACTTGAGCCTTGGAAAAGGATCTGTGCACGAGGATCTTCGGTTTTAGTTACCATGAACTTTGCTTGAGTTTCTGGCATTAGCTTCTTCATTTCTCCATTGATAGGGATCATGGCGTGAGACCAATCCATTTGAATCTCTCCACCTAGATCTCTGCAAAATTTCCTGCTCAACAACATACCATATGAAGTGGGAATGTCAGCAACTAAAATAGTTACCTTAACTCACTTTTGAGGGAATTGGGCTAAAACCATTTGGGCGTCTTTAATCTACCCAATCAGAGGAACTTGCTTGGTTTCCATGGAGTAACACGATCCGAATGTTCTCGTACAAGTTAACCCAAGAGCATGTGCTACTTTCGCGGGCATCACATTATCCGAGGCTCCATAATCTATAATGCAATTACTTAATTTGCATCCGTTGATCAGAAAGGACACAAAGAAAGGTTCAATCTTTTCATTTGAAGGTGTAGTGGCCGCCACAATATTTTGAGTTTTCCCATCTTTGGGAGTTTTTAGAATTCCTTTGGAGGAATGAACAGTAGAGTCACCTTTGATAAACTGGACCAATTTCTCGAGTTGATCCTTATTGGACTTCAAGTACTCTGCCTGTGACATGGAAATTTTTGTTTTATTGATATGATCAATGATATCAAATTTGGGCAAAGTAACCGTACTTGATGTCTCAGATACTAGTTCTTTCGAACTTGATGATGGCACACTTTTGACCTTTGCTTCGGGCTTGGTTGATACTGATGTAGAAGAAGAAACTTTCTTCGTAGCTGATTTATCTATGGATTGACTCGGCAAAGGTTCTCCTTTCTTTAAGATAGTTTTGACCTTAGGAGTCTCAGCTATCTTTGATTCTTTGGAAGCTTCTTTAATTTTGGATTCTTTAGGAACTTCCTTGGAAACTCTTTTTATCTTCCACCTTAGTGGTATTTTCTCCTTTTTCTGAGAGCGTGTGAAGACAACGAAAGACTGACTATTCATATCTTCTATAATTTCTTCGTATTCGTCTTCTTCTTCTGAACGGTACTCGAAGAAATGATTATTACTTTCTCCCTCAGGATCTTCAACTTCAGGTTCAGATGTTCCAGAATCTGGCTCTTCCTCATCAACCTCGACGACTTCAACTTCATCATCGCTTTCTTCAATGACATCACATTTTGAGTTAGTTGTGGGAGCTGCTTCAATAGCAAGCCTCGTCGGAGGACCTACAATCCTGGCTTTGTTGGGAACGTAGCCTTTTCTTGGGATGTCTTTGTAAGGAGAGGGTTTACTACTTTGAGCAACTTGCTTTTTCAAAGCCAGCACATCATTAGCCAACTTAGTGAGTATAGCTTCTGAAGCATTGGGGGTTTCTTGACTCTTTCCCTTGAGGGAAGTTTTCTTGAATTTTCCTGCCATGATTAAGTCATCCTCAATTTCTATGGCCAAGGATTGAGCAAGTTCCAAAGTAGCCACTCTAGCCCTTCTCAGCTGATAGCACACTTCTGGTTGTTGTGCGTTAATAAAGAAACATTTTTGTCCATCAAGATTCGGGTGAATCCTGACAAGAACTTTATTCACCATTTTGTTGAATTTAGCCACGAAATTCCTCATGGGTTATGTTGGCTCTTTCTTCACCTGAGATAGTTGGGCAAGAAGAGCATGTTCATCTTCTGTCATCTTGAATCGATCTTCAAACTTAGTTTTCATATCATTCCAATTTGTAATGCATCCATTTGGCAGATGATGAAACCAATCTGCAGCAACATCATGCAATGTTTCGACGAAGAGGTGAATAGCAACATCTTCATATTCTACCGACAAAACAACACATGCAGTGAAGAAGGTAGAAATATGGTCATCTGGTGACGTCTTCCCATCTCCATCGAACTTGGGAAGAATCTTCCTCGATCCTCTTGGGAGGTCATGTCGAGCTGGTAAGGCCAATGGGCCTATGGCATTTCCCCATGGTACGTTGACTGCCATTTTGGGAAAGGTGGTATGCAAAGGTAAAACAACGTGAGCAAGGACAAGTGCTTGACTGGTAGTGATTCCTTCCTTGCTTGCTCTTTCAGGACTTGATGCAAGGCTTGCAGATCTATGAGGTGTGTTCTTCTTTGGAGGAGATAACTTGAAACCAAACTTTCCTTGAAAGTCAAAAATGGGATCAGATCGACCTTTAGCTTTTTCTCCTCACGTAAACCTCTTTGTTGCCAGTTTGAAATATTTATTGTGAAGGGATCACTGGCATGTTCTGATCGGCTCTATCCTTTTCTCTTCACTCTCTTTCTTGAGCTATTTGCGCCTGAATAACTCTAGCAACTCTCGCGGCTTTCTCTTCTTCATTATCTAGTACTGATGCGGTGAGATGAAAATGATAGTTGTTCGTGCGCTTTTCCCAAATAGCTTGCCTCAAATCTGATGATATATCTTCTTGAGTATCTGCAAAAAGAAGATTTGGTTGCAAGATAGGTGGGTTACCTGTAATAGTCATACAAATTATTACCTTGGTGGAAGAGGACCGCGTCGGTGAACAACGATCAACACATGTCCAGGAGGTCTTCTGGCCACAAGTGCGGGTGCTCTTCTTCTAAGGTCTTCAATGTAGATTTCTCTGTCAATGGCTCTATCAACAGCCAAAAATTGTTGCAAGCTTTCACGGTTTTCCCAAGCTACTGTTCAAAGGTTGGCAGCAATGTCTCCTTGAAAATATTCGTCGGGCACAAGGTTCGGTTGAAGAACTGGAGCTTGTGCAGAGGGGATAGTCATAAAGATTTAACCAAGCACTGGTTAACGATTTCTGAATCCCCAGTAGAGTCACCAAAAACTGTTAGCATATGGATTTGCACGCATGCAAATGACATGCAACAGTGTGGGAACGAAGTCCCTCCTCAATGAAGGTGAGGCTGCCTTTATTGAAAACCAAAACTGTATTTACATCTGTACATTCAAAATTGTATGTGGGGGGTGTTTTGGAACATCAATGGAAAGAAAAGTGAATGAGGGAGATGGAATGGAATGAAGGAAAGGAGTGGAATGGAATGAATTGAAAGAACATGCAAGAGTTAGGTAAAAATAGAGCCTAATATTGCACGAAGAGGAAAGATGAATAACTAACACAAATAAAATGGAGTTTGAGTTAGCTAAACAAGAATGTGTAAAAGGGAACACACATGAGCAAGTAGATAATCAGAGCTTGATCACTGTGAACTAGAACAACAGATTAATAACGTTGACAATAAGATCAAAGACAATATTTGCATGCAAGATTCAAACACTAACATCTAATGAACATAAGAACATCAAATGCTATAAGAGACAATGAATGAGACACAAAGTTCATATTTCATTAACTCCAAAATGTCTTCTCAAAAGAACACAAAGTTTCTTTCTTTGAAGTAAAGCTTGCATACAAAAGTATTTTCTTCTCCTCTCTCAAAGTCACCCTTACAAATGAGCCCCTGACTTCCTTTTATAACCCAAAAGTTGGTTACAAAGTAGTTAGGGTTTACATGATCATTAAATAGGGCACTTAAGTGACTTTTGAATTTTTCAACCAACTTTATTAAAAGCAACTAAAAATAGAAACCACTTAAGTTAAAAAGTCATTTAAGGAAAAATACATAAATAAAAGAAATGGGTACATGTGGACCCCACTTAAATGACTTGGATGCACACCATCCTAGTCATCCACCTAGATCAAAACACCTAGGGTTCAGTGCCTTATCCATTGGGACAAGAGTCCACCTATCCCGGTCGTATGGGAATGAACTCATTGACCATGCTCTGCAATCCTCCAGATGACAAGAGAGTCGATCTTGAAACTTGAGCAATTCATCCACCCCTCCGTTTGAGCAACATCCTGGTGTGAGCAAGTTTGTCTTCATTCGTATTCACATTCACAATTACACACAATTCTCCACATGCTCTGAATAGCCTTCCATGATGAATTATTCATTTGTCACGAGACTGTAGTCGTTACGCCACCTTGGCTTGTCAGAATCCAACTTTTGATCTTTCGCCATTGAGAAGATCTTCCAAGAGCCAAAATTGCAATTCACTTCCTGGAGTTATGTATTTTGTCTTTGTCACCATCCCGAAGTGTTGGCATTTTGATCCGCTCATGATCGTCCAATTCAAGAACAGAACAACTTTAAGACTGGTCGATGAAGTATTGTGCACGCTGCTAACTGAGAGCTGACAGGGACACACTTGAATGATGTGGCCTTGCTTGATGATCCGCACAATTGCACTTGTCATTGGTCTTGGTTTGTCGATGAATAGATCCACCACAATGATCAAGTGAAAAATTGATGTAGACAAGATTCTCCCATTATCGATCTTTGCCGATAACAATGGCTTTTGACTCCGAAGAGACCAATGCCAATAGCTACGACTTATACCGCATAATGAGGAAGTTAGAGGTTGTTTCCACTTCAGAGCCGTTGGAGTTGAATCACCACACTATGCAGGTTTCATGGTGCATCCATGCAAGTGATGACCAATTCAGAACAAGCGTCAGGAAAATTGTGACTCGCCTTCGGTTGATATGCGATCACAGAATCGACCTATGTCGACGTGTCCCAAGTTGGTATCGACGATGTTCTCATACTCTGAATGGAGCGTCGAGGTGATTAGAATGCCCTGGAACCTATACCGCAACATCATTTTGTTTGGAGATGACATGATTGTGACAGAAGTGTGATTTCAGGCTATTACTTCCATCTTACAAAACTGCAAAATTACCTCTAAAACTACCTTGGGAAAAATAGCAAATTTTGTTCTAAGAAACTCTCACTGGATGACAGAGTATGTTAAGGTACCACAAGTTTGCTTTTCAGAGGGTTTTTTTTCCAATAAAATTCCTTAGTCAAATATTAAAGGTCAAAGTTGACTCTTTTGAAACTGCTAGGAAAATGCAAGTGTAAAACTATGAAAATCCCGTTTAGTTTTAGCCTGGGAAAAATACCAAACGTCTCCCTAGAATCTAAAACTTGGTAAGGGAGCATATGAATTGGGGAAAATTGAAATAAATAATTATTTCTCTTGAAATCATCTGAGTCTAAAATATCAACTCTCAAAGTGAGTCACCTTGACAGGCTGAAAACTGCGCACGCAGCGAAATCATGCAAACTACATTTTATTTGACTCCGTGAAAAATATCAAATCAGGTGCTGCGTATTTGAAATTTTGTAAATAAGTACATGAATGTGGGAATAATTCAATGAACTAAACCGTTTATTTTGAAAATCATCTGGGCTCGAGATATGGATTCTCAAAGTAGACCTTCCGCCAAGTTGAAACCACACGCGGCGAAAACAAGCAAACTAAGTTTTTCTTGGGTTCGTGAAAAATATCAAATGAGGTGTTGCGCATTTGAAATTTGGAAAATGAGTATATGAATTTGGGAATAATTCAACTAACCAAACTTTTCTTCCCGACGATCATCAGTCTTCGAGATATCGAGCTCCAAAGTTGATTACTTCAACAGACACACTACCCGCGCACGTTCTTTCCGCATCTATCGTTTTCTTCATTAAATTCATTTTTTTTATGCCGATATATATCGGTAATGTGTTTGAATGCATGATATTTTTGTCTGAATGCCTGGAACGTGATTTGACTCCTGCAACGTGGATGGAGCTGCAACGTTAGATTTCTTCTTTTGCAAATGCATGGAACTCCTTAGACTGGTTTTTGCTTTAATTATGCAAGTATGAATCTATATTCCTTCATGGCTGCATGGGAATGCTTCTTTCAACACGTGGGTCTTTTTCTCCAATGTAGGCTCTTCATTAACAGCTATGCGTTGAAAATTGTTGCGGTAAATTTATGAGAAAAAATGGAAAATTGTTTTTTTTTGGCTTTATCCTCTCCTCTCCCACGTGGCCTGTTGGCTAAGATTTTTACCAATGAAAACATGAGCTGCTTCCTCTTCAAAATGTGTGGATTTTAACCTCTCTTTGGAATTGTTGCTTTCTCCTTTTTTTAATTTTTTTATTGCATGTGTTTTCATTCTTTATAGCCAATGTGTGGACTTTGAACTTTTTTTTTTTAATGCCCAGCGTGGATTCTCCTTTTGGCCTGCGTGGTCTTTTGGAGTTGTTATTTTCTTTAAACTTTCTTTTACATTTTCCCACATCCTAACATCTACCTAATCCCTCCTTTGGTGTATGGAGTGTTTTGGATTGTTTTAAAACTTGTTTTTGTTTCCTTAGGCTGCGTGAATTCCTTCCTGGGGCGTGGGATCTTCAAACTGTTTTAATCTTCTTCTTTCTTTGCCTCCTCAATGTGTGGATATCCTTTGGACTTTCTCTTGCTTGTTTTTAATAATTTCTAAAATATCCTTTGACTGCTCAAAACTGTTATTCTTTTCTCCCACGTGGATAGCTCTTTTTCCTTGGCCATGGAGACTTCTTGTGTGTGGAAACTCTGGTAGAATGCGTGGAGAGCTTTGGGGAAGTTTTTGAGGGATGTGATAAAATATTACTTTTGGAAAGCTTCGTACGACTTCTTCCAACGAGTTTGACGGAAGAATTTTATGAGGATTAATTCGTCCCGTTAAAACAACTTCCCTCTTTCCCGGGTAGTGGCATTAATTGCTAGGGGGAAGTGGGGAAATAAATTGCCAATTGCCAGCGGAAATGGCAAGGCTGGCTAGCAATCCCCGCTTTATTTCCCCATGTGGGAAATCGGGAGATTTTTTGCCCGTTTGCCAATTCATTGATTTGGCAATTGGTGGAAAAAATCCCACAAGTGGGAAATTAAAATAAATTTGCCAGGAAAGGGGAAATCCGGGTTCGGGAAGCCAATTTGGCATTCTCGGCAATTGGAAGCACAAGCTTACTTCCCCGGCAATAAAATAAAAAAATTGTCGAATGACTTTTAATAATTATTATATTAATAGTTATTTAATTAAAAACCCCAAATTTAATAAAAAATGATTTTATCAAATAAAGGATAATAAATTAATTAATTATTAATGCATTTTAAGACCTGGCGGGAGGAGTTCTTGCCCAAAATGGACGAAATGAAGACCGGAACGATCACAAAAATGAGACGATCGTGATGAGAGTGATAAATCACGCAAAGTAACACTTTTGAAAAATTTCAAAATTTCCATTTTTTATTAATTTTGCGAAGTCAAAATTGGCTGATAATAGGGGTGTGTTGAAGAAATATAACGAGCTCTTCTCAAAGTTAACTTGTTGTCCTGAAGCCTCTTCATAATACTTAAGGATGAGTTTCATCATTTTGCCTCCAAAAGAGAAGCAAGAAGAAGCGGAATGGTATCATCAACAAATTGTTGATGAAATATTGTATCTCCAAAGAAGTGGGCTTGTAACCCTTAAGGTAACCAAGAGAAATGGATTTGGTAATGGTGCAGCTGAGGCTATCAGCCCTAATGATGAAAAGAATAGGAGAGATGGGATCTCCCTACCTTATGCCTCGAGTGATGGTGAAGAAACTCACTGGAGATCCGTTCACAATGACAGAGAATCTAGGAGTGAAAACACCATACTTGATGACCTTCTTGAAATGAGAAGTGAATCCAAATTTCTCCAGCACTTTTTCAAGAAACACCAAGAAACTTTATCAAAGGATTTTTTCATGTCCAGCTTAATAACCATACTTTCTTTTTTACTCTTTTCCATAGAGTGAATGGTTTCATGAACCATCACCACCCCATCTTGAATGATTCTCCCTTTGACAAAACTACCCTGTTGTTTAGAAATCAGAGTCGGTAAAAGAGGTTGAATTCTGATAGCTAGAGTCTTTGTAAATATTTTGTATAAAACATTTGTAAGACTTATGTGCCTAAAATTTTTGAAATCCTTAGCACCAGGTTTCTTTGGAACCAATAAAATGAAGGTATTGTTGATCTCCTTAAGAATATTACCAGTTCTAAATAATTCATTAACATCCTTGAGAATATCAGTACAGAAAATGTCCCAAAATGTTGATAGAAGTTGGTCGAGAAAGCATCAAGCCCTAGGGATTTTTCACCTTCAAGGGAAAATACAGACTTTTGTAATCATTCAAGAGTAACTGGCTTAGTAATATTGTGGAAATCTTCTTTAGAAAACATATTACTAGGAATGGAGTCTAGAAAAATGTCAGCAACATCTTTAGAGAAAGGAGTGTAATCATTTAAAAGATTTTTAAAGAAAGAAATATATCCTTCTTTAATAACATTTTGATTTGTAGTGACAGAACCATCAATCAAGGAGACTTCTGAAATTCCATTATGCGTTTTTTGCTTAAGAGCAGTCATGTGAAAAAAAATAGTATTACGATCACCTTCTCTTAGTCATAAATCTCTGGATTTTTGTCTCGAAAAGGACTCTTCATAGGCACAAAGGTTATGAAAATCATAAAGAAGTGATTTTTCCAAAATATAGTCATCAAAGTTCACACCTTCAGAAGCCGCCCTTTGTTCCAAGGGTGTTAAGACCGTTTTGTTCCAAATTCTAACTTTATTTTTAATGTTCTTAAGTTTTTGAATAAATCTAAATTGGGAAGTTCCTTCAACCTCATAGCTCCACCATTCTTTAATTTTATCCTTTAGATCAGGGTGATCAAACCACATTTTTTCAAACTTGAAAGAGTAGTGGCTCAGCTTGGCAAAATCAAAAAGACTTAGAATAATAGGATTGTGATCAGAACCAATTCTAGGAAGGGAAGAAAGATGAATACCTTGTTTCATGATCCAATTAGTAGAGATGAGAGCTCTATAAAGTCTGACTTGAATATGATCTTCACCTAATATTCTATTAGACCATGTGTATGGGTTACCATGCAGATCCATGTCCATAAGATTTGAGGAAGAAATAAAATCAACGAGGTCCTCCATGTCGGCAGTAAAATTAGAGGAACCCCCCTTTATTTTATAAATGTATAAGTGATCTTTAATATTATTTCTATGATAACTAATTGATTCGATAACTTGTTTACTATTTTTTTAATCATAAGACTAGTTGAGTCGAGGAATTATAATAAGTAATATCTTAATATTTCATCAAAGGGTCATTTGACCACTTATTAAATTACTAGATCAGCAGCAGTTTATACAAGATATAGTCATTAAATAGGAACATAGACAATGTCTACCTATATGTATATCATGATCAAATAGGTCATGCATTTCTTTATGAATAAAAAATATCACGAAGTCACAAAAATAACTTTCATTAACCATATTCATAATTATAATTATACATCAGGGTTTTATTCCCATCTTTTCATTTAGGATTTCTCCATGAAATCATTTAATACAAACAAGATACTTATTAAATAGATCTTGTATACATGTGACCGCAAGGTCATAATCAAAAAAAATTATTTAATCAATTGAAGTATTCACTTCAGAGATTCTCCCATTTACTTGTACATCAATTAGGAGAGATAAATATACATAGATCAGTTTGAGAGAACTGACATGAGACAACTTGCTCATTTCTTAAGCCATAATCATTATACAATGATAATAACAGTCTAGGTTTGACCCTGAACTAAAACAAGTCATTAATCAAATGAAATAAACAATTAAGTCAACAAATATAATATCATCATTTTTACGACAATCTATAATAAATCATCTATATTGAATTTTAGTTGTATTTGATAAGAAATCAAAATCAATCATTGAGTAATGATCTTCAATTTATGATACTCAACATTCATTACATTTATCTAAACTTATACATACAGTCCATGTTTTATACAATCCCCACAGTTAAGACTTCATTCAGAATAAATCATTATTATCCATAAACTGAAATCAATTCCTTGTAATAATAATAATAATTAAAACATTATTAATAGTTTATTTAGAAACAAAACCAAATTTGCATATAATTACAATACATTATATGGTGTTCCAAGTTATAAGATTACACAACTTAATTACTAATTTATTTGCAAAGTAATTATACTCATGAGAGAAAACAAACATCTAATTGTATATCCTATAGATATTCAAATCCAAGGAATGAATAACATTTATAATACCTTGCAACAAACTTATATCATAATAGAATAAATAGATAATCCAACAACCTTCTATTCTCCCTGTTTCACATACCCACAAAAGAAGACAATTGATATAACAGGCTCTTGTATCTGCATCGACACACATATATGTAACAATCCTTAACACACAAGCCCATTATGGGTATATTTAAAACTACATATTAGAAGACAATTTACTCAAATCTTGAAACGAAGTCCCAACTGAAATATCTCCATTTAATCCTCTTAAAATAAAAGCATAGACCAAAATGCAAACCCGTATGGGTATTTTGAAACTGTAGTATATATCTCATATATATGCGAACCCAAAAGAGAGGATACAATTTTGTACATTTGGTAAAGAATCCAAGACCCAAAAAGGTAACTTTTAACACATGCATGCATGTTTTACTACGCCACCCAATAATGGAAACTTTTAAGGTGCTCCAAAAGATATCTAAACAATAACTTCAATGTATACATTCCATTTTATATCAATACCATAGCATGCAGACCCAGTATGGGTGTATTTAAGCTATTACCAAAAAAATAATGCATTCCTTAATATGCAGTACCTAACTGGGAGCTTTAAATTTATTTTTCATACAAACTATGCAGCCCAGAACATATTTTGTATCGTTCTCAAACTACACATACCCATATTATAACATGCAGTCAAACTTATAAACTTGTGCTTTTTCACAGAAATTTGCATACCCAACAAATAAGATAACATTTAAACTTATAAATGTGTATGCTTATTTAACATGCTGTCAAATAAACAACAATAGTCTAGCTCGACATATTTTAACTATAAAAATCAACATACAAAACACCCAAAATTCCATTAACCACAGATAATGATTAAGATTTAGAATAGAAGGAAGAATCTCATACCTGTAATATGTTGTATCTTGCTCAACTTGGCTCTTTTTCTCTCTGAATCTCCTCCAAAAGTTAAAAATAACAATACATATATTAAAGCAGTTCTTGTTGCAACCGAGCCACAGTATATACATACTCAAAATCTCATTTATGACCGCAAAACAAGCACAGTGGAGAATAAATTCCACTATTCCCATAACCCCAAGAAAATTTCCCATCAAACAAAACAATGAGAATGAGTGAAAAGAGATAAAATGCAAACATATTTGGAGTTGGCTTCTTAGGGAATATGACCATTTCCGAGGAGTCAGGTCGTGCATTAAATGCCCATAAACCCTAAAACTATCCTTACCATTTTTATCTTGCCATGTATTCCTCTCAACTTCCACATTAACCAACATCACTCGAATGGCATTGCCTAGCTTTTGGTTAAGTCTTCCATATTCCATTCAATATGCCACATTTAAACAACATTAATATATATGCCACCCAAGTTACGTGCAACACAAGTCTGATAAAACATTTTATATGTCATCCACTTATATTAAGTGATTTAATATACCAAGCTTCCTATCCATAATTAAAACCCATGTATTTCCATGCTCGAATGCCAAGAGATTCATCATCACTATATATTTACCGTTAATTTTAAACAGAACCTTATTACATAGCACCCACATAATATAGATTGAATGTGTGTGTGTAATATATCTATGTATATATGTATATGTAATATATGTATGTATATATGTATATGTATATGTATGTATGTATGTATGTATGTATGTATGTATGTATGTATGTGTGTGTGTGTGTGTGTATATGTATATGTATATGTATATGTATATGTATATGTATATGTATATGTATATGTATATGTATTTGTATATGTATATGTATATGTATGTATGTATGTATGTATACCATAATCAATGCCAATTGATCTAATAATTGATTCGAAGGACTCCAAGGAAGAAAACTAACACAATTAGAATTGTTTCCTTCCAAATACTTTCCATAACTAACTTCTAAAACATAAATGCGATAGAAAGTATCGGTGCGAGCTAAGACTCTCGGTTATTAACTCTACTTAAACATGTCGATAGTTTATTAACAGTGTATATGGTCATCAAATTTGGGACTTAAACAAGGTAGGGTGTTACAGCCAAGATTGCACAATTGGTCGTCTAGGCCAAATCTTTACCCTTTTATTTAAACGGTTTTTTCTTACTTGTCCTTGGTTTTAAGTGGATATGAGAAAACTATTCTCCTTTTTTACGTTTCATCATTTGTTACAAGCACCTTGGGTTGTTTCCTCCTTAGACTCATTTTAGTGCTAATTAATTTTTGACCTCTTATTTAAAGTCATTTTTAAGGTTCTAATTATCCCTATTTATATTAGTGTCTTTTTAATTAATTTTGTTTAAAGAGGTGTGGACCATGTAAGCATGGGTTAGGTGGACCCCACTACCTCTCAAAGTGTGCCACTTTTCCCAATCCTCAAATTTGGGCTAAAAGTGGAATATTTAATAGGTGTTTTACTTGTTGGGGTTCTCATTTACACTAAAATGGACCCCTTGGACTCTACCTACGGGTATCATGACCTTTTTCAAGGTTCAAATGGGCTTTTCCCTCCCGTTTGAGCCTCTCTTTCCCACATTCAAATTAATGACCTTGTTTTATGAGCCACATTACAATTTGGAGTGGATTTTGTTTTTCTTATTTTTATTTTGTGGGATAGTCCTCCATCAAGTAATTTGTACTTTGTGTGATGGGGACATGGGGGTGTCTTGTTTTGAGAAGGATATGGGTAATACATGTCACCCTATCATTGGTGAGAATAATATAGATTCCTCTTCTTATTCCTCCACTTTGGATGGGGTAAGGAATTATTGCCTCATTTTTCACTTGGGATTTTTTGGGGAGAACTTGGAGGAGCTAGGATCTTGGAGAGCTTGGCTTGTACTTGGAAGTTGGCTTGTTTGGTTTGAGAGGTAGTTCTCTCACCTTTCGTTTTTTTTTTATGATAGTTGTATATAATTTTGGAATGACATGTTTGTTATTCTTAGAAATCCTTCTTGTTGTGTTGGGTGATGAATATTAATATTGTATTCCTTTGTCTTCTCCAGCCATCTCACTTGAGATGGATTTTTGAGTTTCGGGGAAGAGGGAGGAAACCCCCTCTTGCACCCAATGGCTTGATGGGAAAGTTGTGATGGGATTTGTATTTATTTCCTACCCTCATATAGTTGATGAGGGAGATGATATTTTATATACATTGAATACTCATCCCTTCCTTGCCAAGGAAATCTTCCAAGATTTGAAAAACCTTGGCAAGGAGGAGGCTTGGAGTATTTGGGATTTGGATGATATAAGGAGTTTTGGAGTATGATGTTTACTGAACAATACATGAATGCTTTTGGTTTCAAAATGTTTGCTGTGGGAATTATTTGCCCTCTTCCCCTTTTATGTGAAGAAGCTTGGATTTTCTTCCATATGCTTGGTTTTTGGATTTGTTGGTTATGGAGTTGTATGCGTGTCTAAAAACTCTTTTTCTCCTTCTTTTGCAACTTGGAGGCATGTAACCTCTCTCTCCCATGGGCTTGGAGGGAAGCTAGTATGTCGTCCACTTGTGGAGTTGGTATGTAATGATGTCAATTGGTTGGGTGGACAACCAAGCCACCACTCTTTTGTTGGAGACATTATACTCAAAGGTGGAGCATGATCTTAGAATCTTGGATGAAGCATTCATTTCATGGAAAAAATGTGTAATTTATTGTAAATTTTTACATGTTGTTCCCCTTTTTTGGGAGGTTTATCCACTTGTATTTTAAGTGTAGTATTCTTGTAATTTTGTAAGGAAATCAAGATTGTAAGAAGGTTTTATTGAATTTTAAATCTCCATTGTAATATTTTATTCAAATCTTTCTTGAGAAGTTTTGATTTTGATTATATGTATAAAGAGAAGATTTTTTTTCCTCTTCCTGTTTTGGGGGATGGATTGATTTCAAAATTGTAAAGTTGGGTTAAAAAGAGAGAAGAGAATGTGGCTTGTTAAGAAATTGTAATGAATATAATAGTATGGTTACACTTTTAAGTTCAATATAAACTTTTTATGTTTTATGGTAAGGGATTTCAAAATGATTCATTAGATAAATAGATCTTTTTCAATGTGTGTTTTAAAAAACAACTAGATTTTGTATTATAAAAAAAATAGGCATTATTGGTTTAGATTCGTGATCTTATTGTAAATATTTTAAATCAATACTTGTCAAGAATATTGGTGGTTAAATATATTTTATTTAAAGTATAAGAATCAAGCCATCTTTTACTAGGAATCATATTATGCATTGGATGAAAATATAAAGGAAAAAGTGTTTGAGTAGTTGTGTTCTTGCAATGCTCTATAGTAGGAGTTATGGTTTTGAGATTTGATACCTTTACTCTTCTCTTAGATTTTGGTTTTGCTTCTCCTTGGATTAAGTCCTTTCATTATATTAAGTTGTCATCATTTCCTTACAAAGAAGCTAATGAAAACTACCTAGTTAAACATTGTATGAGGCATCCAGAACTTAGTTTATTCTCTAAATGTGTTCTTGTTTCTTGTTATACCTATTCAAGTATTTTGAGAATCTAAATGAGAATAAACTCGTATGCCATTATATGTGATTTGAATAATAGTATGTATCTTTTATAAACACTCATATCAAACTTGTATAAGAGTCCTTCATTCGATCAATTAAGAAACCCAGATAAGAAATTGAATTTATATATAAATGAACACACACACACACACACACATATTTGAACAATATATATATATATATATATATATATATATATATATATCTGTGCACGTGTGTGTGCTTTTTAACCTACACATTATTGTCTTATCCCAAAATATGGGATTAATGGATTTCTTTTAATCCAATATTACTAAATAAATATGTACATTATTCAAACCCCTTTATATGTTTTTACAAATATTTTGAATATAAAGTAGAGAATTGTTTATTCGTGTGTGTGTGTAATGTGGATTGGAGGGGCCATGTTTTTGTCATGCCCCCTCCCTTTAGCCACTATGTATTTCCTTTCCAATGCATTATTTATATATATAGTATGAATCCTTGTGCGCACTTATGTGTGTGTGTGTGTGCGCGCGCGTGCGCGTGTGTGCACGCGCGCACGTGTGTGCATCTACATATGAGATAAACCCAAAATTTGGGTCTATACAAATGCTTTGTATTTATCCATGGACAAGAAGAAAATAACTTAGAAGAGATTTATATTCCATGCAAAACCCTTCATCCTCCATGAGAGCTTCTATATTATCTACATAGCCAAATGGGAGAAAAATGAAATGAAAAGAAAATTATAAGGACGGAGTGAAAGGAGATCTAGGGTTTTTAGATCAAGGGCCCTAATTAGTTTGATCCTAGGGCTCACGTGAGACCTAGGATGGGCCACTTGGCAAGTGGCTTAGGTTTGAATTTTATTTATTATCTATATTGTTTTAAATAATATAATTACCTCCTCCCCATTTTGGTATGAATCTACTTTTGGTTAAATTAAAAAAATTAGACATGTAATGTGGCGATAGGGGCAAATTAACAATTAAAGGATCATTTAACTTAGCTCAAAGCCTCATTTAGGAAACCATAACCTAGTTAAATTTTAATAAACCATGGTAATCATAAATTAAGATAATGGTGGCCATTATAGTGTTTATAGCCTTGTTTAATGCCACCACCCCCGTGACAACATGAGATCATATTTTTAAAAACATGGTGGACCTAGTAACTTGGTTAGCAGAATAAGTTATACGAGGATTAAAAATAGTTTTAACCACTCAAAATAATCGATCGAACCTAATCTCATGGATATGATTAATTGGTGGATGAACCCTAGTTGAGACCTAGATGACTTCTAGTATGATAATATTGGCCTAACTTCAAACCACGTAATCTAGACTTGGAACTTGGGGATCACCAACTATATAAGAAACCTCAATTAGCACAAACGACACTTTTTATATCCTTCATGGTCTAGTCAGTTGAAGGATTCATGGTTTAATCTAGTATAATCTTTAATCAGTGTTTAAAAAAAATGCCCCAAATTTTGCAGGATGGTGAGTTAACTAATGGTTTATTTTTGGGTCGTAAAAACTTGGGCACAACAAAGTATAGTTCATTGGATGTGCACTTAACTGAGTTCAAATCATTATCCATCCATCCCAAGAGATGGAGCGCCATTTTTATGTTTAGATGACTAAATTTAGTCTTGTCTTGATCCATTTTTATTAGTAGAAGAGATTGTGTTGTCTAGGTTCACTAGGATGCATGATATGTGTACATGTGTCACTTAAACTAATTTTAGCTTGTTGCATGTTAACCATATCTCGGTGGTGAGTGATATTTGTCATCTTGAGTTGATTCTAGTCTTCTTTAGTTGACTTTAGTTCATTTGTGTGTAAGAGTTATTATTATTCGTTTACTTTTCATGCAAGTTCAGATGAGTATTATTGTAACAGCTATATTACTTTTGATTATTTTATAATTATTTAAATGTAAAGTGGGAAAAAAAATCCAAAAAGCGTTGTTTTTTACAATTTGTTTAGATCTAATTTTGTTTTAGGTATTTTATTACACAGACCATCAAGTTTTGGATTCATTATGTGGAGTTATACAATGCATATTGTGTCATCAATCTCATATATAAGCATACTAGTTTAATTATTAGTTATTTTGGGCAAGATTGGATGATCACTAGTTTCATCTAGAGAGTATTTCAGATTTAATTTACACTCCTTCCACATCAAAAAGATTCATTTGGTATCATATCATTGTTCAAATAGAGGTTCATAAGGGGTTTTATTCATTATCAAGAGAAGCATGGCTTCAGTGAATTCTACTTCTATGAATATACATCTTCAAAGGTGACAACTTTGAGTACTAGAGAGATCATTTGAGGATTCTTATTTGGAAGGAAGCTTGGGAGAATGTCACTCGTATATACACTCCATCTATAGATTGGAATACCTTATCTCAAATTCAAAAGAGGGGAAGAAGGGAAGAAGAAAAGGTAGATTCACAAGCTTTCTTCTACCTCCAGAGTGTCATAGATCCTAACATCTATCCAAGAATTGTAGGAAGTAAGAATGCCAATGAGACATGGGATACCTTGGAGGATTTGTATCAAGGCTTTGCTAAGGTAAGATACTCAAAACTTTAATCCCTTAAAATTAATTTTGAGAATGTCGAATAATGAGGGAGTTGGAGATTTATGCATAATGATCAATTATTTAGTTCATAGAATGAGGTTTTATGGAGAAACTACATAAGATAAGTTTATAATAAGGAAAGTATTGATATCTTTGACACAAAGATGGATGAATAGTGTGATCACTCTTGATGTGTAAATACTTGAACACAATTAGTTTTGATGAATAAGTAGGTTCTCTCTTGTCTCATGAGGATAAAGTAAAATTGTATGCAACCAAGGAAAGTACATCAAAATTAAAAGAGAAATATAAAAATCAGAATCAAAGGAGTTCAAAAAACTCAAATTAAAAGGGGAAAAATCAAACTAACTTCACTAGTAAAAGTAAGGGAACCTTTAATTGTCATTATTGCAAAAAACCATAACACTTTACAAAATATTATAGAATAATCAAAGCTAGAAGAATCAAGTTAATCAAAAAGGTGAAAAGAAGGCATTTCAAGATGAAAAAAGTGAGGTTCAAATGACTCAAATTATTGTCTTACATGAAATGTGGGATTAGAGGATGATAATAATATATGGTTTCGTGATTCAAGTTGATTAAATCTCATGAAAAGTCACAAAAAGGGTTCAACAAGTTAAATGATCCTTTTAAAAGACAAGAACAATTGGGATTTTGAAATCCCATCCAAGTTGAAGGAATGAGTAGCATGCAACTCAGCACAAGTCAAGGTAAGGGTGAGATTAAGGATGCTTATTTTTCTCCAAATCTGATTTATAATTTTATTAGTGTTGGACATCCAATTGCAAAGGGTTTTAAACTATTTTTTGAAGATGGTTTTTGCTAAAGAAAATTATATGAGATATAAGAATAGATTGATTGGAAAATCCTATATGAAAAAGAATAAGATGTTTTCATTAAGGTTCAATATGATGAAGGATGGTGTTTTTCTCTCAACCATTGAGGATGTTAACATGGTGCGGTTCAAGATATGGTCATATTAGTTTTAAAGTCTTACATATTCTTGACACAAAATGTATGGTAAGAGGTCTTCCCAAGATAGATTCAAAGAATGATTAAGCATACAAGTCATGTATTATTGGGAAACATTATAGGGATTCTTTCCTTATCAAAAAAATGGAGAGAAAGAAGACCTATAGAGTTGGTTCATTCATATTTATGTGGACCAATGTCTTGCAGCAGTATTGGTAAGAATTTATATTTCATTTCGTTCATAGATGATGCATCCAATTATGTAGGTATTTTTGTTAAAACAAAAAAGTGGAGTTTTTTCATGTTTTGAAACTTTCAAATTTCTGGTTGAAAAAGAATGTGGTAATTCCATCAAGTCCTTAAGAATAGATAGAATAGAAGAATTTTGTTCTAAAGAGTTTTGTACTTCACATGAAATCAAAAGATAGCTAACAGCTCCTTACACACCACAACATAACCATTTAGCAGTAAGAAATAATAGAACCATCAAGGAATTAGCAAGGGATGTGTTGGAATATAAGCACATGGAAAGTATTTTTGGGGGGAAATAGTAAAAGCAATAATCTACATCATTAACAAGAGTCCTATAATGGTAGTCAAAGACACGACAGTGTGTGAAGCATGGTTTGGAAGAAAATCATATGGAGATCATTTAAGGTATTTGTTTCTTAGCTTTTTCCATGTTCCTGATAATTTGATAAAGATATTAGATCCTAAGAGTGTATCACACATCTTCACATGATATAATGATGAAAGCAAGGCATAGACGTTTTACAATCCTGCTAGTAAAACTAGAATTGTTTTAAGGGATGGTAAAAATTTTGAAAATGAGATATATTTTGATCATGATAATATTTCTAAAAGGGTCATAAGTGAATGGGATTCCTCTAGAAGAATATTTTGAGGGCTTACAAATTCCTACATATATTTCTAGTTCAACATAAAATAATACTAGATCTTTCCATGAGACTAGTCATCCATCTACATCAACATCGAGTAAGCACAAGCGTTTGTTGAATCCACACCCATTGAATCAAATCTTGGATCATAATTATGAGAGGAGGATCACAAGGTTGCAAGCTCATGAAGATAATTGATTTGATGATGATTATGTGAAAATACTAGGTTTGCATTGTCATCTATGGCTAGTGAACCTACAAGTTATACGGAAGTTAGTATAAGGAAAGAATGGGTTGATGTTATGAAAATTGAGATGGATTCAATTGAGAGGAACGACACATGGAATTTTAGTCATCCTCCAACTAATAAGATATGTCATTGGAACCTAGGTGGTCTACAAGACCAAAGTTATGAATTATAAAGTTTCATTATTTTTTAAATGTATAGGAAATCCATCACTGAAACATTTGCAAGCAGTGAAATGAGTTTTCATATATGTAAGAGATACAAGTATAAGCATGATATTCATTTCAGACAAGCATTATGTGCATTATGTTGAATCGGATACAAAAATTCAGATTTTGGAGGATCTTTTGATGACAAGGAAGTCTACTTCAAGTTATTACTTCACACTGGGAAGTGGGTTGGTTTCATGGTAATCAAACAAGTAAACTACAGTTGTTTTATCCTATACTAGATTTGAATATGCAGCCCTTACATCAACATGCACATAATGAATGTGGTTGAGAAGATTCTTAATTGATTTTAGAGAGACTCAATTTGAACCTTACACAGATTTTTTGTGATAACAATGGAACAATACAATTGTCCAAGAATCCAATTCCTTATGTTATAACCAAATATATAGAACTCGAGCATCATTTTATCATAGACTTGGTCAAGGGTAATCAGTTTGCCAATATGTGAGAAGTGAACAATTGGCAATTGTTGATTACATTTTGCATCTAGGGATTGATGAAGCAAGATTCTTGGAAGACTTAAGGAGCTGATAGGCATTTCTGCTCTTCGCGTCAAAGGGGGGAATGTTGAGTATGATGCCAATATGGGCACTGATTAGTTACTGAGAAGTATTAAGTTTTTTGTGTTTTTAGATGTTTAGGAGTTAGTTTTAGAAAATTATGTAAAAAATATATTCTTAGAATTCTATTTTTAGACTTGAAGTGTCCGTTAGAGTGTAGATTCACTAGATGTGCACTTCACTGAGATTGAGTCATTAGCTATTCATCCCCAAGAGGTGGGGCGCCATTTCTATGTTTAGATGACTAAATTTAGTCTTATCGTGATCCATTTCTATTATTAGAAGAGATTGGGATGCCTAGGTTCACAAGGATGCATGATAAGTGTGCATGTGTCACTTAAACTAATTTTGGCTTCTTGCATGTTGAGCATATATTAGTAATGGATGATATTTGTCATCTTGAGCATATTTTTAGTCGTTTTTAGTTGACTTTAATCACCTAAGCGGTGTAGGTGTTACTATTAGTCTTTTCTTTTCATGCAAGTTGATACAATTTTTATTGTAATGGTTATATTAGCCTTGTTTATTATTTAATTAATTTAATGTAAAGTGGAGCGAATTTTTCAAGTGGTTGAGCTTTTGGCAATGTGTTTAGCTCTCATTTAATTTGCAGGCATTCGATTACACATACCAGCATGATTTGGATTCATTATGTGGAGTTATACAGTGCATATTTTGTCATCAATCTCGCTTACAAGCATACTAGTTTAATTGCTAGTTATTTTGGACAATATTGGATGATCGCTTACTTCATTTAAAGAGCATTTCATATCTAATTTGCACTCATTCCATATCAAAAATCTTCAATGGCTAGGATCTACAGATAATGTTTGCCAAAGTACTCAAGATAGAAAATTGACCACCACTAACATTAGGATAAATTGCTCATTTTGAACAAGATTCACCCATACTTTTGGTGGCACCCTACCTAATAATGGAGAAATGGAACCCACCACCAACTGCAGATCATCTTTATTAATAGTATCAATTATTGAATTCCCTGATTTAACCTAACCTTATAATTAGCATTGAAGGCTCTTCAGGAGAAATTCTAGGATTGCTCCTACATTGGTTACAATGGCCCCCAAAACTTGGCTCCTCAACAATATGCATTCCACCCGCTAATTGCAAGCAGTGTTAACTCAAATGCTACATACACATTTTTTGTTAGATATACATAGGCATTGTTTCTGGTGCAACAGAGCATTCGCCTAAACACAATTTGTAATGCTTGCATCTTCTTGTTACCGCAATTTGTAGGCCAATTTGGAAGCATAGTCAAGAAATAGTGATTGGTCATGTCATGTCACAACAATAGGATACATTCCTTAACATGAAATGAATCCCTAAACATCTGCCCAAAAAATTCTGGAAATTCGTTTGTTTAAGGTAGCACCGATAAATTTAAAAATAATATTTTCATGGAAGAGCATTTCCCAAATATATAACAATAGCCCCAACTTGAGACCCCTATGTACTCCACACATGTTAAGCATATTTTTTTAACATGTTTATCCTTGGTATGAATTATAGCTTAGCTCTATTTCCCTCATTTGTTTTGTTCCAAATTACTAGTTTAAAGAGACCTTTGTAAGCATGATGAAGCATACAAATTTGTTGAGTTGTTGAGTATTTTATACATTTTGGTCTTCACCTTGCTTATCAAGTTTGGCATTGTACTAAGCACTAATGCAGTTTTGCCATCCAAAATGGTGTGTAAGATTTATTAAGGTGAAAAATGGCTCAAAATTCATCCCTTAACATGAAATTAGTTGAAAGATTCGGACTTCAACATCTAATCAGAGATTGAGGCCACTTAAGGTGAAATTGGATCATATATTCAGCCCTTCCCGTGTGTTTGCAAACCAAGGGCCTTAGCATGGTGCATGAATATATTGTTTATAATATTCTTAACGACTTACAACATATGAAATACACGCTCGGCAGCTAGATTTGATGCTAGCACATTATATTTTCCACAGTTAAACATATTATGATGGAAGAACAATGGAAATAAAACTTATACAAGGAATGTTAGTTGAAACTCCCGATTGACCATTATGATCATCAGTTGGACTTAATTTGTAAAGTTATATTGCCTGACTTACAATCAAAACCATTTCGGGTCAACAGTTGACAACAATTTTTTAACATACACAGTTTCTTGTCCTCTATTGTTATGAAATGAAATGGTTAAACATTAGCATAATTCACTGCTAGCTAAATCAATAGAACATTTCATTGACTCGTCTAGAATTTCATATTTATTAATCAATCATTGGACACAATCTTTGGCAACCGGTAACAATAACGCTTTGAATTCATTTAAAGTTCAAATCATCACAAGAATAGTTGTGTATTATGCGTTTTCTTAGCATCCCAATTAGACGCAGCTTCTCATCAAATGTAGCAGCCAGCCCAATTTCAATGGGATCAGTTGTGTGGCATTGACCATTTACTTACCAAGAGAGATTTTACAAATCTCAAATTGTTGCTTAAAGGATTAGTACTCATTAGGTCTCAATTGATGGCTCCGTTTAGAACAAATTCAAGCCACATACCAAACAAATTATTCAGTGAGTTTCATTATATGAGGTACAAACCTCCTATACAGATACCATACTATAGTATATGCATTAAAAAAGACCTTTTAATTGATCATCTAATCTTTAGATTTAGTCCAAAAGTTCAGGGTTCATAACCATTTTTTGTACAGCCTTCAAAAGGCATTTAACTGAATAAGATGTGATTTTCTTGGTAAGCAGGCAGCTTTCCCCCTGCTTTGATGGCCTTCATTTGAATATTGTCATATAGTTATTTACTTCTCTCCCATTTAGTATTTAATTCTGAAATGCTTGGACCCATTAGATTTTGCATGCGAAAAATAGAATGTCAATTATAGATTTTGTTTGCCTACGCCCTCTATGAAAACATTAACATGCCCAAGGGAAGTCTTGGAGACTGGTAAGGGCCAAGGTAGTAGGGAGTGTGAACACGTGAATTAGTCCCTTCATGGAATGACGGATTGCAAGCATGGCCATACAACTTCAGAAGTTGACTGCTTGTAGCACGCATAACACCAAGAATGGGTTGCGGTGTATTATTGCCAAGTGCTAGCTTGAGGACCACAACAAAAACAATTGTCAATAGACACAATGTAAGGGCACTCCTAAGGTGTGTGAGGCATGTATGAGGATCATGAAACAAGATATTGCCCTCTCTTGCAAAAGGGTAATCAGGTCAATGTCTTTCTACGGTGTAGGATATGTGAGAACCAACCATGACAGAGAATTGTCGGGTAAAGGATGATATGTGTGTAACAAAGAAACTTGGAAGACACCAAGCTCTCGCTAGGCCTTCACAACAAGGCAGTGAATAGGAAGGAGTGTAACTATAGAGGACGAGGAGGCTGGTGAGGAGAGATTCCCTCTGAAACATGTAATCGATGTGGTTCTCCAAACCACTATCAAAAGGATTGTCCAAATTTCCCTACATTTAAGGGGCCCAAACCGACAGAAAGTGCCCAGACTTGCCAAAAGATGACACAGAGAGAACAAAGGAGCGGAAAGATGACCCAGGGTGGCCGAGAGATGGGTTCTAAAGCATGTTGTGGCGAAAGGCACCAAATGGGCCTAAAATTAATAGTACTCCACACAACAAAGAGAATACCCAACCCAAGATGGTGGAATGACCTAGGGAGAGTGCAAAGGGCACCTCCAACCAAGGCAATAGACTATACTCATCCAGTCTAACCCATAAATTGATTTTGAGGGAGGCCAAGGACATAATCCAAAACCTTCTAAGGCAAGGTGCAAGTTGTGAGAGACATCGAGTCCCAAATAAAGGAGCGTCAAAGAAGAGACCCTGGCACACAAGAAGTGGAAGAGCTTACTCTAATCCTTGGGCTCTTAAAAACTTTTTTAAAAATTACTAGTCTTAAGATCTGGCCATCTCAAAATGTTGTTGTCACACAAGAACAAAGGCAGGAGGTGAGCAAGATGATCAAAATGGTGCACAACTTGAGCTTTGACCAGGAGCTACATGTAGATGCTACCATCGGTGGGTGGTCAATTTGTGACATCTTGGTTAACACGGGTTGAAGTCAACATTCTCACTGAAGATGCTTGGAAAGATATAGGGAGTCCAACTTCACAGCAACTACCAAAACCTGCATGCAAGCTATTGGAGTTTTGCAGGACATGTCAATACAGATACTCAGTGCCAAGTTTAGCGCTGATTTTGAGGCAGCTGGAACTTGCTGGCATTACTTGGTAGGCCATGGGGTTACAAGAATAATACAAATATGTGTTTTGAAAATGGCAAACATCTAGTGGTAGTCCCCACTTGGTAGTAACCAATGACTCGCTTATGTTGTGGATACATAGGTTGAGATTCAATATCTACATCATCACTAGCCCAGAAAAAGAAAACAGAAAATCATTAAGGTTTAGCATTATTATAATCAAAAATATGATATTTTTTAATTTGTGATAGATCATTGGTGTCAGGTTTCAAAAATAGCTAATTACTTCGTAGGCCAGGTGGTTACAAGAATAATTCAAATGTGTTTTTAAAATGGCGAACATCAAGCACCAATCCCCACTTGGTAGTAACCAAGGACTCTTATGTTGTGGATACAGAGGTTGAAATTAACATTATCTACAACATCACCACCCAAGAAAAAGAATACAGAAAATCATTAAGGCTTGGCATTATTATAATTAAAATAATGTTTTTTTTTAAATTTGTGTCAGGTTTCAATAACAGCTAATTACATGTACAATAGTGTGTTCCTAGCCATGATTGCTAGCATCTAAAGCTATGGGATCAAGGGTTTTAGCACCATTGCTCGAGGATCAGTTAATGATTCATGTACCGTAGCAAATATGGCCGAGTCCCAAGTATAAATTGTTAGCATATGCAAAGAGAAGAAAGAATTTAGAGAAGACAAACTGCACTGCTCAAATGACCCAGGCAGATTCAATTTATTATAGAACTAGTTACATTTGGTTGAACAATTACCAACCGAATCACAAATACATAATTGTCTTAGAGGCTATATAATGCTCTATATTTTAACACCCCCTCTTAATGACTAAACCAGAAACAATACTAAGTTTGTCCCGAAATTTCACAAATGTCCTAAAACCCATATGTTTAGTCATTAGATTTACAGACTGTGCCATAGGTTGTACTTCAAAATCAGCAGTACATGATTGTGTTGCGGTTGTCGAATGGAGAAGAACCGCAAAACAAAAATTTGGTCGTGTGAACAAAAGATATGACAAGTGGTTCATTAGTTATGTGTTATGTGATTCATTGACTAGTGATGAATCATCAATGGCTGAGAGTGTCAGCCCCATCTCCAGAGTGCTTGAATCAGAATCTCGAGGAGGTGGATTGAAAAATCTATTCTAGCCTTGTGTAGCCTACTGGAGTCTGTACAAAGACTCAGTTATCTTGCAATCGAAGTCACCTCGATCGTGTCCTTGCAACACCATGTAGTGTTCATCCAACTTTTTCAATAAGAGAAATGTGACCATCTGTGCAGTAGGAGTTAGAACCAGCGCCGCAATAGTAGAAGAAATAACCTAACCATCTCTGTCTCATCCGTCTCAACAATGGGAGAATTAACCATCTCCGCAATAGTAGGAGTGAGAACTAACTCCTGATCTATTTGCTCATTTATCCCCCTCTATTGGGAAAGATTGTTCACAACACAATGAGCAGATTGTTCATGCTCTACTGTCCTTTGAGCAAGTACCTCTGAGTGAGTGGTTGAGCATGCCATCTCACCATGCACTATCAGTGCATTTGGAATAGTGGAGTTTCTATCCACAACAAATTGTTCTTCATAATGAGGAAATCCATCCTCCCAAGGCATGTCTGCCTCCCATACATTTGGTACAATGGATAGTCCCTCCACAATAGGTGCATGTAAGTTGATTGTATCCAAGTCAACAGATCTGTGAGGAATGGCTTCCTCCCAAGGCACTGCAGCCTCCTGCACATCCTGAATGGTGGAGCTATCTTCCACACGTGCACTCATGTTGATCATAGCAAGATCAACAAGTTCTACTAACCACCTTCCCCAATACCAAGGGCAATTATCCATCTCTATTTCACATCAAAGACAACACACTTCTTCCCACAAAAATCTATAGAAATATTGGGATTTTCAATTAATTGACGAATAGATAGAAGATTCTTTTGTAAATAAGGTGCATATCTAACATTCTGTACCAACAGTTTATGAGCATTATTCAATACAATGCATATATCTCTTATCCCTTCTACTGCAAGTGATTCGCCTTCTGCTAGTACTACTGATTCAAAACAGATATTTACAGTAAATGAAACATACCAGTCCTGACGACATGAAAATTGTGTGGATGCACCAGAGTCCATGATCCAGCAACTAGTACCATTGTCATGCAAGCATGATGTCGTAAGACAATAAAGAGCATGCCCGTCATCTGAATCTCGTTCTTCTGCAACTGCTGCCACGTGTCTCATCACATAGTTTTTTGTGTTGTTGCGGAAGATCATACTTCCGCTTCCGACAATCCTTTTTAAGGTGCCCAACCTTATGACAGAAATAGCATGTGACCTAATATCAAGTGGATGACTCACCAGAATGACATCTCCACTTTCCTTTTGACTGAGTGACAAGAGCACTCTCTGATTGGTCACAATTAGATTATGTCTGAAGTTGTCTCCACTCCTTTTGCAACAAGTAGGAATTCACCTTATCAAATGTGAGTGTTTGACTTTCAACCATTAAATGGAGTGCCTCCACAAATGACTCGTACGAAAAAGGTAGGTTGTTTAGAACCAATTCCACCATATCATCGTCGTCCACCTTTTTGTTGATAGAAGATAATTGGTCTCGAAAGTCTTTCATCCGAAGTAGGTGCTCAGACAACGATCCACCTTATAACTTTATGGAAAAGAGCATATTCTTCAGGTATAACACCCAACTCTTTTCTATCGTCTGATATTTATCTCTCAGACTAGCCCACAATGTGCTTGCAACAGTAGCATTCCGCACTTCCGATATCATATCATCCGACATCGATAACTTGAGAAGCAATAACTCTTCCTTATGACGTTTGTCATAATCCACAAAGTTTGTCGTTGGTCGACTTTCACTACCCATGATTATTTTATTACAATCACAAAATTTCGGAAGCGTTAAAATCTTATGGCTCCATACATTAAAATTAGTGCCCATTAATTTGTCTCAGGCAAAGTCAAGTGTGAAATATTTGTCATTTTGTTATTCCAAAGTAACGGAACTAATAAAATAAAATTTTGCCTAATAAAACAATATTACTTATTTCAACAAATATTGTGAAATTAATTATGCAAATATAAGGTGAATACTTTTGTTGAAAAATAATAATATTATTTCAGTGTACTAATTCACCGACCTTTCAAAAGGAAGCATTGAAAACAAGTCTACCTTTGTCATGACTATACCTGCCACGATTTTGCCTGCGACCAAGATGACTTACAAGACACGACTTCATGTTTTCCTTTGGTCTGGCCACACAACTCCACGTTTTTTCTTTGCCCACACAATTGTGCTGTACACTTCTCCAAGAGTTTTCGGGACTACTCTGCCCATGACGCGTGCTTTTTTTTCCCACATGACTTGGGATTTTGGATTTGCGACTAGGCTTTGCACAGACAGGACTGTTTCTTGTGCTTTTTCTTCCTTTACGCCCCACGATTTATGCAGCCACAAACTGGGTCACGTTTTACTTTCTGAGGACTTTCTCCTTTCGTTGGATGTTTGCCCTAGGAATCCACATATTTCTTTCTCCTAGCAACTCTGCCTTCGAACTACCCTCGTTTCTCTCCTCGCGTCTAGTATTTTTCTCCCAATACCTTCACGTTTTGTCAAATTAGTGTCCTATTGAGGCTCCCTCGAACTGCAACCTTGGACACTCTAACACCAATGTTAGCATATGCGAAGAGAATAAAGAATTTAGAGAAGACAAACTGCACTGCTCAAATGGCCCAGGCAGATTCAATTTATTATAGTAGTTACATTTGGTTGAACAGTTTCCAACCGAATCACAAATACATAACTGCATTATAGGCTATATAATGCTCTATATTTTAACATAAATAACTCGTGTTACTCCCAACACTTTCCTCTCATTTCCTAAGATGTTTCACAAAGTTGTACTCTTTTAAAAGGTCACAGTTAATACTAACTTATACAGTTTCACTCTATGCAAACTTATGATACGTTTGCCTCTGAAAAGAATATACCAATACCAGATTTAATGCATAGCCTTATAGTGCCAGCATTTTTCTATATGGAATGATTGCCCTTTATTTCCTTCATGCAAGAATGGACATGGGAAGCATAATGCTTAATTTCTTCCTCCTCATCTCTGAGGCATACAAACTTGTACAAGGAAAAATAAAATTGAAGGATGTTCAATTCATTTGCCAATACCATATAGAGGCAAATCCACTTAACAAAATAAAATCAATTGTAATGGTAGCTTGTTTTCTAACAAGGGATAGCTTGTTTTCTGCTATTTGTAGTAAAATATATTAATAACGGCTTAATGGCTAAGAATTACATTTTCACCTATTTCTGCTTTTTCAAGTGTTTGTTTTAACATCAAGTATTTCTTAACAATCAAATGAACATGCCTCCCAGATATACCATGTTTAGATGTGTTCTTGCATGGCTACATTTTTCACAAACTTTTGGCTACCAGTGATTTTAGTTCACTCCACAATTCTTTCAGAAAAAGTACCGAGGTTTGTGGGTTACAAAAGCATTCCAAATTCTTCAAGGAAAAAAATTAACAAGTTTTGGAATAATTTGAGCTCTTCCAGATGTATGATATATGTACCAATCACACAGAAAATTAGACAAATTTACTTCTCGTCTCTGCATGCAAATTTGATTTATAAATAATTTGTACTGAAATTAAGGCGCTACTTCAGCTCTAACCAAGGAATCACAAGCTAATTTAGCAAGAGATCAGAACATGATGCCCCTATACATGCCCTATAAAAATATGCAAAATAGTAGATAAAAAAGCTTATTGGCTAAATTTCCTAAAATTTTACCTCTGAATCCAAAAACATGGAGATAAAATGAACATGCCTCCCGGAGATACCATGTTTCTTGCATAGCCACAATTTTCACAAACTTGACTAGCAGTGATTTTAATTCAATCCTCAATTCTTATAGAAAAATACCTCGGTTTGGGAGCTATTAAAGCATCCCAAATTCTTCGAGAAAATTACCTAGTTTGGTATAGTACAAGTACCTCCAAATGTGAGATATATGGGTAGCAATCACACACAGAAAACTAGGCAAACTTCTCATATCTGCATGCAAATTTGATTTATAAGTCGTTTATATGGAAATTAAGTAACGAGTTCAACTCTAATAAACGAATCACAAGCTGAGTTAGCAAGAGTGTGTCACATGTATAAAAATATGCAAAACAGAACCAAAAATTCACTGGCAAAATTTCCCTAAATTTTCCTTCAAATTCCAAAAACATAGAAAAAAACTTCCTTCAATTTTCCTTCCAAATCTGAAAACATGTCTCCCTGCCGAGATATGTTAAATATAGTTACAAGAAAATGGAAGACGAGCAAAAATTTAATTTCAGTACAAGGACAAAAGTGATCATCTTGACTTGAAAAACAGACATCCATCCATAATCAAATGCTTTTCTTGGCCATATGATTGGCATCATACTAACACCCTTTGCTTCTGTTGTGTTGTACAGAAATGAAATTATTGTATCAGTATTATCACCCAGTCTTACTGAGCTTCAGGAGGTCAGCTGAGAAGAGATGACTGCATTCATCCATGAAGATGGGATCATCTGTACCAAAACTACGCTCCACAACAATATCTTTTAGCTTCGACATTAATAGATATAACAATCAAGGCTGACCTCTCTCAAATGATCCATCTCGTTTTGACCCACAAACATCTGACACTTCACTCAGGCAGCCTACAGTACTGTCTATTGTAGAATATGCTCTGTCGGCATGAGCATTCTTCCAATTTGTTTGTATAAATTAAACTATGCATATGCATTCCTACATCAAAAGAAGGAAATGAGCGAAATCCTAAATCCCCTCACAGAAAAGAGAACCTGTATGAAATTGCATGCAATGCCATAATGACAACTGTTTCATCATATTAGTACATAATGTGTTTGCATTACCTGAGAATGAATATTAAATGTATCAACCATCATGTTCTGAACTTTGGATACATGACCTGCAGAGTCCACTTTCAGTTTAACCTGAAATGACAGGAAAAAGTTTATCTATCAGGAACCTGATAGTAACCAAAATCTTCGCTGAATTCAGCCAACAAGCACAAATCCTTTCTTCCTAATGGAAAGGATTCTAATACCTTTTCAATCCAAATCAAAGACCCAAGTATTCCAATCAGCTTCACTTCCCAGTTATATCCCAATCATAATTATTCCTCCAAACCATATTAAGGTTACCATACATATTCCAATCATCATCACATGACGTTGGGCTCGGTAAAATCTTGGCAAGCTGAATTGTGAACTCAAGCTTTGGTAAAAGTTCACCAAAAACTCAGCAAATAACTGGAGTACTAATATACTGACAGATAATCATAAATTCAGAATTTTGAATTGTTCATGTACATTTTAAAATCCCATGTTTTACAGAGGTATTCCAAGTTTTGGCCAAGATTCCCTGAGCATTTGATCCTTGCCTCATTTCTGACCCAAGTCGAGCTTGACACACATGTAAACACAAAGTCAAAACCTGAGCCATGTGACTATGATTCCACTCTTTATAATGATCCAGTAAATAATAAGATTTCTTTACAACTTTACCAGACACAGAATAAACATCTAGGAAAGCAGATTTTGAAGTGACAAGGAAGAACAAGTAATATTTTATGGAATTTTTCACCATGCTCACAAGTCTAGCAAACCCCTTTCGTTTGTAAACTGATATAAATCTGCTTCCCATTAGCACTTAATGAGGCTTTGTGATCTACATGCTTCCACAACAGTTCCAATGAATCTTAGGTTGGTTGCTACACTTCTGTAGCATCAGCATATGTTTTTATCACTTAATTTTGAGAAGAATTAAAAAGTGTCTGAGTTGAAGAGGTATTGGGGAAAATCTTATTATTAAGAGAACTGCAGTTGCGAGAAATTAACCACAGAAGTAAATAGTAAGAAATTCCATTATACAAAAATCCTGAACCCCACAACCGCAGAAAACTGCTAACTTTAAAATGATATAGGAATCGGCAGAAGAAATCTTTTGACTTTAAACATTATGCCATATTACCTCCAAGAACAACCACTGCAACAAATGCTACACTGCCATGAAGAGGGCATCTTACACCTGTGAAATCTGGTAAATGAACAGGTCATCTTTGGTGACCTCTCTTTGCAATTTTCCATTCCCTGCTACAACCATCTCTAGTAATTTCACTGATGCAAAAAAATGATTCCCAATAACAAAAAAGCCAGCAAAAGTGCCAACTGCTCCAACACCGCATGTCAAGAAAACCTCTTGAACCTGTGAAATATGTCGAACGAACAGGTTATCTTTAAATTCTGTCTTTGCGAACCATCGGTTCCCAGTCACCACTATCTCTAGTATTGTCACTAGCACAAGCATATGACTGAAAAATGCAGTGTCAGTGCAACTCCTGGAAAACTGTTCCGCCATATATTATGTACCAACACGGCAGCAGACAGGCAATAAACAGGATATTCGATCAAGTGCTATTATAGCCTCCTTAGACATGTACTTCAACCTGCACATCACCATTTAACTACTTCAAGGCGTGATTGAATGGCATGCGAACTATAAAAAGCCGAAAATACTAAGCAATTTCAACTGAAATTATCTCATGAGAAAACCAATCCAATCAATTTTGAATGTAATTATATTTGATGCTTACCATCTGCTACAAATTATGGATATGCCATATTGCAGCAGGTATTCCAATGTCCTGTACTACTTTGAGAAAAATTCATGTGGCTTGTGCTTGTTTAGTGTCAACATAGCTGAAAACAACATTTGTCTGATCTTTTTTTGTTTGATTTATGGTCTCTCTATTTTTCTTCTCTACTCCACACAAATACAAAAGCAATTAATGAATTTGTAATTCTTTAAGGGAAAATATTTTTAACCTCACATATTTGTTGAGGATCGCAGAATTAATATAATCATTTACCTTAAAGAAAATAATAGTTTACAAATCAGAAATACAATTCCGTGTAAAATCCTAATTAAGATGTCAGAAATGCACATATATGCTAGGTTAAATACATTAATCCTTTTGAAAGTCAGAATCTATGTCACAAGGTACGCCAAATTTTATATAAAATGTTTTAACTTTGCCAAATTTTATACCTTTGAACATTTACTTGAATTTTATCCATTACTTTAACCTGGGAAATTTTTGACATGATTTTGTACTCTTTTATAAATATGCATACATATGCATATACCAAGTGAAAGCAGAGAGCACAAAGTTCTCCCAACTTTATTCCTCTGAAATATTTATGATTTTTTTTAGAAAACTAAAACGATAAAAAAAAATCTTTTGTTCAAGCTTAAATGTTTTATTTTCAAACTTAATCAATAGGCAAACTTGAACCGAACTTTATCCTCATCAAACGTGGACTCAAATTTGAACCTTGTGATTTGGATCAAAAATTGAAAAATACAATTCCATGTAAAATCCAAATTAAGATGTCAGAAATGCACATATATGCTTTATTAAATACATTGATCCTTTTGAAAGTCAGAATCTATCTCACAAGGTACGCCAAATTTTATATAAAATGTTTTAACTTTGCCAAATTTTATCCCTTTGAAAATTTACTCGAATTTTATCCATTACTTTACCCTGGGAAGTTTTTGACATGATTTTGTACTATTTTATAAATTATGTACATATTCATATACCAAGTGAAAGCAGAGAGCCCAAAGTTCTCCCAGCTTTATTCCTCTGACATATTTAGGAATTTTTTTAGAAAATTCAAATGATAAAAAAAAAACTTTTCTTCAAACTTAAAGATGTTTTATTTTCGAACTTAATCAATAGGCAAACTTGAACCGAACTTTATCCTTGTCAAACATGGACTCAAATTTGAACCTTGTGATTTGGATCAGATCAATCCCCATGCCATTACAATTTTCATGGTATGGCTCACAAGGACAGTCAACAGAGTCACCAATATTGTTTTCTGCAAAAGATTAACTGTATGCTTCTCAACAGTAGTATATCTCTCAGGATTTTTTTGTTCATTTTGATTTTCATCAGCCTACATCTGGTTTTTACTACAAACATCAAATTGCCACAAGTACAAAATAACAGTAAAATCCACCTTAATTAATATTTGTTACACACTCATGTTTCTGATTCCAAGTAATTGCATTGATATCATATAAGTAAATCAACCCTCTGCAAACTCAAAACATTCTTCATTATGCCAATTTACTAAACTGCCTCATGAAAAGGAAATAACATAAAATTTGAAGAATGACCTGCAGGTTCATATGTTGGCATTTCTCGCTTACATATCTGCTTCTGCAACAGATCAGTTCCAGGAAAGACCATCAAATTCAAATGCCTAATTTCATTCTTATGTGAATCCTCCAGTGGGTTGAAACCAAAGGCTACAGTCCATGTTTGTAGAAGATCCGGTACTGCCGGTAAGATTAGCTTTTCCACTCGAAGGGACAATAACATCTGAAAGTGGTAGAATACAGGCATATTAAGATACATCTATGTAAAAATTGCAAATTCTTACAAATAAAATAATCATATAAACGTTTAAAAAAATTACAAATGACTTATTTCCTCAAGATATCAATAAATAGAATAAAACTAAAAATTATATTGTCATTTCAAGTAATACAAACTCCAATATAATTCAACATCAATGTTTCACAAAGTTTCCCGTACATGGACCTGGCTCGAAAGACCAACCAAATTTCACACTTTGGCACAAGAGACTTGGGCCTCAAAATGGTAAATATTTCATTTTTATGCGATAATACTTTTGTGTGAGGGCTACTAAAAGACTTGAAAACACTTGCTTGTTCATCATAAAAAAAATTTAAAAAAAAAAAGCCAATACAGAATTGTAAGACAAGCTCGTCTAGCAATAGCTAAAGCAAAACTAACATGTCAGACTAAGGTTTCAAAAGGGCAGTATTGAAGTGTCCTTTACTGGGCAGGATATTTCTACAGTCTGTAGGCTATGTGGCATTTATACATATCTTGGCAACTAAAATCCACTTTCAGTTACTATAAGTTCAATCAAACTTGGCTCTATTTCTCAACTACAATTAATGACATTGCATAAATATACAAGTGTAATGGGTATTCAATGTACAAACTGTCTAACACATGAAGATAGTTAAGATGATGTTGATCCCTGAGGAGTAAAACAGCATACCTTTTCAATTGCATTCACAAGACGGCGACACATTCCTTGGCGTCGGTAATGATGACGAGTTCCAATTAGTGGCATCTCTGCTAAACGTGCTCCGTGAATCCTGTACAATGCTCCAGTAAACATATAAAAACAGCATTAGGAGAGTCACTATTGAATCATTCCATTATTTCTCCAAACCAAAAAAAAAATTTGGTCTGAGATACATGCTGGCAAATTTCATCTCACTCATAGCAATAAAGATTCAACTAAACCCTCGGAACCTGTTCGAGCAAATACCTGATTGATGCAACAGAAATTATTTCATCATCTTTCTCCAGCACTGCAGTGTAAAACCCTTGATAGTTCAAGCGATTGAAGTTTGACCTGTGAAAAAAAATCATGAAATGAAAACATGGGGTCAAATTTTAAAACCTGGGCAAATCAAAGGACGTAAATCTGATATCAACTAGATAATATTGGCTGTACTGACACGGCTGCAAAAAAAGCAAAACTTCAGGTAAGACTACAGTCTACAGATGAATTCATATCTTATTACTAACAAATAGAAGTCTGAAATTGATTCTTGTCAATGAATTCATTTCACTTCTTTTACAATGTGATTATATATTTTATTAAGAGATTATGATTTCCAGTACAAATATCAATCGTGGCCTATGCCTATCAAGTGTCGCCACTGAAATCAGTAGCCTGTATTGTATAGACGGGTAAAATTCCAAAAGCCTCTATACCGGAAATTTTCATGAAAAATATACCCACCAGCAGCTAAAAACAACATTAGAAACCATGTCTATGTTGGTCCTTTTGTCTACTATAGGCATAAAGCATTCATCCATCACTATATGAGCAACAGACAGCTTTGCATTGCATTCTGCCATTCTATCTTGACTTGAACCTTGGGAGGAAGACATGTGCTGCTCATCATCAGAGCGCCTTAAGAGGGTCCAGGAAAAACCGTCCCCAAGAGGACTAGATGTTCCAAGGAGACTATTCAGCCCAACACAAACCTGTGTCAAGAAAAAAGAGAAAAATCAATACGCTTTGTTTGGGAACTGCAAAAAATTTATAAACAAACATGTATACTATGAACAGTACATGAATTAGGGCCGACTTATCCAATATTTTAAAGAGCCGCTTAATCAGCTCACACAGAGCCTCTAATTATGTGATGGGTTTTTGTTTTACTAAGCATGTAAATGTTACAGACAGAAGTCTCCAAGAAACGTGAAACGTGTATCCCTTAAAAAGATTGAACAATTTGATATTTAACAACAAAAATTAGTCATACCTTGTGACAAGACTTTCCACAAAAAGAGGAATTGTTTAAAACAGAATAGAACACTTCAATTCCTCTCTCCTGTAGACACTTCTTGTGATCTGGGATCAAAACAAAATGTATAAATTCTATATTGGGAACTCCTAAGAGAGTTCCAAAACTCTCTATCTTCTTACAAAAACTATGATTAAAAAGTCACAAGAAAATTCCATGAAGCCAACAACACAATAGAAATTCACATCAAAAATAGGAATTAGAAGAGCTCACACACATTCATGCTCGCATTGTTCACAACAGAGCACATCTGTTATTTTGCTTGTCGAATTTTCACCAACATGTCCAACAGTTCCACAAATCTCACATGTGCAGTTGAGACAGTACCAGTCACCCTCAGGAATACTCTGCAAGGACTTCATTAATTACTATGGATCTAAACTCTATTCAGATGAAAGAAAACAGATCTCTAAAAACACAAAGAAACAAAACAAATTAGTTTTATACATTAACCAAGGCAGCCATTCAAATTTCCACACTGCCTTATACAAATCTCTAAAAATCCAAATGAAGTAAAGAAAAGTAAGTTCAGCCATACCTTCAGTTCCAGACAGTCTTGATGAAAGGTTGAAGGGCACTTATCACAACAGATTAAGTCTCCTCCGTCACCACAAAGACCGCATGTGTCATCATTTTGATCGTCTTCGTCAATTTCTATAATGGATTTGCCACATTTCCGAGGCTCGTCTTGTGTATCCCAAGCCTCCCTTAAGCATTGTGTCAATGACTTGCCTGACGAAAGGTAGATATTTTCAAAAGGTCGATGACGTGTGGCACCTGCGTGATCTTCAAACTTCGATACTGAAATCACCTTGTTGCAACATTCACAAAGGATTCCATCTTTTCGAACCAATCCCTCCAGCATTACTCTTGTGCCTTTTTTATTCCAATATTGCACACATTCATTCTCGGGCACAATGCCAACATCAACTAACCATGCAATAACAGTCCGTTTGACTATAGATGATACCCCTTGCTCACCCGGACGTCTGTCCCCTTTTTTAGAGCTCCTCACCAGTAAACCACAACCCCCCCTCCGATTTTTGTTCTTTTTCACTGCCTTGGATGTTGAATGCTTCCTTTCAGGCTCCCCATGCAACCTTCTCTTTGAAGGATTTTGACCAGAAATAGGAGTCAAATTGCTAGTTTGTGCCAAACTAAGTCCTTTACCAACTTGAGTTTGATACATCAGCTTGTCATTCATATTGATAGAAGAATTCTGAATTTTTACTCTCTTACCATCTTTCCTGATTTTATTAGTACTTCCATCTCTCTTGTTCTTTTCTTCTTTGGATTTGATGACAGATATACTGATTCCAACGCTAACTACGTCATGAGAAGACTTCTTTTTTTTCATTCTCTTGACATCTTTCCTCTCACTCTCTTCCATTTTCCTCCTCCTTTTCCGCTGCAATAAACTAAGATCTTCATCACATACCTTAGGCACAAGTATGTTTGCAGCACGAACTCTGTCTGCCTGTTTTGGTCTCTCTGTCTCATTACTTTCTTCCGATGAGCCTGCAATTCCTTCAGTGATTCCACTGTTCTGCCCCAGACTCCCTTTCAAGGCATTCCATGCTTTAGGAAGAGACCAGAAAGATGTCCCTGAAGGTGAAATGTAAACATTGTCATCATAGTTTTTGCCCTTTCTAGGCCTCAAATCAATTTTCCACCCTGCTGCCACAAGAGCATCCCTTAGTCGCTCACGCAATCTCTTGCGATTTTCAGACCTCGCAATCCTCTGCATAGATTTTGTTTCCTTTGCCAAAAAAGACCTTGGAGTTTTTGTTTCCTTTGCTAAAGGAGACTTCAATCTCTCTTTTTTATCTGCCAAAGAAAGTTCTGGAGTTTCTGTTTCCTTTGCCAAAGGAGACATTGTTCTCTTTGTTTCCTCTGCCAGATAAGCCACCGTGGTTTTTCTTTCCATTGGAATTTTTATTTCCTTTTGCAAAGTTGGTGAGCTCTTTGATATTTTGTTTTGCTTTTGCAGAAGAGACAGACTATCATTTTTTGGGCTTACAATAGCAGCATTGTTTTTACCTTGTACATCTGATTTCTTCCTCCTCAAGCTATCCCTATCCAATGACTTGCTTCCCAGTTGTGTAGTCACAGCACCACCTTTGTGTTTATTTAAACGATGTGTGTTTTTAGTCTCACAGTCATCCATTGCAGAGGATTCAACCCCTATACCTGATATATTTTTATGAATTCGTCCATCCCCTGAATTGTCCCCTGCATTAGGCCTTAATAGAATTCCCTGCATCAATGTTTCAATGCTAGCACCATTTGATGATCTGTGGTCAGATTTTCTTGCTCCCATTGACAGTATGTCTGTCCTGTTCTCCCTTGGTTTTTTTTCGAGTTTTTTCCCACTATGAGTATCTCCAGAATTTCCAGATGTCTTATGTGCATTGACATCTCCCTTGGAAACCTGAATGATCAAAGTCCCTTCTAAGTTTCGATTCAATGACTTCTTCCCTTCAAGTGCTGATGATTTCTTATCAATCTTATAATCCCCTGGCAGCTTCATCTGTACAACGCTGCCTTCCTTCACTCTGCTGCGATCATTGTAATCCACCCTTGTCCTCCTTTTCCTTTCCAGCAAGAGTTTTGCATTTCCATCCTCCCTGTCAGCCTCATCATCATGGGCCACCCTCTTCCTCTTCCTCAAAATCCTAAAATCCACACTCCCATCACCCCCATCATCCCCACCAGCCTCATTTTTGTTTGTTAAAAGCCCTAATTCTGCACTCCCATTGTTCAAGCCATCAACATTGACTTCATTTTTCTTTTTAGAAAACCTAAACTCTGCAATCCCATCTCTCTCATCCACAGCAGCTTCACTTTTCTTCCTTAAAAGCCTAAGTTCTGTACTCCCATCATCCCCGTCGCCCACACTAACTGAAATTCTTTTCCTTGAAAGCTTCTTAGCCTCGTCCTCTTTTTCCTCCAATGAAAGCCTCTCATCCACGTTCTCATTTGTTTCCAATGAATGCCTCTCAGACGCATCATCCTGATTTTTCTCCAGTGAAAGCCTGTCCCCTGCATTGACCTCGTTGTCCTTAAGTGAAAGCCTCTCGTCCAAATCCCCTTCATTCTTCTTCCCGGAAATCCTAGGCTCTGCAATTTTATTATCATCCACGTCAGCCTCAATCGGCTTCTTACTTAAAATCTCAAATTCTGCAATCCCCCCATTTTCCACATCAGACTCCTTGCATAAAATTCCCAATTCTGCACTCCTCCCATCAGCATCTATGTTTTTACTTAATATCCCAAATTCAGGACTGACTTCATCCTCAACAGCCTTGGTAGTAATCCCAAATTCCGCACCCTCGGCCTCGTTTTGCTTTGATGAAATCACAAACTCCGCATCCACGCCATGCTGGTCAGAGATCTTCTCCTCGTTAATTTGTCCGGTGGGACCCAGTGAGTTCCCCTTGCCCTCACACCCACTTCCCCTCACATCGAGCCCAATAACACCCACGTCGTCATCGTCATCGTCCTCAAAGAGCCTCAGCTTCCTGTGCGGCCTTCTCCTTGTCCTAACATACGATTTCTCGTCCCGAGCATGCGTTTCGTCAAACACTGGTTGCCCCATACCATTAGAACCCCCCACCATATTCTCCGCTAGTGAAACCCTATAACCCTCTTCCTTCTCTTCGGCCATTCCCTGAAACCTTTTCCGTATCATCACATCGCAGAACCTCAAACCCTAGACCCCCGAAAGATTATAAATAAATACAAAAACCACCACCCAGTTTCGGCACTGCAAATCCTAAACCCCAGATAGATCCAAACAAATATACGAATATGAATATACACAAGACGATTAGAAGGCGTGAATTCGCATACCTTTGGAGAAAATGCACATATATTGGGTCAGCTGCAGAGACGTATTTTTGTCTTTCATCCCAAGTCGATCTAGTTGTACCTGCTATAGGAATCCGCCTGATCTTATGGATGGCCCAGCCCTATTAGGGTTTAAGTATCTTGAACGAGGAGAGGAACTATGCTTTGCTTCAATGTTTTTACCCCTGCCAAGTCGCCCAGACTGCTTAGGATGATTACGGTTGTGGCGGAGAGACGGACTACCGGAAAAACATATAAAGGAAAGATCTTAGGCGTCATATATAGAAAGCTCTCTCTTAATGTCGCTTCGACGGTGCCCATTCACTCCCACGAATTTGGAGAGATCTTGTGTCATCGATCGAACCCAGTTTTTTATACTCTGCCCACTCTATTATTGTGTCAAAACTTAATTTTGGGTTAAGTATCGTACTTACTAGTCCCCAAAAAAAAAGGGGCGGGGGGTTTAATGGTATAGACCTAGCTTTTCAAAACGGTTTTCTCCTTTTTCCCAAAACAACTATAACTAGCAATTGCATTTGTACAATGCAATGTGAACGCGGAATGGTATATGTTATTTGATTTAGAGGGATAGTTATTATTTTTGTAGTTGATATCGACAAGGGGTGTAATTGATTTTGTAAGTGTAAGAATATATATGAAGCATTACATTTAAAGGTGTTATCTCTGCATTTCAAATTTGTTACAAATTCTTAAATATACATTTGCAAATCTTATATCATGAGGTAGTGTTTTGTGGACTATTTTATTTAAACTAAACATGAATACATGAATACATAAAAATTACAGATTTTATATCATGAGTGGTAGCCTTTTGTGGGCAATTGTTTTGGCACTAAACATGAATACAATTGATAACGCTTTGGGTAGTTAATTACTTTTGTTGTTGATGTGGTTTGTAATTATTAGGGGGAAATTGTTTTAGTGTTACAGCGTCTTTGAGATGGTGGTTGTATCAGTTATTTGGTTGGTTTTATGTTGAATAAGTCTTGTTTGTATTGTTGATAACATGTTGATAATGTGTTTGATTGATAGTGGTAGTGTAGGAATATAGATGAAACATTACATTAAAAGGATCTATGTGCACATTTCAAATTTGTTACAAATTCGTACATATACATTTGCAAATCTTATATCATGGGATATTAACCAAACATGAATACATGAAGACCTCCATACATTTGCAGATTTTATATCATGAGTGGTAGCTTGTTGTGGCGAATTTTTATTTGAACTAAACTTGAATACATTTGATACCCCTTGAACGACATTGCCGCTTTGGATACAAAAGTGTTGAGTAAAGTAGTACTTCCACATACCTTGACCATAGAAAAAAAAAAATGTACAAGTTATTTTTTGCGGTAAATAGTAACAACTGAGAGCAATACATTAGCAATCGTTCATGAAATGTACGATGGAAACACTGAAGAGGATGGATAGTAGAATGAAAACATGAGGAAGCTAAAAAATGAGAGAGGATGACAGACGATGAAGAAGGGGTTTGATGGAGAATTGGCAACTTGGTCTATGTGTTGCCCCACTCATTTTGAAATGTGTCGAACATGCCTCCCATGATTTGGTTGGAGGAGCTTATATTGGTGGCTGGGACACAATTTATCATAATTAAAAAATAATAAATAAAATAACTATATTTTTGGGCCATGCGTCGCATTGAAAGACAATCATTCAAACAAATAAATAATATGCATATCATCTGATCTCAAATTTTTAAAAGAAAATCCAATTTGAAGCAAATTTCAATTAAAAAAACATGAAACAAAAAAGTGGGTGATTATACACTACGTACAAAATACATTTTTTACTTAGAATAATGTTCAATTAAAAATGCCACATGACATTGAGTTCGATTTAAGCATGTAATCCTCTCACAAACAGACGTCATTTGCCTCTGTGAAATACACAGATTTGAATGAAACAAGCCGATTGGTATGATAAAATGAGGATTTCATAATATGATAGATTTCGATTGTACCAATGCTTGGAGTGGTGGAAGAGTATATTCGGTGTGTTGGATTTTGAGATCATGTGCCCACCACCAATGAATACCATGTGCCCTTTGAAAATCTAGCGTAGGACAAAGATTCACTGTAAGCCTTACATATGGAATCAAATGCCCTGCCTTTGACTCCTTCCCAAATGCTACCACCTTATCCTCCAATAGTAACTTTCACCCTCACGCTAATAGGAAAATTCAAAATAGAAATTGTGAGTTGAGGGATATTTGCAAAATTACACATATGGATGACAAGTAACATGCTTTGGCTGTTGCATTTAACTGAAAATTGGTCTCATGCCGCACATAAAGTTGATATTTGGTACGAATCCATACAATTTGCATGGGTATAATCTACCTTCGCTTATAGAGTGGAGCATTTGGTCCCTGCAGCTTAAGACCTCAATTTAGAGGGGCAAAATCTTGTCGGTTCTAAGGATAATCTTAAAATAGCTCAGAGTAGGATAAAATCACAGGCAAACCAACACTTCTTAGTATTAGTCTTATGGGTCAACTATAATCCTTTTTTTTGTATTTTGTTAGTCTTGTGGGTCGATTTGCTTTTTAGTTTATGAAGGCATACTTTTTTGGAAGACACCTATTTTTCCCACATGCAGAAGGCAATAGACTCTTAGAGAGGATTATATCATTTTGATAAAGCAAATTCTTGTATACAAATCTGAAGAATCTGTTGGCCCAAACACTTGTTGGCCTAGGCTAGTGTCTGTAGTGTCTGTATTTGTAGGGTATTTTTTTCCACGGGATGGGAGTATGCTGGCAAAGGCGATATGGTTGGGTTTGACAAATGCTCCATAAGTTCTTCTCCATATGTTTGACTAGTAAGCACTCATGGAAGGTAGCACAAAGGGTAGGGGACATCTCCATTCCAAAGCATGAATCCCCGCACAATGCCACTTAGGATTACAAATTGATCTGATTATTGAAGGCGCTTGTCATGGATCATACAACCCAAATTTTTTTTATGGTGGACGGAGTGTATGGAAGAATCAACAAAAGCATATCTGCTAGGTCAATTTTGTTGGAACAAATGCAGGCATCACAAATGATAGTACCACACAAAACTGCTCAAAGAATCCACTACAATTATTGACATCTGACATGTTATAGCATGTTGCATAAATACAAATATGGCAATACCGATTGTGATAGATACTGATAATCACTCAAATATTTTCGTTAGACCATGTCAAATTACACGGAGATGCTTGTCAGGATTCACAGAACCGCAAAAGTGACTACTGGACTCATACTAGAAGCTTGTTTGGCTTCAAGATAGCATGTTCATGAAACCTAAGATTTCAAATTAATGTTGACACCTTGACAGATCCATTATAGTTTGTAGATACACGGGTGAAACACGGTGGAAGACAAAATCAAGGCATGAAAAAGGCTAACAATACCGAAACTTATGCCAAATATTTACGAGGTTGAACTCACACTCTTTACTACTTGTAAAACTTCTAACAAAAAATAAACAATGCCTCATCTCTCGAGGCAATAGACCAGAGTGCTGCCCCTTGACAAATGTCACACCATCTCAACAATGCACAGGAATAAACTTGCTCCGTGTTAGGAAAAAAAAACAATCCCCACGAATATTGCCATTGAATCCTTCATTCTCCTGTGTGACAAGGGTTTTTTACTCCATTGAAGTGGCTGCCATACTATCTTAAATGAGGAAACAAAACAACACCCAAATCAAATAAAACAACGGTAGACACCAGTTTCCAGACACTAGTAAACCCGCATAGCCTGAAACTTTGCAACTCGAAAAGGCTAAAAACAGGAAAAACGTGTAAAGGGACGTCAAATTTAAACCCTTCAGAAAAATGGCAAAACAGACGTCAAATTTAACGTAGTCGTAGAAACGTCTGAAAGTGCCTTTCCCATAGGGGGAACGCCTTCAGCGTAAAGACCTATGTTTTGAGGATGGAGGTGTAAATAGTCGTTTACACATCAATCTCAAGATTCTAATCTTATATTTCTCGCATATCACATTTTAATAATTAATAATTCTATTACCTTCTAAAATAGTATATATTTAGCAATTCTATTATGTCAAGTTTGAAGAGGGAAAAATGAGAGGAGACATGGAGGTGTAGGATGGGGGATTTTTGAAAATGATTGTGGGCGGGAAGGTTTAGAAGGGCATCAAACTGAAAGGGCGCAAATGGATATGTATAAAGCTTACATGATACATGAATAGATTTTCTCACAGCTCAAATCCTCAAAAAAGGTCATGATATTGAAATGTGGCGAAATTCAAAAATCCTCAAAAAAGGTCATAGATATTGAAATGTGGCGAAATTCAAACAAGGTCAAAACCATAGAGTATGGTCTTGACCATTATGGACATTCTCTGGATTTTTCAATTTCTACATATTTTATCAGTTATTTAGAAAAATTTCACACAATTACAGATACAGCTAACACGATTCAGATCAAGTTACATGGGGCATGAGTACTTCATTCCTTTTTTACTACACTATTTAGATTCAGTTACAAAATAGGGTTTAGAGGCATGGACCTCCTTCTCCCCTTTGATTTTTCAAAATTATATAGAATTAGTTCAGTCACAATAGCACCTTATAGGGGCATGGGAATGTCTAATTCTTCTAAGGTTTGATTGTTCAAATTGGTACAAATTGGGCCTATATTTGTTTGCAGTAGTGTGGTTTGTGGGTTTAGTGGAAAGTGCCAAAGCAAAATTGAAGTCTTCGTAGATTGTTCTTTCCTCTTCTCCCACCAGATTCCCAAATGTGGAAAGCATCAAAGCTCTTTCCTCCTCTCTCACCAAATGCTCAAATATGGAAGGCATCAAAGCACATGGGTTCTTTATATTCTAAATCCTTCCTCTACAAAAACTTCAAAGGGGGGGGGGGGGGGGGGGGGGGGTGGCTAGGTGGGAAAACATGGCTCCTCTCCTTTACTATCTCCTATGGCACAACATTAAGGACTAATCACCCCCAATCCTCTGACATCTTCACAGCAAATTTTAATGCTCTAAAGCACAACAACAACAAGAGCTACTCCCTCTGCAAAACAAACTGGTGTATTCCTTCCATATTTTGCATCTTCTTTGTGTACTTTTTGCAATGTTCAAAGTTACACGCATTAACTATATTTTTGAGTTAAAGTTCAACTTCTATCATAAAAATTGATTGCACTTTGTATTCCAGGTTTCATAATGGAACATACTAACACCAACACATCAAGAACCATTGTCAAACAAAATCAAAGTATGTGTGTACACTCAAACATGCTTTTCCTTTAGGTGTGCAATTGCACACTTAAAGGTGGGGCAAATGTAGACACTAAAATTTGGTAACTTGACCTCGTGCAATGCCAAGTTTGACCATGTTCCCTTGCTAAGACAAATGCTCACATTCAAAATCCAATCTCCTCGTCTCTCTAGCTCTTCTACAAATTTTTTATCTTTACACTTTTCTCTATCGTAAATCCAAAGAATATTATTTAATTAAAGCAATATTAAACTTTTGTTCTTCACAACACAACTTTCAATTTATCTTTTCATCTTTCTGGCTTAAAAATGTATGGAAGGGTCAGAATGTGGGGTTTGGTCTTAACCGACATATGCAATCCCACCCCCTCACATTCAATAACTCGAATTTCAATTTCAAAATCTTATTTAGGCCATTTCATCTTCCTAAGGTCGGCATTATTAGAATATTTCACCCATGAAAGGTTATATAAGCAAGTCATTGTCACTTTATAACGCACTTGACACTTTTACAAGCTAGTATTAGAAATATCTTTCCAAAATCACTCAAAAGGTTCCTAAATTTTCTCAAATTAGTTGAACATCATATAGAACACTCCTTACTACAAGTCTACAGAAATTAACCAAGTCAAAGAGTCTAGATTCCTCCATTTCCAAGCATGCAAAGGTCATAAAGTCATGTTTTAGCACAAGCAAAGTCACTCCAAACATTACACAGATTTTAATCAACAAAGGGTTAGGTCACATAGTTGAGGTACACCATATCTCACTAATAACACACTAGGTACATTCTATACTACGCAAGTAGCCTTCTATCTTGGTGTCGAGAGACATGAGAACACCCTTAGGGGTGGTTATCTATTCACACTTGCACAAACACCTAAGAGAACTACACAAGACTTGATCCCGCAATGAGACCATGTAGTGAAACATTTGGATTGGTTTAGTAGTTGGGAGTCTGACCACAAGGGTAGTCCAACCTCACCATACACATGTAGTTTCTCCTTTTTGTTTGTTAATGCTCTAATGAAGGGTTTATAGGTTTTTAATGTTTCCACTTTGTTACAGGTGATCATATGTCTTCCTGAAGTTGTGGGGGCAAGAGTGCAATATAACTAAGATCGTTTCCAAACAAGCAAAGCACTCATAAAGTTGCGGGTCTATACTTTCAGAGGATCTGAGACCATACAATTCTAGGTCAAGACCATACAGATGAAGTCTAAAACGTACATAAGTTTTATGGTCCTACCTTTGTTGGCTTTATGGTTCCAGAATTCTCATTAAAGCATTTTTAATTATATAGATCAACTTGTTCCACTATCTTGCATATCTGATTTAATATAATTTAAATTAAATCTTATTTCTGAGCAATATACTATAATGTATTATATTCATATGATTAAATACATTAGTGTGCAAGCACTAAGCATTCAACAATGTAAAACCCTAAGCAAATGAGAGAGGGATGGTGACTTAGTTGATTTTGTGCAACTTGGTAATGATCGAGACTGTGTATCTCCTAGAACAGAATGAAAATAATTTCACAAAGGCTCGATGAGGGTTTGAAACCCTAGGAATGTATAGGATAAAAGCACCCATAGGAGGACAGGAGTGCCCCAGGTGTTAGCGACTGATTTGGGTGCCTATGTCTAATAAATTGCTCATAACCTGGCCTTTTCTAGGTCGGAAGGTCGTTGTTGTTACTTAATCTTTGTCACGTTGGTTTTGTTGTTAAGTTGTTAGTCACACTTGTAAACTGTAAAACAAATGACTACCTACACATGCCCACAAACTACAAAAAATCTAAAAAAAGATGTAGAATGTGGAGTCGAACTGACCCCAACGGTCACTCAAAGAGCGAACTTACAACCGAGCATTGCACTACATCTCAGAATCCATGTAGTTTTGTGTGTGTGTGTGTGTGTATTTGTGCCATGTGCCCTAGGTTTCCCTTGTTCAAGGTACTGTTGTCAAAAATATGCCCCCCTGCTCATATTTATGGCTAACTCTTTTGGTCCCCCTTCTCTTGTGCCTCAGTCTCCATTTTTTGATTATCAGGCACTCAAAAATTTCTAGAAATGGCACCATTGGATAGAGCTTGTTATTAGCTTTCCAGAAAGGTAAAATTTTCCTCCTAACTCCTCATATTTTTCAAGTTATGGCTCGGTGGAGTTTTTGTGGGAAATTTTTCCCCTAAGAGGCCCGCAGCCAATGGGAAGCTGCCACGTATCCCAGGAAGTGGCGGAGTGCGGAGGAGAACTTGGAAAAAATTTCAAGTTTTCGCCAAAATTTTCAAAAGGAAAATTTTGCCCACGGGCCTGCCGGCGAACCAGAACGTGCCACGTGTCAGAGGGGGGGGAGCGGGTTAAAAATTCGCTAAGTGTTTGGCGCAAGGGGAAAGTTTTGAATTTTGGCCCGCGGCCAATGGGGTGCTGCCACGTGTCCCAGGGGAGATGACGGGCGTCTGGGGAGAAGTTGGATTTTTGGCCAAGTTTTGGTCAAAAAATCAAAATGGAAGGTTTGGCCCACATGGCCCGCGACCAATGAAACATCGCCACGTGTCTTCACAATCGGGCGTTGGCGGAGGAAAAGAAGCAAATTTCGCTAAGTGGCGCAAAAGACATGTCAGAGGGGGTTGGAAAACCCGACAGCAAAGGAATATGTCGCAAGGGTTGGAAAATCCGACGCAAGGCAAATCGGGTTTCAGAGGCGGAAGCGCATGGCGCAGAAGCATGTTGGAAGGGTTGGAAAACCTGACAGCAAAGGAATATGTCGCAAAGGGTTGGAAAACCCGACGCAAGGCAAATTGGGTTTCGGAGGCGGAAAAACACGTCAGGAAAACACGGATCGAAAGCATGTCGAGCCATCCTCCAAGCCCGATGCAAATGCACAAGGGAATCCCGAACCCGACAGGCGCAAAATCCCGACGCAGAAATGGATAGTTCGCCATGTTTCGAGTTTGTTGAGTTTTTTACCTACCGCCATGATTTGTGGAAGTTAGGTGCAGTTTTGGAGGTGGTTGGGGAAGCTCTGAATTCTTCTCTTCTCCCTCATTTTTCTCGTATAAATGGCCGGGAGAGGCTCTAAAAAATATTGGATATTTTTCCTTTGCATCCTCCCTTCTCTCCTGCTTGCAAGAGAATTTGTGGAGCTTTCAAGCCTCCCATATGGATTGTAATGCCATTTTTTGCCTCTTGGCCACTGCAATGTACTGTATCGACCCTTGAGCAATGTATATATGTCTGTGATTGATTCTAAACCCTCTCATGTATTCATTGCTGTTATTTTTTATCTCTCATTGTAGTTTGGTTGCCTGTGCATGGTGTTTGTATTGCATCTTTGTGGTCTGTGTTTAAATTTGCAAAACGAGTGTTTAACATTCCTCGGTGCATCACCTCCATAGTTTAGGTTTTATTTTTATGCATTCTCTACCCTGTCTCTTTGGCAAGTTAGATTAGGTTTTTGGTAAATCCTCTGCGTTTATTCGTGCATCTGAACAGAGGAATAGGAGCCAGCCTTCATCCGGAGAGCTTTTCCGATTTCGCAAGGTCCCACACTTGAGAAAAGCTCCATGTTGTGCAATCGCACTGAGATTCTCAACCCATCGTGTTGCAGAGTCCCAGGGGTGCTGCGTTTCGACACCAATAGGTACACGATGATAGTAGATTAGATCTACATTGTCTTAAATATACAAAATGTGTGTGATGGAATAGAATGAACTCCCCTTCTATGCAGTGTATGCAGATCAATGCAACCCTTGTCCCTTGTATGAATGTTCTAGATGTATGCTTTGTAGTGCTCTTGTGTTTTTGTGTAAGCTTAGGTGGTGATAGATAATGCTTACAGTGTTTGACTTCTTATTTAGAATAAGTAACTGAGTATATATGTGATTCCCTTATTTAAATTTTGTAACTGACAATTGAAAGGTTGACCCCAACGTATTAAAAGGTGACCAAGAAGTGAAATAGACTCAAAATAGTAAGGAGAAGAAAGAGAGGGATAGGACTGCTTGGGCGCTTCTGTCCTAACTAGGCGCTAGTGTTTGAGGCCATCAAAAGGTAAATCAGTCAAGTGTTGATAGAACTGTAAGATGTGTAAAGCTAAAAGGATGTTCATTCAAGCTCATAAATAGTAATGTGCAAGAGATAAAGCAACCAAAAGGCCAAAAGGATTTTTTAATCACTAGTTTTCTTACTTAGGAATCATGTATACATTATTATGCTTTAGGACCTTGAAATGTACCCACGTGCATAGATTTTGTGTCTACATTTTCCCCCACTTTATGTTGTTGAGTGAATACTCGATAACATAAAGTAGATGGAAGATGTGTACCTTGTAATCTGGAGAGGAGTGTGTCGATAGTGTGTCGAGTGGACAAGTAGCCATGTAAAGTGTGAAGTGATCGCAATTTGTAGTGTGACAACTAGGAAAAAGAGGTAGACCCTAGGGATGGACCGTATGCAAGTAACATGTTGTTAAAACTTTTATTTGTTGATGTGAGTTACTTCTTATTGCTTGTAAGGACGGAACTACAAAGAAAGAGCAAGAGAGTCATAAAATTTTCATATATGAAAAAATAGAGTAACATATGTATAAGTAAGTAAAAAGTTTGTGAAAGTAGTAGTTAAGGAAAGAGTGCACATGATGTATGAGAAAGTATAGGATAGAAATTTATTCAATTTGCTTTGGAAATCTTGTTGGATGGGGTCAGGAGTGATCAATTCCCAACCAAGAAAGCGTCGAGCCATGAATTTAAGCGTCTTGCCACCAAGGATGAGGTTTTTGGGCAATCTTGTGGCAAGAGTGAGGTTTTTGGGTGATCTCACGCCAAGGATGAGTTTTTTGGGCGATCTCACGCCAAGGATGATATTTTTGGGCGATCTCACACCAAGGATGATATTTTTGGGTGATCGCATGCCAAAGATGAGTTTTTTAGGTAGAGAGGTATGTTTTTATCTCCATCCACGATGCTTCTCAAATGATAAGTGCCACTATAAATTGGCACGTCTCGATTTGTAACCGAATTATAACTGAGTTGTAGCCGATTAAATGAATTTTGTAACTGAATGTCAGTGCCTGATATTGTAGATTTGTATTATAACATGTTGGAAACATTGTTAAACTGAGAAATTGTTTATTCTTTCCCACAATATACAAACGCCCAAGTGGGACACAAGTGACCACCATTCTTGTTTGATACTTGGTGCTAGTGTCTGCTCTTTGTTTTTGATCAAGGTCTGTGTTAGTGAAAAATCACAACACCCCCAAATGAGTTATGGATCTGCTTTTCTCAGGTAGACTCATTTGGTGTGATTGCATAACATTAAACTTTCTCCAAGGTGTGGGACCTTGCAAAAGTGGGAAAGCTCTCTAGAGAAAGTTGGTTCTTGTTCCTAAACTACCTGTCATGAGCTACTCCAATGTAGGAAAACTAAATCTAACCTAATCTAACCATTCCAAGGAACCAAGGAAAGAGAAAGAGGAAAAAATAGAGCCTACACTAAAGCGGTGATACACCAATAAAGGAAGCGAGATATTCTGTTAAGGGAGAAAGAAATAGAAAAATGGAGATGAGGGAGGTCAGATAGAAGTGACATGGCCCAGATATGTAAATAATCCATTAAACTCCATGAAACACAACATCCTGCACCTATAAATATGAAATACATGCACAGAAAAACAAATCTGGAAGGGAGAGGCATGGGGAAACAACAAAACGATGCAAAGGGTTGAAGAAAACCACAAAAACATGTTTTTATTACTCTAGAAGGTGCACACACCATTACATTTATGGAATAGAGGCACAAATACATTTGCCAGGTGTGGGAGAAGGTTCGCTGCTCAAAAATGGTGTCGAGAAACAAATTTGACAGAGTTTCTCTATGCCTAGAATGTCTCTCCTCTTCAAACGAGAAGTGTTATAGTATATAGAAGGAAAAGAGAGAGAAGAGGGAAAATTCACATCCTACACCAACCACCATGAGATACACATTGAATCCTACCTTGAAATATCAACTACTAAATATCAATGCCTTCTACAAATCTGCCCACAATATGTCGCTTCTGGTTCCCCAGCGAATCGAATCGAATCAGATCTGGTAATTGAAGAGATTGGATTCTACATTAATGGTCTTGAAGAATTTTCTTTGTTTTACCTACCAAGGCCTACAAAAAATGAATTTTTAATCCTTCCATGGTGTAGAGGACGTTGAGACGCTTCCAACAGTGTCAAATTTGATATATTTTGAGCCTTGAGTCGAAAGATATGCCCCTTTGAAGTTTTGCATCGATTCTGTATAAATGGGCGGGAAAACAATTTGAAAAATGGTTCCCCCTTTTGGATTGGGACATGTGGCAGCCAGATTGGGACAAAAATTAGATATGTGGGCTTAGAACTTAATTTTTCTCCTTTTTCACGAAAATCAAAAAATCCAGAAAACTCCTGTGGCCCCGAAGCTCCGCATGGACACGCGGCTCCTTTTGGTTGGCTGGGAAATGCGCTTCCATCTTTGCTTTTATGCCTTTTGGAAAAAAGGAAAACTTTCACTTTTTTCCCCGACTCCCTGCCTTGGCTTTGTCTCGGGTCTATATGTTGACTTTTTCCTTCGCGGAGTCACGGGCCATTTTGTAACTTTTACTCCTTTTGGGGCAAAGGATGAAAACTAACTTTTCCCTGACGCCCCGCCTTCCCATGGGACACGCATCAGTTTGACACTCGCTCAGGAACATTTTCTCTATTTGACCCTTGAATAAGCACCATTGAGACACTTGGCAGCCTCCGCCATCCTGGCTTATGCATTGACTATTCAACTAACTCTACCCCCTTTGAGGACACGTGGAGGCACCGCACATGTTTGCAAATCTGACCCAAAGTTTGCCTTTGGAGGAGCATCGGGTTGACACTTGTCGACCTCCGCTGCTTTGTGGACTTTTCAATGGTCCCTCTTACTTATTGACTTTGGGCTACGTGGTGAGCTTGCACTCACTTGGGTCTCTGCCTTGGGACCAACTCTTGGATATGCACTACGCTAACACCTGGCACTCTTCCGCTGTCTCCTCCATACTTAGTCGATTTTGGACCCTTTCCTGAACTATTTCGAGCCAGAGGACTTTGAATCTTCACTATTCTTACTTTTGGCTCCTTTGTAGCATCTTCCCTTCTTGTCTAACTCTGTTATTTTATAGTTCTACATGCCTGTAACTTGGAGAATGGATTTAAGATGTAGAAATGACCTGACAGAGTCGTTTTCTTTTATACATGATCCTTTGATCTCTCTTGGCCTCTGTCACTTCATTGCTAAATTTTTTTGCGACCGATTTGTAGGATTTGAATGAGTTTTCTCATGATCCTTCTATGCGGGGTCATGGTTCGATCTAATATTTAGCTCGGGAGCGAAATATGGATAACAGTTTGATTATGGACCACTCTATAATTGTGTGCCTTTGCCACTTTTATGTTGTGTTGTTCTATTTTGGAGTTCTATCATGTTGGAAGGGTGATTTTTTCACCCAATAGTTGTCTTCCCTCATTTGGGGTGCGTGTGATGGATGTAGGAGGAGATAACCCAAATGAAATGACTTGAAACTGATATGCATATCGTAGATAGGATAATTGTAGGAGGTGGGTGATGTGTATGGTAAAAACCAAGGCACATGCAAACAATATAGGCCAAAAATAAGTGTTAGTTTAAAAGAGCTAGCATGTAATAGAGTATAATGTAGCAAACAATTATGAAGAGAAGAGGTATCGTAAAAAGTGGGTTGCATACATAGGATATCACTCACAATGTCACAAGATAATCAAGGCCAAAGCAACCATAAGCAAACAATGATCAAGCAAGAGATAGGGCATAGCCCGTAAACAATTGAAAATAATAACAAATAAGAAGTAATAGATAACTATGGTTGTATAGTATCATGCAAGGAAGATGCTACACATAAAACACATGGTAGCATGTTAGAAAGACATATAGTATGTCAAAGCATGTATAGAGCAACAAAAAGTAAGTGATAAGAAGTAGTAAATATTGTAACAATAAGACTTATGAGTGTGGAGTATGAGAGTAGAAAATGTAGTCACAAAATCACGCACTTTAGACAGTATTTAGTCTCGGTCTCATACTACTATTCATATGGTTTTTGATTGAAGAAAGTACTAATTAACCCATGTCTTTTGGTCATTTTACTTTGATTTTTGTCATCACTACCAACCTCCAACACATACTTTCCTAGTTTGTTTTTGTCGTTTGACATCATTTTACCTTTGACTGGGGTGTCTAACCCAATACTGGGGCGCCCTAGGTTCCATGAGCCTTTCTACACTTTCATGTCACTTTTTGGGCACTTTCTGACCATTTGAGCTTCTTATCTTTTCAGTGGTCCTCATTTTCGGGGTTAATTACGAAATTAGAACAAGAGAACCACATAAATATAAAGTCACGAGACCATAATGAAGAACCAAGCACTAAGAACCACTATCATCACCTAAGGTTGCATCCATAAAAGGCTTCATTTGCATCCATCTAGCTCCATCACAAGGCACAATGTTATTCATTTGCATCACACTACATAAGAGGGAAGTTTATTCTATTCCATCCACCACTTTATTACATTTTCTACACATAGTTATTGCTCATTACTTTCACAAAGTGTGACTGACACAAGAGCACCTAGGGCATGATTGCACACACACACAAAGAACTACATCAGGTTTGAGATGTAGTGTAACACTTACTTAGTAAGTCCACCATTATGGCAACTAAGGTCAGTCCAACCCCTTCATATGCATCTTTCTTTTTTTAGGGTTTGATGCTTGTCTTGGGGTTTTGTAAGTCTTTTCTTCATCGTTGATTATCAGCGACATACAATGCAGTGCAACGAAGCTAGTACAATAGGAAGTGAAGGTAGGAAACCATTAAGTGACACCTTAGAGGAAGGTTACAGAGCTTTTTCGCATACTAGGGTGCCCATATCCAGACATCTTAGTCCACTCAAATTTCCCAAATCTACACTTTTTTGGACTTTGGCATAGTCGTTTCCTCCTCCTATTTCTCAAGCCATCTTTGTGACACAATCCAACAAGCTCATCGAATCAGCTGAGTTATTTCAAACTCTCTTTACACTTTAGGGTTTCACATATCTACTTTCTTAGTTGATTGGGTCACTTTCTTTATACATTCGTTTGTTATTTAATGTTGTCCTTAATGTCAGATCAACTATAGAATTAGTCATTATTCCACATTATAGTTAATCATTTTGGTGAACACGTACTCCATTTTCATGCCTATAGGATCCTCATTCTTTGAGTCTATTCATCATGAATATATCAATCACTGATTATTTGCTTGCGCATCTTGATGTAAGGTATAGAGTCCAACATCTACTACCCACATTCATGCTTGTATGCACCCTGACTCAGTATATAAAACTTTTGTCGACACATTTTCTCAACACTTATCATTTAATTCTAATCTTCCCGCTAATTTAAACACTTTTGATAATGACCCACCCATACATATTATGATTCACATTCTCAATATGGGTATTAAACAAACTTTAATTGATAACGGATTTGAACTTAATCTATGTCCTATGTCATTCCTTGAAAAGTTAGGTCTATCCACCCGTGATGTTAGTCCCTCATCCCTCTCACTTTGTGTATATGATGGTTCCATTTGTCCATGTGTTGGTCACTTTGCATTACCTATTACTATAGGACCCAAAATTGTCAACACATTGTTCTTTGTCATTGATTTCCCAGTCTCTTACAACTGTTTGCTTGGTCGACCATGGCTTCATGCCATACATGATTTTGCTTAAACTGTACACCATTGTGTTAAATTCCTCCATGTGGGCATTGATTATATTGTTCTTTGTGACCGTGACCCATTCCAGTACTATGACCATGCTATTAATATTAGTCTTCCTATTCCACATATTGATACTATAAATGATCCTCAACCTATGGACAAACAACCTCACTTACCATCATTCGAAGGTGTCATTTGTGTAATAGATGCAATTTCTTCTAAGCCACCTACTACTATTGTTGATATGATTCCTTATCAGGGGCTTATCCAATCTGTGGATATCGCTCTCTCACCTTCACCTTCACATGTACCACCTCCGCTAGCATGCTCACCATTTACTTGCATACTTTTCATGAATGATTCATATTGGGAACATATTCCAATTGATCCTACTCCTGATAATACCATTTGCTCACATGATGGTCTAGCTTGACTTGGTTTTGCTTTCGAGGACCTTTGTCCTCCTACTCATGCTCCTCATCTATATTATGGCTTCATCACTATTACTGCTGCTTATGGATTGCATCTTTTCCATAGCATGGTTTATCTATTGTGCATTTCTCACTCTTCTACATGCACATTAGGACAATCATGGCTTGATTACATTCATACGGGCATATCTTTTCCCATCCCTTTGGTCATTTTTTTATTTACAACAGTTCCTTTATTGGCTATACGCAAAATCTCACTCATTGGTATGCACATGGTTGTCCACTTCCTCCATTCACTAATGAGGACTATGCCATGTGTATGTATAATTTGTGCCTCAATGGTTCATTACATTATCAACAAGAAACTATTGCTTATCAAATCTCTAATGCTTATTTATATGATTTTAACCCTGAAACTAACGATCTCTTAGATGACATTACATGATCGATCCTTCATCTTCCATACTTGGGGGGTATATCATCTCACACATCACCCCCATCACATTAGCATTAGTGTATTTCTCATCTTTGCATTATCATACATCACTCTCATAGCATAAGCACATTCATCTACACACTTTGTGACCGTTACGTGATGAAACACTCTTGTGCTTCAGTTCACACTTGACTATTGAGGGCTACTTACTACACATGAACCCCACACACTGTACAATAGGCATTACACACTACGTTTTTTCACACATCTCGTGTCATATGTCTTACATCTTACATCATACACTCTACGCTTAGTTTACATCATTTCGGCATTTATACATCATACATCATACTAGTTGTCATTATACATGTATCACACTCTTAGGGTCTACATTATATGCTTCTCATCTTGCATACCACACACCTTACACTTTTAGTCTACATACACATATTGCATTGTGCATCTATACATCATACATACTCTACACATCATGCTAGTACTCATCACATATGTGTCACACTCCTATTGTCTACGAGTCTAGCATCATATACTACTCATCCTACATACTACATAACACACATATTCACACTATTGATCTAATTACTACGTTTTTTCACACATCTCGTGTCATATGTCTTACATCTTACATCATACACTCTACACTTAGTTTACATCATTTCGGCATTTATACATCATACATTATACTAGTCGTCATTATACATGTATCACACTCTTAGGGTCTACATTATATGCTTCTCATCTTGCATACTGCACACCTTACACTTTTAGTCTACATACACATCTTGCATTGTGCATCTATACATCATACATACTCTACACATCATGTTAGTACTCATCACATATGTGTTGCATTCCTATTGTCTATGAGTCTAGCATCATATACTACTCATCCTACATACTACATAACACGCATATTCACACTATTGGTCTATTTACACACATTGCATTGCATACTATTCATCGCACATTACACATCTTACACATCATATGGTTGGATATTATCATCACACATACTACATATTATTTTATGCGATGCACTCACTACCTTATGATGCAATTTAGTTCCTTGGTCCATACTCAACTACCGAGGGTATATAAATCAAATGGACCCTATCATATACAAACGTTCATCATATGACCTTTTACTATCTAGCATTACTAGGTTAGTGACATACGTTATAGGCTAAATGGCCACCTGTCACTTCACCTTGTAGTGGTACACGCTTTAGGCTACATCATCACTCTTTTGATCATCTTGTCGTGATATACGCTTCGGTTATAGGGTCACGTGCACACTTCATTGTTAGGCTGAATATCTACACATACACACTCATCCCAACACGTTAGACACTTGAGACACATGATTCAACCATTTCCTAGTGATGCACTCTTGTTTACGGTTCATTCTTGATTGCTGAGGGGGAAAACCAAATAAAATTCATTGCATACAACTCCAATCACTCAGGGGGAATGCGACTCATGTCATCCATATTGCATTCCACTCCATCCATTCACAACATGTTGCATATATTGGTTGCTTATACTCTTGCTTACCTTTGTTTGTTCATGTTCGTTTATTACACATGTTGACTAGATTTCGTATATGTAATTATCTTTACCATACACACATGCGCGTTCATGCCCTTTTCTAGTTTTGATCACAAATACATGTCTCTTACACATGGCATGGATGCTCGCCTCCTACCACTCCTACAATGGTCGATGGGGGCATCCACATTAATCTCTTATATGTGTTATTGTTTCATTTTGTACTTAGCACTTTAAATCACTTGCTTATACATTCTTTTGACATATGGGTTATCTGAACCTGGAAGTGGATGAAGAAAATGAAAAAGTTTTCATTCACCTTATCACTTCTATGGAAGAAGAGATGGAAAAAAATACTCCTTTTACTCATCAAGAACCGATAACTAAGAATAGTTCTCTGGAGCTGCACAAAATGAGACAGGGAAAAGCCAAAGGGGTTCTAGAATCCATAGCAAGAGATTTAAACCAAGATAAAGAGTTTGCCGATATGGAGGAGCTCACTCCTAAAATAGCTAAATATCTTGATGTTGATAAAGGAAAAGAGGAAGGGGAAATTACTCCTACTATCAAGAAAATTCTATCAGATTATGATAAATATGGATTCATCACAGTGAGAAGTAAGAAAAAAAGACAAAAATGTCTTGAAAAAATTCCAGATTTGCTCTATAGTGATAAAAAGAAGTAAATAGGAAGCTAGGAAGATTCCACCTTAAGAATCAAAAGGGATACTTCTAGAAGAGATGAAAATATTGGAGTCACCTATAGAAAAGGTAGACTATTCAAGAGAGAAGTAAGAGAAAAAGAGACTGAGAAATAAATTGCAGATGGTATGCAAATGATTTTGAACCATCCGACAACTTCATCTCCAAAACTTTTTTAATGAAGGTTATTCCTTGGAATGTCAGAGGGCTTAAATGGGGGGCCTAAGAAAATAATTCTTAAGGAAACTAAAAGAATCAAAAAGGCCCAGCATCCTTCTTATTTAGGAAACTAAAATAAAAACTAAAGCTATTGAAGATTGCAAAAGATATTTCTGAGAGAATGATGTCTTTTTCTGCTGTTGATTCTCAAGGTGCTTCTAGAGGCTTAGAAATTATCTAGGACAATTTTTTTGTTCATGTTAATGTTCTTTCTTCCTCCTAGAATCATTTAACTATAATATTTATTAGCCTTGAGAATAATTCTAGCTAGATTCTTTCTAATATTTATGCCCCTAATACTATTGTTGGTAGAAGAAATTTGTGGAAGGAGTTAGTCTCGTTTCGGAATAATATCGAGGATATGAACTGGTTGATAATGGGAGAATTTAACACTCCTTTAAATCTAGGGGGAAAAATTTGGAGGGAACTCTGATTTTTCTATCAGCATGGAAGAATTTGTTGGCTTCATATCGACTCTTAATCTTATGGACATAGAAATTCATGGTAATCAATTTACCTGGTCTAACAGAAGAATTGGGGAGAACTTGATTCAGGTTAGACTGGATAGAGCTCTCATTTCTGCTAATTAGATCTTAGATCAAAATTTTCATCTCTCTTCTCTCCCCAGAATGGGTTCAAATCACAATCCTATTGCCCTTAATTTCTTCAATTGGTCAAAACCTTTCCACTGCAATTTTAAATTTGAAAAAATGTGGCTTGAGCATGAGGATATTCTAAACAGAATTAAAGAGTGGTGGTCTTGGGAAGGAACAGGGACGGCCCAATTCAGTCTTCTTCAGAAGCTGAAAAATGTGAAGCAAAAGGTTAGAATCTAGAATAGAGAGGTTTTTGGGAATATTTTTGAAAAAAAGAAAGAGCTTAAGCAACAGCTGGAAGAGTTTGAGCTTAAAGTTTCTTTGAAAGGTATGACCCTAGAGGATCATCAACAGGAAAAAAATCTTCTCTCAGATCTACATAATATAAACAGTCGAGAGGAATCCTTTTGGAGAATGAAGTCTAGAGCTCTCTGGTTAAAAGTAGGAGACAGGAATACAAAATTTTTCCATATGACAGCCCTCAAGCATAGGGCTTGTAACAGAATTACTAAAGTCTCTAAGGGAAATGGGAGCATTACTATGGATTTTGAAGACATCAAAGAAGAAGCCCTCAATTTTTACAAGAATCTTCTCACTAGGAATAATTCCTACAATGAGCAAGTGGCCTCCTTTCTCTTAGACTCCATTCCTAATAATTTACTACCTGCTAAGAGGTTTAAGAGTCTTTCCAAAATAGTCACCATTGAGGAATTGAAAAAAAAAAATCACTTTAGAAGGGGATAAGGCTCCGGGCCCAGATGGTTTTTTGGCAAACTTCTTCCAAAGATGCTGGGAATTCTATTCCGAAGATCTGCTGAAAGCTGTTAATGAGTTTTATAGAACTGGTAATCTCATAAAAGAGTTAAATAATACACATATTGTGCTTTCTCCTAAGAATATGGATGCAAAGGATTTCAAATATTTTAGGCCAATCAGTTTAGTTAATGTAATATATCGGATCTTCACAAAGATTCTAACCACCAGGATGCAACCTATTCTTATGGAGATTATTTCTCAACAGTAGAGCGGATTCATCTAGGGAAGAATTATTTAGGATAAAGTTATTATGGTCCATGAAACAATTCATTCTATGGATAAGAGTAAAAAATTAGAAATGGTTATAAAGCTTGACATGCATAAGGCTTTTGAAAGAGTCTCCTAGAAATTCATGGACGAAGTCTTATCCAAGTTTGGTATTCAAAATAAATTCAGGAAAATTATCCATTCTTGCATTTCTTCATCTAGATTTTCAGTGGTTGGTAATGGGGAACCGGTTGGTTTTTTTGCCAGCAATAGAGGAATTTAGCAAGGGAACCCAATCTCCCCTTTATTATTCATTATAATGGCTGACAGTTTAAGCAGATCTATTTCAAAAACTATTAATATAGGCATGATAAAGGGCTTTCAACCTACTTCTAGTAATCAGGTATCCTCACACCAGTAGTTTGCTTATGACACTCTGCTACTTCTGATGGCCTCAATAATTGAGGCAAAGGATATCAAAACTATCCTTAGATTTTATGAGGAAGCCTCAGGGAAAAAATTTAATTTTGACAAAATCTCTATCTATTTCTTCAACACTCCCATTAAAAGGAAAAGAAAGATTGCTCATATTCTTGGATGCACTATTAATTCATTACCTGCTACTTATTTAGGGCTCCCTTTGAGTACTAACAAGATTTATAATGAGGTTTGGAATGATCTTATTAAGAGATTTAAAAAAAATGGCTGGTTGGAAAGGAGCTTTACTTTCAAGTGTAGGCAAGTGTTTATTGATAAAAAGCACTCTTCAAAACTTGCCTATTTATATCATGTCAATGTTCAACATTCCAACAGTAGTGACGAATAGTATTGAAAAAATACAAAAGTAATTTTTATGGCATGGTACTAAGGACAGGTTTAGGTACCATTTAGTGGCTTGGGAGAAGGTTTGTAAACCTAAGAGGCTTGGGGGGTTAGGAATCAAAGACATCAAACATATGAATGTTGCTCTTATTGCAAATTTAGGTTGGAGACTTATAAAAGAACACAAGCCTTGGACAGAGTTGGTTAAAATCAAATACCTTTCCAACCAAAGCAAGATTTCCTTTATTTTTGATCTGTTTCTTCCGAATGGTTCTATTTTCTGGAACAATCTTCTACACAGCAAACATATTCTTTCTTAGGGATGTAGCTGGAAGCTTGGGGATGGTCAAGACATTAATTTCTAGACTGATAAATGGTCAGATATTAACTAGATTTCCTCTTATGGCCACATTAAAGACAACTTAATTAGAAATTATGGGCACAAAGTATAGGGCCATATTGAGGTGGATGAAACCAAAAGAAAATGGAAATAGTTCAAATTTGAGAAGGAGAATGTGTAGAATGATGTTTCATCTATGCATAATCAACTCTCCCTAATTCATATTAGTCCACAAAGTCATAAGGATGAGCTCATTTGGAAAGATTATTTTGATGGAGAGTACTCGGTTAAATCGGGCTACAATTCTTTCTTTACCTCTATTGAAAGTGATACTGAGTGGCATAAGCTGTGGATGCCAGAGCTAACCCCTAGAGTGAACTTTTTCTGGTGGCTCATCATTAAAGGCAAGATACTAACCAATGACAATCTCATTAGGAAAGGATTCATCATGTCGAATAGATGTTGCATGTGTCAGGAAGAAGCAGAAGACATTAAACATTTATTTCTTCATTGTAAGTACACTTCCAAAATTTGGCATCTTATATTTAAAAACTTTAATCAGGAATGGATCTTTCCCCTTACTTGTCTTTAGGCCTGGGAACAATGGAACTCTCCTTACAAACATTGTGTGGTGAGGAGATTATGGCAACTAGTTTTACCTCACACCATGTGGCAAGTTTGGAAGGCTCGTAATGATGTCATTTTTAGGAATACTAGAAAGTTATGTAACAAAGTCTACAAAGAAATTATCATTATTGTGCAAGACAACATTGCAAGATTTAAACCTCCTAAAAATAGACTTTTCCCTGAGGAAGAAGAGAACATTTTGGTTGCTTGGAATATTGGCACTGTCTTGAATAAGAATAATAATGGTATTGATAGATCCACTGTCTGATGGATTAAGCCTCCCAATGCTTGGCATAAATTGAATTTTGACGGGGCCTCAAAAGGCAATCCTGGAGATTCTAGAGGTGGGGGAGTCATTAGAGATCACAGAGGTTGTTTTGTTGCTACTTTTTCTGGAAAGATGGGAAGGAAAACTAACCATTACTCTGAAGCTCTTGCTACTCTTTGGGGAATAAGGCTAGCCAGGGATTGTAATATTCCAAATATTATAATTGAGGGTGATTCAATGAACATCATCAATCTCTTGAACCAAAAACAACCCCCCAGCTGGTCAATCAAAGATTTTATTGCTGAAGCTACTGATATTTGTAAGAGTTTTGAAAATTTTGAAATCAAACATACCTACCGAGAAGGAAATAGGGTCATGGATAGTTTGGAAAACTTTGGGGTTAATAATACTTTTCAAACTTGGCTAAGGGGTGACATTATTCCCACTCAAGTTAATGAAGACATCATCAATGATCTACATGACTTGGCAAGTAATCACTAATGGTTGTAATGTTGATGCAAAGGAGCGGCTTTTTAAGTACAGAATGATGACATCTTCTAAGATTTGTGTGACCTAGAGTGACATCATTACTATTCATAGGGCGGATGCTAAGGAGCGGGTCACTAATTACAAGGTAAGGTCTAATAATTATATCTTTCTGCATGATTGGGAGAGATTCAAAAATAGAGTTGAGGTTGGGTCGCATAGTTCTAAAATTTTTACCGTTGCGGGCAGAGCCATTGGAAAAATGGGGGGACCTCCTTGCAAGATAGAGCCCACCCATAATCTATCTTGGAAAGATGATATGGTTCTTTGGAACTATCTTCAAATAGGGGGTCTTGCGAACTTTATTGAAAAAATCCAAGGTTTTGATCAGGATATCTCTATTAAATTTTCTCAGGGATGGAGGAATCGCGTGGTAAAATACAGCAACATTGAGGTTGAGATTTCAGAGGAGCTTATTACTCAAGTCACCAGACTCAGTCTTGATGGCTCCAAATTCTTTAACAAGAGGGTGGTCAGAGAGGTGGAGATAAAGAAATTTCTGGATGAAGGGGAAGATCTTGAATTTGTGACAGCCGGCATCAAGCTAGCTTCGGTTCCTGAGCCTTTTGTTGAGATTGCTAGAATGGTAGTAAGGTATGTAACTCTTGAGGGGATATTTGTCACTATTCCTCTAAAAAATTTGATCTTTCTCAATCACTTTCATAGAAACATCATCATCAACTTCCCTCATTACTTGATAAACTCGCTGGAGAAATCTGTTCTGGAAGTGCAAAATCATACTAGGGCAGTTCCCCTTCATCAAGGGTTAATACTGCTTATTCACCGCCACTGCTTAGCCTATCCCCACTTGGATTCTACTCCTCCCTCTACCTTCATTCCTCCCCCTACCCCCACTGCCTCCATTCCTCCCCTGCTTGAAAGGAAGATTAACACTGCTTCATCTAGCAAGAAAAGGAAGGGGATGAAAACTAAGGTCCCTGCTTTGTAAAGGGTTTTTACAAGTCACAAAGACCTGGAGCTTGTTGAGAATCTCCTGCACATTAGCCATCCGGTGGAGGAGCCTAAGGATGAGGACTTGTTGATCAGAGTGGGAAAGATGGAAAAGGAAATTCAAGAGCTTAAGAGTGTTATTAGAGATATGGAAAAAGCTAAGGGGAAAAGGAAACTACAAAATGATGAAGAAGAGGATGTCACTGCTGAGATTTTCAAGAAGCTTCAATCTCTGGATGGCATACTTGGAAACACAAAAGGGCGTAATGACTGTATCCTCTCTACCCTTAAAATTATTTACAATTTCATCGAACAACACATTTGTAGTATCTGCAGTCTCAGCGGGATTACTGAGGACATTTGGGGCTCCAAGGAGAAAAGAGATATTGCAATTTCTCAGGAAGATCTAAAATACCCTTCCTAGGCCACCGCCATTGCATTCTTTGTCTCACTTCAAATGATCAAAGCCAAGATTGACTGGGCTATCAAGTGAAGCGGTGCTCTATTGTTGTGTACTGGCTGTGAAGTTGCTGTTGACTGGCAGTTTTGGTGATGTTTTTTGGCTAAGATGACCAGTCTCTTGTTAGTTTTTTGTCTCTTCTGCTACTTTTCGGATCACTATATGTCTTGATCTTGTTTTATTACTATGTTGTCTTATCTAGCTGTTGAGCCCTTTGGTGTTGGTTGTTTTGCTCTTTTTTGGGTTGTTTCTACCGCTTTTGATATATAGATTTTGAGCCTATCTGTATACAGGGTATAGTCCCTTCAAAACTATTTACCCTTAATAAAAAAACATTTTTTTGCATGATTATTTACTTCCATGGTTATCTGTTGTTTGTACTTGCTTATTTTGTTTCCTATTGTATGCGGCCCTTGCCCTTTGTTTGGTGTTCACACTTGTTTGTTTGTATGTGGTCATTGCGGCCTTGAGTGTCTTGTGACATCGTGATTGATGTCCCATGTTCACCACCCGCTTTAGCGTTGTATTTGATTTCTTGCATGTTTTCTTGCATTCTAGCTTACACATTGTTTTGTGTAGCGTACATTTGTCGTTTACATGCATGTTTGTTTGTACTAACACTTATTTCTAGCCACTTATTTATGCACGCCTTGGTTTCTACTAAGCACATTCCCTTCCCCCTGCACTGCACATTTTATGTGGTTGGTCCTCTTTTGGGGATGCATTCTCCTATCATCGATGTCACATGTGCCCCTAAAGAGGGGAGCATTATTTAGGGTTTTACATACTACACAACACTTCTACACCGATTCATTTTAGTTTAATTTTACGTCCTTGACATTGTGGGTTCAAACCAGTCTATAGACCCCATACACAATGGATTTTATAGGACATGGTAGTCCTTAGCATTCTAGGGAGTAGTTACATGTTAGAGGATACAACAGACTTCCTCTCTACACTACTTTAGCCAGTGGCGTTGGATTACCCAAAAAACTAGGCAGTACAAAGATATGTTCACACATATTCAGGGAAGCAGTTACAAGCTGGAGAATAATGCAGCTTTCTCCCTACACTTCTTTGGCCAGGGTGATGTGAGATTGCCCAAAAAATGCGCAGTATAGGATATCCTTCTACACTTTTTCTCTCGACATGGATTAGGTGTACATGTTCCATTTTTCATTTACGTGCTTTACATTTACATACTTTCACATACATATACATGTGTCTTTTACATGCATTTTTACATATACATGTGTATTTGACTACTTGATCATTAAATCTCCTTGCAGACCTATCCGTATGAGAAACAAGCAGTCAACAACAACTACAACAATGGGGGAAAACAACAACAACATTTTGCGACAACACACATGATACTAACCATGTAGGCACATCACACACATCGACAAATACACACACATTTATACCCTAGGTTCACTCTCACCAATTTTTGCACTTTTGCATCTTTAGTTTCCATGCTCCACTATTTTATCATTCCACGCTTTATCTAGTCCTTCAACACATTTCTACATCACTCTATATGGATTATCAGGTATGCATCTCTATCTACTTTATGTTACTAAGATTTCCACTCACCAACATAAAGTGGGGGGAAATGTAGTCACAAAATCACACACTTTAGATATTATTTAGTCTCGGTCTCATACTACTATTCATATGGTTTTTGAGTGAAGACAGTACTAATTAACCCATCTTTTGGCCATTTTACTTTAATTTTTGTCATCACTGCTGACCTCCAACACATACTTGCCCAATCTGTTTTTGTCATTTGGCATCATTTTACCTTTGACTGGGGCGTCCAACCTAATATTGGGGTGCTCTGGTCCCATTTGAGGTGCCTTGATCCTTTCTACACTTTCCCACCACTTTTGGGCACTTTCTGACCGTTAGAGCTTCTTATCTCTTTAGTGGCCAGTCTTTTTGGGGTTAATTATGAAATTAGAACAAGAGAACCATAAAAATATAAAGTTATGAGACCATACTAAAGGACCAAGCACTAAGCACCACTATCATCACATAAGGTTGCATCCATCAAAGGCTCCATCTTCATCCATCTAGCTCCATCACAAGGCACAAGGCTAGTTCATCTACATCACACTGCATAGGAGGGAAGTTTATTCTATTCCATCCACCATTCTATTACATTTTCTACCCATAGTTATTGCTCACTACTTTCACAAAGTGTGACTAACACAAGAGCACCTAGGGCATGATTACAAAAACACACATAAAACTACATCAGGTCTGAGATGTAGTACAATACTTAGTTAATAATTCCACCATTATGGTAGTTGAGGTCAATCTGACCTCTTCATATGCATCTTTCTTATTTTAGGCTTTGATCCTTGTCTTGGGGTTTTGCAAGTCTTTTCTTCATCACCAATTACCAACGACATATGACACAATGCAATGAAGTTAGTGAGACAGGAAGTGAAGGTAGGAAACCATTAAGCAACACCTAGGAGGAAGGTTACAAAGATTTTTCACAGACCAGGGCACCCATATTATAGACTAGGGTGCTCCTGTACCTATCCAGGCATCCCAGTCCACTCAGATTTCGTAAATATGCACTTTTCTAGACTTTGGCTCAGTCATTTCCTCTTCCTGCTTCTCCAGCCATCTCTGGAACACATTCCAACAAGCTCATCGAATCAATTAAGTTCTTTCTAACTCTCTTTGCACTTTAGGTTTTTGCATATTTGATTTCTTAGTTACTTGGGTCATTTTCTTTATACATTTGTCTATTATTTACTATTGTCCTTAATGTCAGATTAACTATAGAATTATTCAATATTCCACATTTTAGTTAATCATCCCCTAGGAGCCTTAACGGGACTGGTAAAGAGTGGTGTGGAGCATCATGCATCATGTAAGAATATGTAAAATTCCTACATTCACCTCAAGATACCATGTGAACGTGTATTTGTGTATAGAAAAAGATAATGACATACTAAGAATTTAGCTAGCATATGAAACAAAGTACAACATGTAAATAATATAGGCTAACAAGAGTAAATACAACCAAGATGTGTAGATATTATGTGAAAGTGATGGCGTGTTCTGATATGTAAGATGTGTAGATGAGGGGAGCTATGTTTCCCCTAGTGGATGCATGTGACGTGAGGTTCATTTAGGAATTGTGTCCTCAACAGTCGAGTATGAATTGTAGAACAAGAGTGTGTCATTAGGTAACAAAGGTAAAGTATATATACCAGAGATGCGACAATGCTTAGAAAGGTAGACATGAAGCACAAATCGTGATAGATAGAGAAAGAAAGTCACCAGGATGTGACTAGTGAGGGGGAAGTCGAGTGCCTCCCGATTGTGTACGGGGTGTGGAGTCAAGTAAACTCATAAAGGAGCTTGTTAGTGTCAGGGTGATTATGCTAAAATGTAATATAATAGCCTAATATAATGCAAGTTTGTATTAAATAAATGAATAATGAAATACTTAAATAATACCAAAGCAAATTAAGCTAGAAAATATGAAATCCTAATGTGTAAAGAGGGTTAGAAGAGCCTTAGTTGATTCCCAGAGGTTGTTAGACTGTGTCGCAGTGGAGAATGACTGAACATATATGGAAACCCGTCACACAAAAGCCCAAAAAGTTATAGATCTGAGTGATTTTGCTGGACTAGGGTTCTTAGAGAGGGATAAGGGCACCTGTGGGTGTTCTTGTTTGAGTTCTGGGCACCCTGGTATGCAGAAATGGTAGGAACCTGGTTCTGATATAGTTGTTAGGTGTCTGCACTTCTTCGCTTCTTTTCACGTGTATGCCATTGAACTTCACTGGATGTCATTGTAAACCTACAATGGATAAATCACCTACAAAACCCCAAGCAAAGCATCAAAACCCTAAAAAGATAAAGTTACATATGAAGGGGTCAGGTTGTCCTCAGCTTCCAAAATGATGGATTTATCACTTAGCATTGTACTACATCTCAGACCCAATGTAGTTCTCTTTATGTGTGTGTGTGTGTGCGTGTGTGTGTGCGCGTGCGTGCGTGCATGTGTGTGTGCATGTAATTTTTCCCTAGGTTGCTCTTGTGCCAATCACACTTTGTGAGTAGTGATTAAGTAACTAGATGTAGAATGTAAATAATGTGTGCATGAAAACAATAGACTCCCCTCCTCTAAAGTGTGATGCAGATGAACCAACCCTATTTCCCTTGTGATGGAGCTAGATGGATGCAAATGGAGCTATAAATGCCTGTGATGGATGCAACCTTAGGTACAGATAGTAGATGCTTAGTGCTTGGTCCCTTATTATGATCACACAACTTTATATTTATATGATTCCTTTATTTGATTTTTGGATTCCAAAATGTCAAATATTGGAATTATCTGCACTCCAAAATCACACATATTGGATTCCAAAATCACACATATTGGATTCCAAAATCGCATATATTGGAATCCAGAATCACATATATTGGAATCCAAAATCACCTATATTGGAATTAACTGTACTCCAAAATCACATATATTGGAATCTGAAAATAAAAATATTGGAATCCGTTAATTCTCCTTCCGAAGTCCAATATATCTGGTCACGATTTAAATTTATGAATCTGTGTGAAAAATGTTTAATGATTTCAGGGAATCCAACATTGATATGAGAAATAATGCCTGGCAGCCGCTAGCCCGTATATAAACAGATACATGTTCTGTTTTATAAGGGCTAGCGGTTGCTAGGCTTAATGATTGCTTTGGAATAATGCTCTTATCAGTTTTAAGATGTTTTTAAGATTAAACTATGCAAATTTGAATATTTCAAATGCCATTGAGCAAGTGGCCACTAGGCTAATGACATTCACGAGATGTGAGACACTTCCAGATTCAATTACTATGGTTCGATTGAACCTTGGGGAAACCAGAGAATTACCGAAGATGTTATGAAGAAACTTAAAGAGGGAGACGATTCAATTTAGGAGAATGTAATTAACTGTAAAACCATTCCAGATATATTTTCATATTTAAAGTTAGATCTCATATTTACTTCATTTATTATGGTGTGATTGAACCTCAGCGCAACCAGAGAATTTCTGAAGATGTTATGAAGAAATTAGTAGAGGGTGACGATCCAGTGTAGGAGAATGTAATTAATTGTAAAACCATACCAGATATATTTTCATATTTAAATTTAGATATAAAATCAACTGTAAGAGACATGGCATAAAAATTTTCATATTCAAATATGGATATGAACTTATTTAAAATTAACTGTAAAACTATCCCATATATATTTTAGTATTTAAATATAGCTATGAAATAAATTGAAATTCCTTTACTAAAGGTAGGTAGAATTATAGTAAAACATTTGATGAATAATTTGAATTTATAATGTAACACTATTCCCAAAGATGGGCTTCCAAATCAACAATACAAATCATAGTAAAGCTCCAATAAAAAAGCTCCCTATAATTGTTTTTGTGATCTAATATAATCCCAAACATCTTCGACATCCTTCAATGGTTGCAACAAAGGCCACAACACATCTAACAAGTATGTGTCTTCTGACTTAGAATCTATGTTAAATGTTTCAACAATTATGTAGTTCACAACATCATTGAACTTGTTTTTCTCTAAAGAGTCATCTACAAGCACTGTATTTTTACAATTGTACGATGCATTAAACCATGACCAAACAGAGTTAAGATTCTTGAGATATAATTTGGGATTCCCAGAACCTTCATAATCAGAGTGTTTGGTCTCGACGCAATCTTCCTGTGTAAATATGAACTCGAAGCTTGCAACCTCCAAGCCGATGTTTTGAAGGAATGAAGGCATCATGTCATCAACATTTGACTTTCTCGTCGATGTCCATATTGCTATGTTGAAATGTTTTTTGCACCGTTGCAAGAACTCTTTCACATTAGGTCTGAGAAAACAATTTTTTTTTTTCAAGCTCGATGCCACCAAACTTTTTTAACTATTTAAATGTCGAAGATGCCTTGTGGAGGGTGTGTGCCAAAACACCGTTTATATCAAATATGATCAGTTTCATGTTGCATGTGTTCGTATCTGCAAATGAAAAAAAAAAAAATCAAATGGTTGAGGGTGGTGAATCAATTAAAAAATAAAAAACAAGTCCCTTTCGATATTGTTATATCAAAAATCAAATGGTTGTAGGTGGTGACAAAGGTAAAATCTAAGGGTGTTCCTCATTTCTTATTGTTATACTAGGAATATTTTTTTGTGAAGAATTTATTTGAATAGAATGTAATGTTTCAGCATGATGAGTCTTTACATACCATATTGTAGTTATTTCATTGCATTGGAAAGTGGTATACATTTTCTAATATCGAAGCAAAAACTAGTATTTAAGCATGCTCACAATTAATTTAGGAATACATATTTCATTAATAAAAACTCAAAGATTCGTTACATTAAAGATTTTCTGTTAATTCACATTTGCAACTTATACACTCACACTCTGAACTTATAATCAGGGAAGATTTAAATTCTCCCAACTTATAATCATACAATCGTAATTTAAATAGTTACACAGAACCATCACTAAAACATATGAATGTATTTTATTTACAATGTTAAGTTGTATCATCACAATAACATTTTGAAATGCTAACTTTTTATTTAGCATTTACTCACTCCAAATATTTGATGCCCTCTACCACATTCAATCCCTTTGACAATATTAGTGATAATTCTTTGTTCAAATCATTCATCAACCACATATCTTTTGAGAAATTTTCTCCTCTGCTTTTCATCCCAACCATAAAATTTGTTGGAGGGTTTCCCTTTGCACCTAATGTAATACACATTGTGTCTTCAGAATTGTAGGGGACATCGTTTCTACTCCAAACCTTTTCTAGATATTTTATTGCAATTCCATCAACCATTTTGCAATGTTCTTTTCCCCAGGTGATTAATGGATTCAAGTCAGTCGATAATTTTTTATTGAAGGCCTTTGTCAGCTTTTCAACATCAGCTGAAGTGAGTTTGTCTGACCAGAATCCCATTTCAAATTTTGTTGATAATGACTTTATAAACTCTTTCAGGCCACCTCGCACATTGATTCTCTCCCTGCATAACTTGAATGTGATGTCCCCAGAGGGCGATTGGTTTTTCTCATACAACAAGCCCTCCAAATCTAAAATAAGAAAGTAATTCTTGTGGCTAACTGCAGGGAAGTAAATAATTTTTTTTAATCGGTCTCATATCAATTCTAACCAATGGAAAAAATCAACATTTTAGCTTGTGGCTACCACTTACCGGTGGGCCTTGCATGTAGGATTGCATCTTCTTTACCCACAGCTGGATCCTTTGATGAAAGATCTATTTCAAACAATATTAATATTATTAATATAGCTATTGCTATGGAAAATGAAAGCATATTTGAAAAAAACATACTGAACTACGTGGTAAAATGGTAAATTCAATATTAGCACTTTAGGTAGCTACCACTTACCGACTGAGCTTCTGGCTTGGCTTGCATAGACCTTACTAGCTGCTAGTTTTTTTTGATGCAATATGTATTACAAACAACAATAATCAATTCAAAATCAATTTCATGCTATCACAAATGAAAGCATAATTGAAAAGCATACTGGTCTCTGTGGTAATATGGTAAGTACAAATCAAAATGTTCTATGTCTTCTGAATGAATTGTAGCACCCACTAGGGTTCGTTTATATCCATTGAACCACCCATTGGTGGACAACACTTTTGAGATATTGATGTGGATTAGCGACCGCTAGGCTATGCCATCATTGGCTGGAATAAGCATAGATTCTAATGTCTGTATCATTATGTCGATACTAATGGTTTATGCAGACAACCAACAACTTGGAAACTAAAAACTATGTAGCATTGGATGCCACCATGAACTTTTGAAATAGGTTATTTGGTAATTCCTTCTTTGAAAATGGTTATGCTTCTAGAATTAGCTGATATCATTTTCTATAACTATGTGAGCCTTAGAAATGGTTATGTTTAAAAATACACATGGCTAACATACCTAGTTATGTCTACATATTCGTGTTGGCTACCACCGCGCACTCCACTGTTACTTTCTCTGGGTGTTGGTGGTCTGCATAAACCATTAATTTTTTTATAAATTTGTGGGGCTTAGTAACGGTTCTTATTTATAAATGCACATGACTAACATACCAGGATTTTCTTGCATATTCATGGATGATGTGGTTGAGTTCTCCTCATCTGTGGTCAGAGCTGGTGAGCATAGAGTATTGACAAAAAAATGAGAACAATGGCAAATGAAAACAGAGCTCATTAAACATATTTATAAAGTGATTGAAGGTCAATCACCATGATGAGTTGGTTGTGTAGCGTCAAGTTGAGAGGTTTGTACATCAATTCCTATTGTTCTTGGGTTGTCTGCGTAAATAAGAAATGTGTAAGTAGATTTTTTTGGTTGAAATACTTTTAACATAATCACATGTTTGAGTTGTATTCCGGTACCAACCTTTCTTCATATGAGAATAGTAATGTTTTAAAAACATTTCCTGACTATGTGTCTCAACAATAAAATTAACAAATTGATTGGATTCAACTAATGCACAGTGTGACACTGCCACCGTATAACACTAATACTATAGAATCTTGGGAACAACATCGAGTGAACATCTCAGACCAGAACTCATATGATCACTCACAAGGAAAAGGATGTTTGTTTCCTTTTAGGCCAATTTTGCTTTCAGTTATCAATTGTTGTGGCAGTTTTTCCATCCAATCCCTAGTGACTTCTTCTCTTTCATCATTGTTTTTTTCGCAGTTGTGCACTCCAGTTATTGTGTACATAAGACACAAACTTTTAAATTTCCCGCTGCTATCATAGAGTCTGTAGCATCCATCCAAAATTGATTCTTCCTTGTCTTTAACCTTTTCCATGTATTTTTTTATTGTTTCTCTCAACATTTTTGAATATTCAATTGGTATGAGAACAATAATAATACATTCCAGCGCACTGGTTCCAATAACTGTTAGCAGCTCCATTATTTCTTCAGAAGAAATATCGCTAGACAAATTACAAAAATCAGCGATAACACATTCTGCATTGAAAGGATTGGTGGCAGGAATAGCTGATAGAGTTGATGAAAGCTAGAAATGATATGGACATTAACAAGTAAATTCTTTTGTGTCCTCCATCCTTGTCGGTATATTGTCTTTCATTGACACCACATAGTTGTCTAATATTGTCTAAGCCTCGATGGGAAGATCTTCTTCCACCACCTGGTCCTTTTTACGTTTAGATTTTTTTTCCCCTATGTGGGAATCATATTTTCTCTTTCCTTTCCTCTCTTCACCCAATAACACAGACAACTGGTGGTAGTGTGATTCATGCAATTTAAATTTTTCAATTACATTGGATTCACTACAGGATGTCAATAGATCAATATCTGGATGTTTGTCTTTAAAATATTGTAGAACCTTTTCTCTCATTTTTCTGTCTCCTTTTATTCTCTGGTAGTAAGAATCAAATGTCTCTGCTATTACGCCTTCCTGAACAGGGCCAATTAACCAGACATCCCCTGATTGTACTTTATCTGCTAGTACTGATAGTTCTTCATCATTCATTCCTCTAATAGCCCTAAATGAATTGGCTGTGAATCTTGCCAATGAATTAGGCTGAAAGTTATCCTGATTATCTTTAATAGGTGAACAAGAAAGGCCACCAGATCTAAACAACTCAAATGTTGTAGTCCATTTAGTCCATATATCATCCGAAAATAATAGAAAAGTCCATTTGTCATATAGATTGATGGTTGTGTCCATTTTGAAAATCAAAAGGCATTGACTCTCAAAGTTCTGCATTCAAAGGACAATTATATGTTTTATATTTTTATATAAGGAAGAAAAAAGTTAATAACAAATGCAATAAAATTAAAATACATTACCTTCCATTCCTCTGTTTGTGTTTTTCCAATCCGGGATGTTGAGGACATCCAAGTGATTTCCAAACCGATCTAGCTTTGTACAACAAATCAATAAACTTGGTTTCTATCCAAGTTTTGTTCACTTCATTATGTTGTTTGCAAATATTAGTAATGGCTTCGTTAGTTGCATTTGTAGAAAGAATGTGAGCCCTTCAAAACTGTAGCCTCAGATGTAAAGACTTGTAAGTATCTGAGCCCAAAATATTTTTTTGTGCACATATTGTATGTTGGCCATCAAGTATATAAAATTTAACATCATCCCTTTCCAAGTATTTTGGATCTTGGAGCACCACAACCTTATTCATAGACTCCAAGAAGGGAAGAAGAATTGTGTCCCTCTGTGTAGGAATAACATTTATCAACATGGAGTGCACAAGAAGGTCAACATTCTCATCATCAACAGGATGATACTGATACTCTGGAGGTGCTACATGGCACCTAGAAACATCAATTGAAAATACTTCACCATTGAACAAAAAGTAATCAAACTGCTTCTTAGTTGAAGGTTCTGTTTTCATGAATATAGTGGTTGCTTTCTTCAACAATGCAGCTGATTTAGTATTATTTTTCAACCCATGGAACTTTGATCTGGAAAAATCGAGCTCCAATTTAGCCAAATATGTTCTCCTCAGCATAGTAAACAACTTGGCATGTTTAGGCGGTGAAAGAAACCTTTTCTATTCAAAAAATGACAAACGGAAGAGGTTGTATCACCTCTATACAATTTTCTAAGTACTGCAAGCATGCCATTGTGAATTTCTTCTGCATTTGAACAACCAGTTTTGTCTTTATCTACTAACAACCCCAAATCCCATCCATGTATTAAACAGGAACATTGTGTTTTGTCTTCTGAGGCTTGCATTTCCCATTTCCTGAATAAAGAAACATCCAACTCCATATCCACAATAAGACACTTATTATTTTCATAGTCAATGCATTCAACCTGAACATGCAGTGTTCTCAAATCAATGACTGCAGAGGATATAACCATTCTGACTTCCTCATGTCTATCATCTATAACAAAAAATAACCACATGTCATTGTAGTAGTTGTCAGGGCCATGGACTTCAACAAACCAGTCGTCATCTCTTTTCTTCTAGCTCTCAGCACCTTCAATGAATGGAATTTCCAAGAATGGATTGTGACCAATGGAAGACATTGTATCTGCAATTGGAGTAGAATATATTAAAAATTACTTCACATATGGATTAATTTTTGTTCTCACCATATGTTAATGAATGCAAGTATTAGCCTTTGTGATCACCAATCTCTATAATACATTACTTTTTATCATTGGTGAGAAATCAAAGTAAACATTAGCTACTATTAGGCTTCGACCGAACATGACATCTAACCTTCAACTGGTTACTGTAAATCATATTTTTTGGATCACATCATTAATACCAGAAACTATGCAAAATTGTTCTTGACAATTAACACACAACATATTTTGGAAGGATTATCCATTGTCTGACAACCATCCACTTTGCATAGATTGCATGAAAGGAAATGTTTGAAAACATAGATGTTAGCGAGAGAGAGGATTTAAGTCGACATATGAATGGACAATTTTTAATATTACTTGTTGGTAATTTACACCAATTGAATGGACTAGCTTAAAGGCCATTAAGATTTAATCTCCATAACTAGTAGAAAAGAATAATGTAGCGGCCGCTAGGCTCAAGAATGTATTTATTTGAAAATAGCTATATAATAACAAACAATGGTCAAGCTTAGCAGCCACTAAGCTCCTCTGATTACCGATTGTCATTGTAAGCACTATATGTTCAACTGTGGACCATATTGTTTTTCAATGATAGTAATTATATCATATTGGCTGGACTTCACATGTCAGACCCAATTGCAGCACTACATTTCAACAAGATGGATAAAGACTTATGTATTTTTCCTAAAATATATCTTTGTAAATTATAAGCCATATTCATTCGTATCAAAGAAAAATCCTAGCGACCGCTACAATTTCTTAATTTCAAAATAACTATTGAATAAAAAATCATGGTCTAGCTTAGTGGCCGCTACGATACTTTCATTACCTCTAGTCATAGCAATCACTAGAAGTACAACTTTAGAATGATTGTTATTGTCAATGACTATAATTGTATCAAATTAGATGCACGTTACCAGGTGGAGCCAATTGCTGCACTACTTTCCATCAAGAGGGATCAAGACTTTATCTTCGTATCAAAGGAATAACGTTGCGGCCGATAGGTGCAACAATTTCTAAATTTGAGAATAGATATATAATAACAAACAATGGTCAAGCTTAGCGGCCGCTGGGCTCCTATCATTACCATTTTCCATTGTAATCACTATCTGTTCAACTTTGGATGGTTAGTGCTTTTCATTGATTGTAAGTGTCACATATTGGGTAGACTTCACATGGCAGACCCAATTACTGCACTACATTCCTTCGAGAGGCATCTAGTCTTATTTATTTCTCCTAAGATATATCTTTGAAAATTGTAATCCATATTCATTAGTATCAGAGAAAAAGGGTATCAACCACTACGCTCAATAATTTCTTAATTTCAAAATAGTCATTGAATAACAAATCATGGAATAGCTTAGCGGCCGCTATGACCATATCATTACCTCTTGTCATAGAAATCACTATCTGTACAAATTTAGATCGATTGTAATTGTAAATGATTAAAATGTTAACAAATTGTCCACGTGTTACCTTGTGAAGCCAATTCCTGTAATGCTTTCCATCGAGAGGGATCAAGACTTTCTATTCTTATCAAAGAAAATGCTTAGCGACCACAACCTTCATTACTCATTGAAAGGAATAACGTACTGGCCGTTAGGCTCAACAATTTTAATTTTGAGAGGATTCAAGACTTATTTATTTCTCCTAAGATATATCTTTGTAAATTATAATCCATATTTGTTTGTATCAAAGAAAAATCCTAGCATCCACTAGGCTTAACAATTTCTCAATTTCCAAGTAGCTATTGATTAACAACTCATGATATAGCTTAGAGGCCGCCAGGATCCTTTCATTACCTCTTGTCGTAGTAATCACTATCTTTACATCTTTAGATCAATTGTAATTTTCAATGATTATAATTGTTTCAAATCGGCTGCACGTTACCTGGTGGAGCCAATTTCTGCACTACGTTCCATCAAGAGGGATCAAGACTTTTGGTTCATATCAAAGAAAAGGTTTAGTGACCGCTAAGCTCGATTACTAGTTGAAAGGAATAACGTAGCGGACACTAGGCTCAACAGTTTCTAATTTGTGAATAGCTATATTATAACAAACAATGGTCTAGCTTAGCGGCCACTAGGCTCCTATCATTATCACCTGTCATTGTAATTGTATCATTTTGGGTGGACTTTACATGGCAGCCCTAATTGTTGCACTACATATTTATCTCATACAAGATATATCTTTTTAAATTGGAATCCATATATACCCCTGAGAGTAAGTGATATTTTTTGTAGTTTTGATAAGATAAATCATTGCACAACAATTACTTAATTTGGAAATAGTGATAGAATAACAAATCATGATATAGCCTAGCGGCTGCTAGCTATATACCAATACCTCTTGTCATTGTAAACACTATCTTTACAACTTTGAGGTGCTAGTGTTTTTCATTGTTTTAATGCAAAAAACACCTTCTGGGATTTTAGAATTTTCATGCCACGTGTCATCGTTTTAATGGTAGCTATTTATATTATAATATCATGGTTCCATATAGTTTCAAAATATTTTATTATTCATTTTTATTTACATTTAAATTTCATAATAAATGTGTCAATTATAATGTTTTCTAACTATTAGGTTCAAAACATGCCACGTGGCACAATATAATTGGATAATTATTTTTCATTTGCGCACTACATCTAACATTGTATAAGTCAATTTTGATAAAAATAAAAAAGTGCCTATACATTCGTACACTTTATTTCATTTGTTTTATTACAATATTATATTTTTTATTGTGTTTCAACTATTTTAAGCTATAGCCACGTGTCGTCATTTTACTGGTTGTTATTTATATTATAATATCATGGTTTCATATTATACTAGTTTCTTTACATTTTAATTTCATAATAAATGTGTAAATTATAATGTTTTCTAACTATCAGGTTCAAACTTAACACGTGGCACAGAGTAATTGGAGAATTATATTTCATTAGCGCACTACATCTAACATTATCTAGGTGATTTTTGATAAAAAAAATAAAAATAAATGTGCCTATAAATTGATATAATTTATTTCTACTGTTTTATTATAATATTATAAGTTTTATTACATTTCAACTATTTTAAGCTATAGCCAATAACAAAAGGTGTTGTTTTCAATATTGTTTATTTTTTTGATATCCCGCACCTTTTCTCAATGAGTGACAAATTCAAAATTTGAATTGTGAATTCCCCCACATTTTTGAGAATTTGAAATTTCAATATTAACACAATTTCCCCCGCTCTGATTTTCAAATTTCCATATCCCACACTTTTTTATATTTTCAAAATTTCTAACGTGGACTGTGCCGAAAAAAATATTAAATACCCCAGAGAACTAGTTTTTAGGGTTTTTTCGGTCTTGTAGAACAACAACTCGTGAAATCATAGAACAATACAAGCAAGCCAAAGATTGTAGGGCCAAATGCAAGAATCCTGGTCATTTTGGCTAGGGAACAATAAGGAGTAATTATAATCTCGTTTGTGGATTAACAAAAAGGGAACAATCAAGCAGTAACAAAAAGGGTGCTCACACACTAGGGAAGCAAAAGGGGTTGCAGAAAAATAGCGTAGATAGTTAGCTCAATGCAGTAGTCGGTGGTTTGAATGACATCACCAAGCATGAAAAATATCATATCTAAATAAGGTATTTATCAAAAACGTATACTATACTAAATGTGCACCTTTTTTATTGTGGGCTTATACAGTCATTCTGTCTTCGACCGGATCCTGTCTTTTTAACCTCAGTCCATCCCTACTTTTCCCTACAAAAATGTGCTTCGCAGCCCAGCTCTACTTACCGATTCCTTCTGGTCATTTTTTCAAACCACCTTGTGAATACTAGTTCCTGTCTTTTTCACGTCAGTCCAGCCCTGCTTTGCCCTACAAAAATGCGATCCGCGGCCCAGCTCTGCTTACTAGTTCCTTCTGATCATTTTGTCACACCACCTTGTTCTTAAAGAAAATAAGGAATCTGTTGGGCCCCAACCGAAGAAAATTTAATCCCTTTTCAACTCTGGTTTTTATTTCATTTGAACGCTTTCAAGTTTCCACCGATCTATGTCCCCCTCTGGATTGTTTTTCCCGATAATGATGGCCAGTCACCTAAACACTAGTTTTTAAAAAAATTAATGTTTAACGAGACTCAAAATATTGTTTTGGTATTCGTTACATCTGCCTTTTTTTCCTTTTAATATGATGATAGAAACAACCTGAGGTAAATATTTCATTGTACATTGTTTATATGGTTGCTGCATTGGCTTTGTGAGAATATATTTGAGGTTAACAAAATAGTCTAAAACTATAAAGTCATAATAGGTTTTCAATTGTGAGATAATTTTTTGTGCAATGGAAGGTTAAACATATTATATATATGCCTAAATTTTATCTATAAAATATTATAATCACTATGTATTTAAATTTATATATTAAATATTTCAATCACTATGTATCTATGTATGTTAGTCAGGATGATATAATTCTTTTAAAACAATATTATCAGTAGGCCACATATTATTGGTGGAAGATAGAGTGTTGGCATATATATTAATTCATTAGGGTTGTTGTGGAAGGCCACAATATTATTAGTCTGTCTAGAAGGCCACAAACTAATATTATTTGGATATTAGTTGTCCCTAGGATTTTATAAAAACAAGAAACCTATTGCAAGCTTAGTGGCCACTAGGGTATAACTTAATACCATATTTGTAGCTTAGCGATCAATACTCAATAACACATATCATGAAGTCATACGCCGCTAAGACACTACCACATCGTAATATTTGGAACATAGTTATCGCTAGGATTTAACAAAATAAAGAAAGATATTGTGAGTCTAGCATCCGCTAGGTATTGCCACAACATATTATTTGGAGCTTAGCGGTCACTAGGGTTTCACAAAATAAAGAAAGATATTGTAAGTCTAGCGTCCGCTAGGTATTGCCACAAAATAAAGAAAGATATTGTAAGTCTAGTGTCTGCTAGGTATTGCTGCTAGGTTATGCCTTGAAAACATTTTTGAGCTTAGGGATCGGTACTCAACAAAAGATATCATGAAGTTATACACTGCTAAGACACTGCCACAACATATTATTTGGAATGTAGCAGTCGCTAGGATTTATCAAAACAAAGAAAGGTATTGCGAGTCTAGCTCCTGCTAGGTATTGCCACAACATATTATTTGTACCTTAGCAGTCACTAGTATTTCACAAATTAAATTAAGGTAGTATGAAATTAACGGCCTCTACGTACTGGAACAACATAATATTTGAAAAAATATTTCTACAGGATTTACCATTTTAAATGAAATTGATTTGAGATTAGTAGCCGCTAGCCTTTATAATGATGTAATAATTTAAGCTTTGTGTTCTTTAGGATTTAACACATAAGATTTGGGTCATAGAGGTCACAAGAATTTAACACATTAACATAAGATTCCAGGAGGCTAGCGTTTTCTAGAATATGCATACTCATAATGTCTGCAAGTTGTCGGTGATATGTTTTAAGAAATCAAATTAACAAGTTTTGAGCTATATGGCATCTAGTTTCTTCCATAATAGAATATTTCCAGTTTGGATGTCTTGAGCATTTAACAAGAAAAAGTATGAAATTTTTAGCTTGACATCCACTATTTTATGTTGTAAGATATTATTTGAAGATATTATGTCACTAGGATTCAAGTAAAAACATGTCAGATATTTCAATCTTAGCGGCCGCTGGGTTGTGCCTCGAAAACATTTTCTGAGCTTAGAGATTGATAGTCAAGAATGGATATCATGAACTTATATGCCGCTAAGACACTGCAGAAACATATTATTTGGAGCTTAGCAGCTGTTAGGATTTCACAAAATAAAGAAAGATATTGGAAGTATAGCGTCCGCTAGGTATTGCCACAATATATTATTTGTACCTTAGTGGTCTCTAGGATTTCACAAATTAAATTAAGGTAGTATGAAATTAGTGGCCTCTACATACTACAACAACATAATATTTTAAAAAAATTCTACAGGATTTACCATTTTAAATGAAATTGATTTGAGATTAGCAGCGGCTAGCCTTTACAACGATGTAACAATTTAAGCTTTTTGTTTGTTAGGATTTAACACAGAAGATTTGGGTCATAGAGGTCATGAGAATTTAACACATTAACATAAGATTCCAGGAGGCTAGCATCTGCTAGAATATGCGTACTCATAATGTCTGCAAGTTATCGGCGGTATGCTTTAACAAATCAAATTAACAAGTTTTGAGCTACATGGCATCTAGCTACTTCCAAAATAGAATATTTCAAGCTTGGATGTCTCAAGCATTTAACAAGACGAAGTATGAATTTTTTAGCTTGATGTCCACTATTTTTTGTTGCAATATATTATTTGAAGATATTTTGTTGCTAGGATTCAAGTTAGAACATGTCAGATATTGTAAGCTTAGCGGCCGTTGGGTTATGCCTCGAAAACATTTTCTGAGCTTCTAGATCAGTACTCAAGAATGGATATCATGAAGTTATATGCCACCAAGACACTACCAAAATATATTATTTGGAGCTTAGCGACCACCACGATGTCACAAAAAAAAGAAAGATATCAGATGTCTAGCATCCGCTAGGTATTTCTACAACATATTATCTGTACCTTAGCGATCTTTAGGATTTCACAAATTAAATTAAAGTAGTATGAAGTTAGTGGCCTTTGCGTTTTGTAACAACATAATAGTTAAAAAAATATTTCTATAGGATTTACCATTTTAAATGAAATTGATCTGAGCTGAGCGACCGCTAGCCTTTACACGGATGTAACAATTTAAGCTTTGTGTTCGTTAGGATTTAACACATAATATTCTAGGAGGCTAGCATCCGCTAGAATATGTGTACTCATAATGTTTGCAAGTTGTCGGCGGTATGCTTTAACAAATTAAATTAACAAATTTTGAGCTACATGTTTTTATCTTAGCATCCACTATCTTATGTTGTAACATATTATTTGAAGATATGTTGTCGTTAGGATTCAACTAAAAATAGGTATGATATTGAGAGGTTAGCGGCCGATAGGTTATGGCTTAAAAACATTTTCTGAGCTTAGCGTTTGGTTCCCAAAAACAGATATCATGAAGTGATACGCTGCTAAGACATTGCCTCATCATAATATTTGGAACATAAGGACCTGTTATCCCCGTTTTGAGTAAACGATTACTAGCAGCTTGACATAAGTTTTAACATGCTTTATGTCTTATGACCTCCGAAGCCCGAAACCCGCCTTGTATTGAAAAATCCTTTGAAATCGGGTTTTCGGAAATTCAACGCATCGGAACGTACTTGTGTTAAAACATGCTTTGTGTCGCGTGACTTCCGAAACCCGAGACCCGCCTTGTGTTAAGACAATCCTTTGTATTCGGGTTTTTGGAACTCTAAAGCATCGGGACATTCATGTTCCAAAACATGTTTTATGCGCCATGTTCCCCGATTCCCGAATTCCGCTCAAGCCTTTGTAATCGGGTTTTCGGAAGTTCAATGCATCGGAACATTCGTGATTCAAAACATGTTTTGTGCTCCATGTTTTCCGAAGCCCGAAACCCGAAATGCACTAAATCTCCTCGTGTCGGGTTTTCGTACTCCTCCAACATACTGACCTGGCATTCAAGCCGAATGGTTGGTAAGTTGGCACGTGCCGAGCTGAAGTGTATTTATTGCCATTTTCGTATAAAAATGCGGATTTCCACGTCGTTCTTACTGTTCATATTTTTAACTCATGGATTTTTGCGCATGTTCTCCTGCTCCCAAAACCCGCAAGCTCGCGTTATCATACTGGATCGATTGTTTTCATTTTCACCTGTCTCGATTGGAAGGTATTAATCGTTCCTCCTTTGTTCTTGATTTAAGAAACATTTTCCGTGTACTTCCTTGCCGATTGTTGAAGATTTTTCTTCCTTATTTCCTCTGAATCATTTTCGAAAGCGTTTTGGGGTTTTTCTAGGGTTTATTTTCTTCTTGCAAATATCAATTGGTGCTGTTCCTTCCAAACTCCAATTACTTGCATGATGTATGGGATATGAATAACAAAAAAAAAGAAAGGAAGATGTGTATGTAGAAATTCAAAGGAAAGGCTCTGTTTTTGATTTTCGGTTTTTGGAAGACTGTTTTGCAGATTCAAAAGTCCGAAATACAAAGGAAGCTCGCGGTGACGGGGTTTATCAACATTCCGACCTCAACAGTGGGTGTCGGGTTTTCTCCTGTTTCCGCCATTTAAAGCAAGTGTCGGGCTTGGCCGAGGTTCCGACAGAACAAACTTGTCGGGTTCCTCAAAGTTCCGACATCCTCTTCAGCGTGTTGGGTTCTTCTCTTCTTCCGGCGCATTCATTCAATCGGGATTTCCAGTTTGAACAGCATCACCTGAGTTCCGAGCCTTTCTCCCTCCAACATTCTTCATGTCGGACCCTGTTCCATTTCAGGAGAAGGCCGAGAAGTCAGCAGAGATGAGCTTAAGGAAAAAGTGGAGCAGTTGACAGAGATTTTGATTAAACTTTCAAAACCTCTTGAATCCATAACACCTTCTTCTGTTTCTGCCGGATTCGATTTCTCATCGGTGCCTACGATTGAGAAGATTGCTAATGGATCCAAAAGTTATTCCAACAGGGGAAGGAAGTAGTTCAAGATGATGATTCGGATTAAGTCCAGATGTCACATGCCATTTCTATTTTTAGAATGACATATCTTTTATTTCCGTTTTATCATTATTTTTAATTCATACTTTGACTTGATCTCCTGCGTGAGAGTCATGCAAAGTTGAAGCTCCAGTTAACAGGCTACTCTTTAGGATCTGTCCTGTTTGATCTCTAGCTTCTTTTGTTATAAATAAGGGATGCTTGTGCATTCTAAAGGGTCGAGAATTTTTGGAGGATCAAGAGGCTATTAGAAAGAAGAAAAACTTTGTGTTTTCTTTCAATCATTTAGAAGAATAGGAGTTGATACTGTTTTACAGACTTTGTGTTGTGAAATATATCTTATTTGAGACAGTGTTCTTATGTTCATGATCTCAAAGCTATTCTTTGCATAGAATCTCGGTATTTCTAATTATCTTGAACACTATATCTGTGGTCTAAAACTTGTATGATTATTTCGTGCTCTGTGTTTACTCGAAAGAAAATACGTTTCTCCCATTTCTTTTCTACCGTGCTTCTTTCACTGTAACAGTTTCTAACCTATTTCACTTACGAAAGCAATATTCTTGAATCGTGTGAATGTGGATTTCGGGATTTCATCCCAACCCCCAATGGTTAGATTAGTGTGAATATTGTATATATTATTTACTGTGTTTTAGATTAGCAACAAACAGGCAGCCTCACCTGTCTTTGAGGAGGGATTTAATCCCATGTACTGTGGTTGAACCTCATATTTTGGTTTGACAAAATATCCAGCCAACAGTTTTTGGCGACTCCGCTGGGGAACGACGGATCAATAGTATAAAGCTTATCCTCTCGGTGTCTGGCGACTCCATATCTACCTTATTTTTAATAAGATCTCCTTTCAGTTCAAGCTGGCCAGGAGGATCTTCACTCGGTCTCGCCGAGCTCAAGGTGAAATTGATCCACTCTTCGAGTTTCTGCAACAGCACAATTTCAGCCTTTCTCCCAACAGCGTTGTCTCTAATCGAGCCAGAAGCTCTTCACCTGTTCGGAGAAATCGAATCCCTGAAGAACGTGAAGCATCTGCAACTTGCCGTGCACTACTCTTGTCTGATACCCGGATCCCTATACGCACTCTTTTCAGAAGGATGGCGGTTCAACCTGTGCCTTGGGGTGCAGCCATTGGTCCTCTTACTTTGACTCCTCCATTGCATGAGTTACCACGTGGATCACGTAAAAACATTCCCAAGTTCAATGGAGATGGGAAGCAGCATCCTGACGAGCACATAGCATCTTTCTTTGTTGCATGCGGTGTTCTCGGAGTAGCCTATGAAGATGTCTCTGTTCGGCTCTTTGTTGAAACATTGCAGGGAGTAGCAGCTGAATGGTTTTATCACCTCCCGAATGCATGCATTCCAGATTGGGCTACCATGCGGACCAAGTTTGAGGCACGTTTTAAACCAGCCGAAGATTCTCATGCATTGTTAGCTCAGCTTACTCATATGAAGAAGGAATCGCATGAACCTATGCGGGAATTCGTGGCTAAGTTCAATAAGCTGATTCGGAAAATTCCAGTTATAGCTGTACCAACTCTGGAAAACCAAAAGTGCTTCTTCATCAATGCTCAACCTCCTGATATAAGCTTTTTATTACGAAGGTCGGTTATCCCAGATCTGGCTACTGCTCAGTCAACAGCTACTGAAATAGAGGATGACCTCATCTTGGCTGGTAGGATCAAGAAGGACATACCCAAAATCAAAAATCAAGGTTCTCCTCAAGGTAACACAGATCCTATGTTTCAAAAAATGGCTAATGATTTGATTGCTTTAAAGAAGCAAGTGTCTCAGCAGGTGAGCAATGTTCCGTACCGGGATATCCCTAGGCGGAATTTTAATAACAATGGTGCACCTGCCAGAGATAGGCCACGGTTAGCTCCTGCTCAACCGAGATTAGCAATTGAAGCTCTGCCCGTTAATGCAGCAGTAGAACTAATTGAAGAAGATGATGAACCAGAAGAACAAGAATCCCATGAGGCTTTCGAAGCTTCAGGATATGCTGATGAGTCTTATGATGAGTCAGCTGGCGACTCCAGCATTGGGTATTTAAAATATGATGAAGATGAATGCAGGCCAGATGGTCAATCATTTGCTGTTTTCACTCGGTCCCAGTCTCAGGATCCCAGAAGACCTCCAGAAAATACTAAGGAGAAGAATAAGGAACCTCCTGTATCCATAGTCAAAAGGGGTACGCCTATTTCGGTGCAAACTGAAAAAGAGGTTACTAAAAAGGCAGCTGCTCCTTATTCTCCTTCTCCTAAGGTCAGTGCCCCAGCACAAGCTCATATAATTAGATCTGAGCCTACCATCGTTCCTTCTTATACTGCTTTTGATATTATTGATCACGCAAAGAGAACCAAAATTCAAATGTCAGAAGCAGAATACCTTCAATCAAATCCCGAACAGTTTGAAAAGCTAGCCAAGTTTATCAGAAGTAACGCGGCTATTCCATCACCTTCAAAAGGTCTTCTTCCAAATCCTACTCAACTCACACCTCAGAATAATCTAACCTCTGCTTCTTCCTTAGGAAAGATTGAACCATTTTATTTGTCTCTACTAATAAATGGGTTTAAACTCAGCAATTGCATTATTGACTCAGGGGCCTCTGATAATGTTATGCCCGCAAAAGTGGCCCATGCCCTCGGGCTTACTTTGACTAAATCATATGGACGGTGCTATTCCATGGAAACTAAACAAGTCCCTCTGATTGGTCAAATCAAGGACGCACAGTTCGCATTTGTTGCTTTTCCTGAGAAGAGAGTGAAAATGACTATTCTGGTTGCAGATATTCCTGCAGCTTATGGTATTCTCTTGGGTAGAGGATTTTGTAAAGATGTCGGAGGAGAGATTAGTATGGATTGGACCAAAGCTAAGATCCCAGTCAAAGGGGTTCAACAGGTTCTTCATCCTGAGCCGCAGGCAAAGTATTTGGTGACCAAATCAGATGATCCAAGAACTCAGATTCTTTTCGAAGATGCTGGCTTTGGAAATTATTTCATGGCTTCAGAGATACCCATGGTAGATGTTGAAGAGGAAGATCCCAATGCAATTGAGACACTCGAATTTGATGGTAGCTGCTCAGCCTCTGGATCAGGTGCTGGTGTTGTCCTTATATCTCCTAGCTCCGAGATTTTCCCATCAGCTTCTAAGTTGCAATATGATAAGACTAACAACACGGGCCGAATATGAAGCCTTGTTATTAGGATTAGAATTGGCCAGACAAAAGGGAATCAGGAATCTCAAGGTTCAGAGGAATGCGGAGCTGATTGATCATCAGAGCAGGGTGAAGAAGATTTTCGATAAAAAATCAAAGCAGCGTGACTTTCAGATTGGAGATTTGGTGTTGATTTGGGACAAAAGGAGAGAACGGAAAGGAATGCATAGAAAGTTTGATTCTTTATGGAAAGGACCTTTCAAGGTCCATCAGCTGAATGGCGAAAATATTTTCCTGCTATCATATCTGGATGGAGGATTACTTCCGTTGCCTTTCAGTGGGCAACATCTAAAGCTGTTGCACCATTAATGCAAGATGCTCTCTTGCATTGTACATATTTTGCTTTTGTTGTGTGTTTGCTTTTGGTTTTCTTTCTTTTCCCGTTTTGTTTTGTTTTGGTTTTCTCCTTGACTCCGTAGCCCAATGGATAAGGCCCTGGTCTGCGAAACCAGAGATTCTGAGTTCTCTTCCTTTGGTATTGCAAAGAAAGTCCCCAACTGGAGCCAGCTGTTATCCCCGTTTTGAGTAAACGACAAAACGATCGGATAACCCCTACAAAATTTTTGAAGTGATTTTGCATTATGACCTCTTTTAGAGCAAATCGGGTTTTCGGGTGTTACTAGCAGCTTGACATAAGTTTTAACATGCTTTATGTCTTATGACCTCCGAAGCTCGAAACCCGCCTTGTATTGAAAAATCCTTTGAAATCGGGTTTTCGGAAATTCAACGCATCGGAACGTACTTGTGTTAAAACATGCTTTGTGTCGCGTGACTTCCGAAACCCGAGACCCGCCTTGTGTTAAGACAATCCTTTGTATTCGGGTTTTTGGAACTCTAAAGCATCGGGACATTCATGTTCCAAAACATGTTTTATGTGCCATGTTCCCCGATTCCCGAATTCCGCTCAAGCCTTTGTAATCGGGTTTTCGGAAGTTCAATGCATCGGAACATTCGTGATTCAAAACATGTTTTGTGCTCCATGTTTTCCGAAGCCCGAAACCCGAAATGCACTAAATCTCCTCGTGTCGGGTTTTCGGACTCCTCCAACATACTGACCTGGCATTCAAGCCGAATGGTTGGTAAGTTGGCACGTGCCGAGCTGAAGTGTATTTATTGCCATTTTCGTATAAAAATGCGGATTTCCACGTCGTTCTTACTGTTCATATTTTTAACTCGTGGATTTTTGCGCATGTTCTCCTGCTCCCAAAACCCGCAAGCTCGCGTTATCATACTGGATCGATTGTTTTCATTTTCACCTGTCTCGATTGGAAGGTATTAATCGTTCCTCCTTTGTTCTTGATTTAAGAAACGTTTTCCGTGTACTTCCTTGCCGATTGTTGAAGATTTTTCTTCCTTATTTCCTCTGAATCGTTTTCGAAAGCGTTTTGGGGTTTTCTAGGGTTTATTTTCTTCTTGCAAATATCAATTGGTGCTGTTCCTTCCAAACTCCAATTACTTGCATGATGTATGGGATATGAATAACAAAAAAAAAGAAAGGAAGATGTGTATGTAGAAATTCAAAGGAAAGGCTCTGTTTTTGATTTTCGGTTTTTGGAAGATTGTTTTGCAGATTCAAAAGTCCGAAATACAAAGGAAGCTCGCGGTGACGGGGTTTATCAACATTCCGACCTCAACATTGGGTGTCGGGTTTTCTCCTGTTTCCGCCATTTAAAGCAAGTGTCGGGCTTGGCCGAGGTTCCGACAGAACAAACTTGTCGGGTTCCTCAAAGTTCCGACATCCTCTTCAGCGTGTTGGGTTCTTCTCTTCTTCCGGCGCATTCATTCAATCGGGATTTCCAGTTTGAACAGCATCACCTGAGTTCCGAGCCTTTCTCCCTCCAACATTCTTCATGTCGGACCCTGTTCCATTTCAGGAGAAGGCCGAGAAGTCAGTAGAGATGAGCTTAAGGAAAAAGTGGGAGCAGTTGACAGAGATTTTGATTAAACTTTCAAAACCTCTTGAATCCATAACACCTTCTTCTGTTTCTGCCGGATTCGATTTCTCATCGGTGCCTACGATTGAGAAGATTGCTAATGGATCCAAAAGTTATTCCAACAGGGGAAGGAAGTAGTTCAAGATGATGATTCGGATTAAGTCTAGATGTCACATGCCATTTCTATTTTTAGAATGACATATCTTTTATTTCCGTTTTATCATTATTTTTAATTCATACTTTGACTTGATCTCCTGCGTGAGAGTCATGCAAAGTTGAAGCTCCAGTTAACAGGCTACTCTTTAGGATCTGTCCTGTTTGATCTCTAGCTTCTTTTGTTATAAATAAGGGATGCTTGTGCATTCTAAAGGGTCGAGAATTTTTGGAGGATCAAGAGGCTATTAGAAAGAAGAAAAACTTTGTGTTTTCTTTCAATCATTTAGAAGAATAGGAGTTGATACTGTTTTACAGACTTTGTGTTGTGAAATATATCTTATTTGAGACAGTGTTCTTATGTTCATGATCTCAAAGCTATTCTTTGCATAGAATCTCGGTATTTCTAATTATCTTGAACACTATATCTGTGGTCTAAAACTCGTATGATTATTTCGTGCTCTGTGTTTACTCGAAAGAAAATACGTTTCTCCCATTTCTTTTCTACCGTGCTTCTTTCACTGTAACAGTTTCTAACCTATTTCACTTATGAAAGCAATATTCTTGAATCGTGTGAATGTGGATTTCGGGATTTCATCCCAACCCCCAATGGTTAGATTAGTGTGAATATTGTATATATTATTTACTGTGTTTTAGATTAGCAACAAACAGGCAGCCTCACCTGTCTTTGAGGAGGGATTTAATCCCATGTACTGTGGTTGAACCTCATATTTTGGTTTGACAAAATATCCAGCCAACAGGACCACTAGGATTTAACAAAATATAGTAAGATATTTCAAAATTAGAGTCCGCTAGGTATTATGGAAAAATATTATTTGGATCTTAGAGGTCGCTAGGATTTCAATCATTTAATTAAGGTAGTATGAAATTAGTGGCCTCTACGTACTGCCTCAATGTAAAAAATTATGCTTAACATTCGTTAGTATTCAACACATAATTTGGAACATAACAGTCGAAAGCATTAAACACATTACATTAAGATTCTAGGTGGCTGGAGTTTTGAGCTACACGACATCTAGGTGCTTCCACAATAGAATATTTCATTCTTAGATGTTTCAAAAATTTAACAAGACAAAAGTGAAATTTTAAGCTTGGCATCTGCAAGCTTATTTTGTAACATATTATTTGAATATATGTTATTGCTAGGATATTATGAACTCTTAGGCCATTAAGATACTACCACATCATAATAGTTGGAACATAGTGGTCATCAAGATTTAATAAAATAGAGAAAGATATTTCGAGTCTACCGTGTGCTAGGTATTGCAGGACCATATTATTTATAGTTTATGCCACACCAACAAATTTGGAGCATTTGTCTCGAACATTTATCAAAATAACAAATGCATGTTTAGATAAGTATAACATTTGGAATATATACACAATAATTATATCAATTATAAATATTCATCTATTAATATGTCATACATATCACAATGCTTTCTTTCCTATATCACATACTTCAATTGATGATTTGCTGTGGTTCTTCCTTAACTACAAGGTGTTGTTGATTCAAGACCGCGGTCACGGTTGCTTCCTTAACTATGAGTTGTTGTTGAACCAAGCACACAGGTACAATTTCTTCCTGGGTTTGTTGCTCTCGTTCAGAACCTATTTAATCATCTCGATGTCGTGCCTCCTCAAAATCTTTTTTACAAATATGAGAATCTATTTTTATCTTTTCCATATCTAGAATCATGCTTCTATATAGCACATCAGACTTGTCAAGCAAATCCTTTTGACTACCACATGTTTCTTTGGAAATTTCCTTCAAAGTCTCTATTTTTTGTATTTTTTCCCTTGTTTTAGAAACAATCTCAATAACATGTGAAGTTTCTCCTTCATTCGCCTCAGCTATCCTCCTTTGAAAATTAACCATGAATTGTTGAAGGGATGTCACAAACTCTTCATTAGAAACCAATGCATGGTTTCCTTTAAATATTTCCATGACCGAAGCTTCTATGAAAACATGATTTCCTCTAGAAGTAATGTCATCAAAATGCAAATAAATTTTTATTACCTGTTCATTCCATTCCCTTAGTATTTTCTTTGTATAATTAGCATATATTTAGCATATACCAATATCATCCATGGTCATAATTGTAGGGTCTTTACAAATGCCTTTTTCAATGACTTGCCCCATCTGTATTAATGTTTTTTGAAATGATGTCATTTGTGTAATGATTTTTTTTTTTTTTTTTTGAAGAACTCTTCTACCTACTTCTTTACACAGATGCAATTCTTTATATTATTGTAGAAGCCATGAAATGCCTCTTCTACATCAAAAACTATGACCGGAGGAACTATGGCCTTTAACTGAGTTTCAAGCTCTATATTTCTAGCACGTACTCCCCTCACTACTTCTATGATTGCTTCTGTTGTGGCCCTTATAAAGGATTCCAGATCTTCCTGATATTGCACCACTTGGGATCCTTTGGATTTCCTTTTCTTCATAAGAGTGAAGAGGTCTTTTGAATTTTCATGCTAAACAATGGCTTGTTGTGTTGACACCTTATTTTTGGTTACCCTTTCAAGGTTCTTGTCCTTAGATTGAATTAAATGTTCACTAAGGGATCTTCTTGTGCCTCATAATCTGGATGTTCTTTATAGGTAATTATGAATTTATCTTCCCAATTGTTTCTTGCTTGTTGTGAAGTGGAGGGAGATTATTGAGAGGGTTCCACTGGGGCTTTGTTGGCTGGAGCTTTATTTGGTTTGGAGAAGACTTCTCAAAACTCAGATCTAGATTCATTTGGTGGAGATAAGGGAGCACAAGGTTGTTATGAATGTTCCATGAATTTTGAAACCACTGATTTCTCTTCAACAAATGAACTAGACTCATGGGTTTTTAATAATTGCCCTCAGAGGTGGAACCGCCCCTCACTCCTTCATATTCTACTGAACAAGGCTATCTTCTGTTTGGGTGATCCATACCCAGTCATTATCATCATGCTTGTGAGCATACTGTATATTTAATTGTCCTCTAAGGGAATTAAGGTGCCGAGAAACCCTATTCCTTTTTTCATATTGCCTTAAAGGGTGTTCGGGGAGATGAAATGAATTTCTATGGGTTAAGGTGGCCTTCAAATCGGGCCACCTACTAAACATTCTACATCCCACAAAGACTTGGAAGGAGGGATGTGTTTTAAGCTTCTTCTCCTTACACTTTAAAGCAATACCGTTGCAAATATAATATGTAACCTCTTGTACTGCCAATTTTTCTGGCACATAATATGAAAACTAAAAAGGAGGTGTAAGGAGCCCCTCAATCATGATAACTGTATACTCTAGATAGAAGAATATGGCTCCCATATTCCTTATGGAAGTGAGGATGCCATCAAATATTCTCAGTGACACCGTTTCATGTAGTTGTTGGTAGAGAGTAGGATACAAATAAGTGCATATATCTTGAATATGTGATCTGAAACGATGGGCATACAAGTCTTAATATTGGTCATTTACCCTCAAAGGGCTCAAAGGAGACCAAATTTGATAAAAATTCAAACATTTGAGAACACCAATGACAACATTGAGAAGATAAGAAGCCATACAAAATGGTTTCCCATGGTCAACGAAATTATTTCTTTGTGTCACTAAATTGGAACAAAGCACCTGACCTAAGGAGGGAATCTTATCTTCATCAATAATAAAATAAAGTAACGAGATCTAGGAAACATCCACCTTAGAGATTGACGAATTTTCATATGGACTATTCATGAGTTCCATGCCAATGCAGACTCCTGGTCTGAACCTTTTAATAAGGATTTTAGACAACTTATAATCATCCATATTTGATTCACATCGAAATAAATTGTCCAACTCTGCAAAACATCTCTTACTCTCCTTTTGGCCATCCAGGACTTGACTGTGTCTGAGTTGTACAAGAAGTTTAGCTCTGGAAGTTTATAATAAATTTTGTATGTATTCCCAAAAAACAAACCTATTCTCTTTTTCCGTGATTTAGAAAATAATGACAAATCCTTGGACTTGGCATGGAATAGATAGGAAGTGAACAAATCTTGAAATGGAAGCACCTTTGGTTTAGCAACAATTAAATAGAGGCCAACTCTTCTTATCACCCTTACGTCTCGGAACCATAGCGCTTGCTCTTTTGGTATACCCGTTATGTCTTCAACATCAACATCAACACTTTCATTCTAAACTACAGAATATAAAGCTAAGTAATGATGAAATTTGTCATCTAAGGCTGCTTGATCAAACACAATATCTCTTATTATTTTGTTGTTGTCGTTGGATTATAAATAAGTATATACCATTGCTATTTCCCACTCTCTTGCCATGTCGAAAAATTTAAGGGCCACGAACGCTGCATACATCATTAACAAAAAAAAAATCTGAGACAAATGACGTAATTGATTTTATGGCAACATTCATATGTCCCTTATAACGAATATTCAGTAAGATTAGAAAATAATTTCCAAATAAATGAAATAAGTTTTGATCTTAGTGGTTGCCAGAGTCAGCAATTACTAAATATTTAGATCTTAGCGGTCACTAGGCATTATTCACAAACGTACTATTAATGTAATGAGAAAAGCGCATCTGTACATGCACTACTGAGTGTTCAATATATACGTAGTTTTAGTAGTGGTGTTTACTAGGAGTCATGGTAGTAAAAATATTAATGCAAAGATCTAAGTCTGTTAATATAAACACTCTTGAGGCTTCAAGACTAACGTAGTTAAGATCCTAGCGATTGCTAATTTAAGAAACTATGTAAAATTGTTCATGAGCCTTTTTGTACACAGGGTATAGTCCCTTCAAAACTATTTACCCATAATAATAAAAAAACATATTTTGGAAGGATTATCCGTTGTCTGATAACCATCCACATTGCGTAGATATCATGAAATGAAAGTTTGAAAACATAGATGTTAGTGATAGAGAGGATTTAAGTCGACATATGAATGGACAATTTTAACATTACTTATTGGTAATTAACACCAATTGAATGGACTAGCGTAAAGGCCATTAAGATTTAATTTTTTTAATTTTGAAAAGAGTGTGTGAGAAACAAAACACAATAATGGGTTCAGTGGTCGCTAAGTGGAATTTGTTAAACAAAAATATGTTTAGTTGTCCCATAACACATTTTGTAAAGAATAATGTAGGACCCCAAAATACCCAACTACTTTTATTTGATATCGAGCATTAGAGTATGTCGTAATTCACATCCATTAGTATCAGAGAAAATGGTTTATAGCCATGAAAATCCATTACTAATTGAAAGTAATGACTTAAAGACCACTAGGATTTTCCGGTTCTTAATTTAAAAAGAGAGATACTTTCATCACCTCTTGTCATAGAAATCACTAACTGTACAACTTTAGAACAATTGTAATTTTTAATGACTATAATTGTATCAAGTTAGCCAATTGTTACACTAATTTCCATCAAGATGGATCAATATTTTCTCTTCGTATCAAAGAAAATTCTTATCAACCACTAAGCTCCATTACTAGTCTAGCTTAGCGGCGACTGGGCAACTACCATTAACATTTTCCATTATAATCACTATCTATTCAACTGTGTATCAAAAGTACAAAGTAATAATAATATTAACGTTAGATGCAAGGGGTATGTTTTTTGAGATTTCACACGCATGATTTATTTTGAAGGATTTATTATCTGGAAACTTGACAGCCATCTCTATCCATATGCAATTAGGAACTCAATTTCCAATCTTTGCAATCACTGATGGGTATCAAACATAAGTACTTTATGAGCACTTAGCGATCGTTAGTGGCTGGTTGCGAACAGAGTCATATTAGAGCTTAACGGTTTATAAGAATCTTTAAAAAATACAATACATACTTATTACCGTAGTATGTTACTACGATCAGCCATCAAGAAGTATGACCTATACCTTAGTAGTCTCGAGGCATAAATGTAATAGTAAAACTACTAATGCATTAACAATGATAAATAAATAAAGCTTAATAGTCAATAACATCCACTTTAACAATATATTTTGAAAAAAGTGTTAGTTAAACACCATGTGCTGGTGGACATTTAGTGGGTGGAGTTAGGCAAATTGTTGTAATGAATGTATTCTTGGGTGATGGTGGTGTACAAGAGTTTGGTGTATGGGAGATTAGTTCGTTGCAGGATCATTAATACATATCATTGTTATGGTACATAATGTCATGGACATCCTCACACATCCTTATTGAATGTTTCACAAAGCACTGCTATACAAGCTAGGTATTTGTATCCCAATCAGTTTAATCTTTTCAGTGTCTTCCCAGACTTGTGCATACAGAATTTTATTAATATGACATGGAGCATTACATACAAAGTGTTGGGAGCTGCAATATTTTCCATATGTTATGTTTGTAAGTGCATGGGTATACTATGTCATGGAAAATATATGGAAGTATTGACCATGGGAACTGAACTATTTTACAAATATGCCTTGAAGAACATGTGTATCCTTAAATACAACGGTTGCAAGATACCCACACTAAAAAAGCCTCAGTTGAAAAGGTGTTCTCTTTGATCTCAATAAACATAAATTTGGTAGGTGATAGTGCCATATATTCCTTGGACATTATGTTTGTGACATGTGTGCATACATCCATTCAAACATAGTGGATGGAGATTTGGCATTGTATGATTTTTTTAATTTGACTATCATTACTAATGTTGAGACCATACAAAGTCGTGTGGATTGTTGACAAATACTAACATGAAATAAATGGTATTCTCATGGACCTACATACATATGGGTGATAGACACTAAATCAAGTTGCGTGTTGGGTACATTTCTATGGATCCTACGTCACATACTATTTATCGTCATGTCTAATTCCTGAGTAAATTGTGTATAATTATGCATGTTGACACACTATCGATTCCAGGCTTTTGATGCTAAGTTTCATATCTTATTTCTAGCCTCTTATCACCCTACAGCCCAGTCGATGCTTTACTGTTGTATCAGACATGTGTGTTATGACTCTGTGACACCACTTCCTATCCAAAACGCCAGGTCACCTAGGTTCCCGTGGGATCCCCTCTGGGTACCCCTTACACTATCTTTGCACTTTAGCTTTCTCCTTTTGGGAATATTTTAGTCTTTTGAGAATCTTGTTTATCTGTATGAGGTCATCCTTCCAGTTGTTAGATTTTAAAATTTTGGACACCAAGAGTGACCCTCATATAAACATAAATAGTATGTGACCATAATAAAGGATCAAGCTCTAATCATCTATTATCATCACCTAATGGTGCATTGTAAACTTGAATTTTAAGAGCATCAAAGAATCCATCTAGTACTGCATTCAAGTTTTGTGACAAGGGACTACATGGTGTCTTCATAAACACATAAGAGGGGATTAGGGTGATTTGTGAACCCTTGGGTGGGCCACTCATCCTACCTACACTTGTGCCCACATGTAGCCAAACTTGAAATTTGGCTATTTTAGTGCATCTTACACAAGATCCACCTAGGGAATGATTCTGGGAGTTCACACAGCATAGAAACATAGGAATTTGAACCCTACCTAATAATTAGGGGGGCTTAATTTCAAGGCATAGAGGGAGTTTCCCTCCCTTTTTGCCTCTCTTGGGTCACCATCCATGTAAGATGGGTTGGTATGCATGTTTGTTAAAAGTTGCACTAGTTTGTTTTGTTTTTCATTTTGGGTAATTTGGGAGAAGAGTGTTAAAAGCTATTTCATCTTTTCTCTCTTTTATTTTGAGAGTCTTTGACCTTGAGGGAAGAGAGGGGTGACTGTACGTACCCAAAATTGTAGGGTACTGCGCCATCGGAACAACGTAACACGTGCCCCAATGATGATACAAGTCTCCTCGCAAGGTGTTTGGGATCCAGAAAAGCTCTCCAAGTATGTGTTATCATCCCGCATGCCCCGCTTAGCCCCTGCGTGCTTTGCTTTTCTCTTTTCCCCTCTTTTCTTTCCCTTTTGCTCTTCAGTTATGAAACCACCGCCCTGATCAGGGCGGCGGTCCTATAACCACCGCCCTGCTCAGGGCAGCGGTCCTTCACGCGTTTTCCAGAATGCTCTTTTAACACGACTCACGTAAATTTCAACGTTTACCAGCTTTTTTTCACTGCCTTTGGCTTGCATTAATGATTCTAGTTCCCTGGAATAGTGTTTTGCCATTGTTTATAGTTTAAGAGATCAATTTGGTTTTTACCTTGGGTAAATGCAAATGCTATAAATAGTTGGCTTGTGCTCAAGCAAATGGCCCCTCAAATTTGCCTCTGAATTTCTCATTGCAATAGATTAGTCTTTCATTTTGCTTAGAATTCTTAGTTTCATTCATTACATGCTTAGTTAGTGTTGTTTTGCTGTTAGGAAGCCACATATCCATCTTGTGCAAGTGCTGTTAATATTTCATCCAATCCATTGGAGTAGAATAGTTTGTTTTCAGTAGGAAGCCATTAAAGTTGTAGGTTTTTTTCTTCAAGCAGGATAGTTTCAGGTTCTGGACGTTTTATGTTGCATGACTCGCAATAAATCCCGCTAGGAATTACATAAGCCAAGCTCTGTACTCTTGCGCTATCTCTCTCCTACTCGCATTGTATTCAGTCTGTATCCTAAGCTGCCTTTGTCCCAATATCTACTTTTGTTGATGCTAGCATTACATGCTTTTCTAGATCCACGTGAACACGAAGGAGCGAGGAGGTCACACTGAGGGGACAAGATCACACACATCATTAGATTCGCCACTGTTCTGCAGAATCCAGGTTCTAGCTTTCAAAGTTCTAAATTAGAAGCATATCAAATAAAGTAGCCAATCACTTTATTTCAGTCAATTTTACTTTCGATATTGCCAGGGAAGCTGTGAGGATTGATAGTTTCTGAGAGACTATGATTCTTTCCTCACTTCTGAGGTAGGATCGAGAGTCTTTCAAATAGATTAGATCAGTTATTTCATTGTTTAGAATAGATTTACAACTGCACAGGCAAGTAGCTATACTCGGTTACTTTGTTTGTTTTAAATTCGTCATTAGATTAATTGTCAATTTCTAGATATATTAAAATAGCTGCTCCTTCAATTTCATCTATAAAATTCATCAGAAAAATACAAAAATATAGAAGTTATATATGTTATAGATATACTTCACATAGTTAATTTTACTTTGTTGCATTTAGTTTACATTGTGGCTTTTGTATGACAATCACGGGACCTAGAGAGCCCAGAGAATACGTATTCGAGCCAATCATGCCCCAACCCAATCTCGTCACAGCCATAACTGATATAGATCAGAATCTTAGGATCCAAGTCTTCCGAACAATGGTAAACTTACAACAAATCAGTTTCCAACTACACGGGTTAAACATAGAAGACGACCAAGCACACACGTTTTGGTCAAATCAACCAAACTACAGATTACCCTAGATACATATCCGCATGACTGTGGAAGGGTTTGAAAGAGAGAAAACCTTTGGTTGTGATCCTTTGGTCCCACAGCCAGACGCAGGAGACACTCTCACAGATATAGATACCAGCTTGAGAATTCAGGTTGCACAAACGCCTGTGAGATACTCTGAAAAGATCACACAACTGTTAAATCTGAATATAGAGGCTGAGAAAGCATATGACTATTGGATACTAGGGATTAGGGACTGAATTCACACATGACCATAGCAGGACCACAACAAATACGAATCTATGGTTGTGACCCACAAGTCTCATAGCCCAACGAGTCCATAGGTAAATCAGACATAGATGCTGGCCTACGCACATTAGTATTCAGATCTACTCCACTTCCACCTATCATCATCGAACAATTATCCTTGTTATACATAGCAGCTAACAAAGCTAAGGAGTTCTGGACTAGGCCAGAGAATCACCCATAGAGTCAATTATATTTACCATCCACCCTATGACCTTATCTAGAGACATACACGAAACTATCCCAGGTCATTTTCCACGTATTCCACAACCCATAGACCGAATCAGGCCAGAGCTCGATATTGATTGGAGCCTTCGAGCAGTCATCCTTGTTGATCGATCTATCACACCAATTCAGGTTAGGAGGGCCTTCTTTGCCTTAGATTCACAATTTCCACTAGTGCGCGTCGAAGACATCAGATTACCTAACTACTTTGTCTGCATCATCCCACACATATTCAATCCCCACCAGCTGTCTTGGCACGACCTTGGGAGGTTGGGTGCGAGGAAAATTTACTTGTAGATTCCCATGCTCGCTTGTCACTTTTCCATCGTACAAAATTGGTGAACCCAACGTGAAATGAACACACAACCTTCTGATTCGGAGTCATATTTCTACTTGTTCTTCCAATCAGTATAATTTTCGTCTTTTCCACCTCTTTATTATTCACATTAGCTTCACCAACAAAATTGGTGAACCTGACATGAAACTTCCAACCTTATGATTCGGAGTCAGATTTCTACTGGTTCTTTTAAATTAAACGACCTTTTTCATCTTTACTACCTCATCAGCTTTCACCATCACCTTCGTTCCTTCCCATTATTCTACGGGTATTCATATACCCCCCGAATATGTCAGGATTTGATGCATATGGTAGGCCTCTCTTAGGTCTTGAGGAATACTACGCTCAACTGAATAGACAATCATCACCCTCGCTCTTATTATGGTGTGATAACTACTCAACTAACCAGTTGTCAACACAAACTCCAAGGGTCAAATATAACTCATCTTTCCAAACAGAGGAGTTGGATCAATTCACTCAAACACAACAAACAGAGCCTTCAGGCTCGAACAATATGACGCTCAGAGGAGAGTCTAGTTCGTCTCCTCAGGTACTACTTAGACCACAAATTAGTAGACAAGCTGACACATACCTGGTTTTAGATAATGAACATTCGATACGTTATGCCAGGAATGAACAACGTTCCCAAGGTATGTACCCACCTATAGGGAGTTTACAAACACAACCCGAGGTCTCTTTTCAAGGAAATACCTCCATGTCATTACATATAGGAAATGCACTTGGGGAAACTAGGTAGGGCAGTGATCAGTTCATAGCAGGATATCACATGCCTATACAACACCATGATATGCAACAAACACCGTTAAGGAAAAATATCGCGACTTCACCAAATGAAGTCATTTCAATGTTAATAGAAAAGTGAGGGGGTTAGAACTTGCTCAGGTAAATCACCATTCTCAACTCATGCAAGTAGGAAATTCTAATCCTAGCCAAATAGACCTCCTCACAGGAATAGGTATGTTAGGCGTAACCCATCAGTATTCACAAAAAACGTAGACTAGAACCATCATTTCTAACACCGTTCTGGCACCTCCCGGTCTAGTACAAAATAATCCATTCGTGGACAATACCCCTTCATATTTAAACATGTACTCCAAATCACCACAAGGGGTTATGTTCTCCTCTCCCGACATGATTCCTCAAACATAGGGGTTTCCTTATGCCCCCGCCAATGCATACGCTACGCCATGTAAACAACCCATTCCACCTCCACTCCCTCAATAGGCACCATCAATGGTCGAAACCTATGTGATAGGGACATATTCAGAATACTTGAAAGAGCCCTTAGATTTCACCATACGAAGCGTCATGCTTCCAAGACCTCTTCTCGATTTGCCCAAGTACAAAGGTGAGGGAGATCTGAAAGCACATATCAAATCTTACGCCATATCCCTCCAAGAACTACTCCCTTGGGATGGGGTTGTTGCTAAAATATTTCCCAAAACCTTGGAAGGTATCACTCTCGATTGGTACTATAGAATACCTGAGGCTTCCATCCATTCATTCAAACAACTCGTTTCAGAGTTAATCAAGGCATTTGACATAAACAAACTATTAAGAACAGGAATTAGGGAATTCTTACACATCAAGTAAGAACACAATGAATCCGTCGCCCATTTCATCCAGAGGTGGCATACAGTTCTTTATTCTTCGGCAAGTGCTCCAAATATGGACCAAATGGAACTATGCAATTTATTCCTTCATTCTCTCAGCAGAGAAGTGAAGGAAGAAGTCCAGAAGTTCACACTAAGAACTTATGATGAAGTACTTGAGAGTGTTCTCCGAATAGATCAAGCAGCAATTGATAGTGGTCGCAAAACATATGGAGCAAATAGGAGGTTAATCACTTCCAACCAGAACACTACAACTTATCCTACTACCACGAATGTCAATCAAGGACCTAAAATCCTTAATAAAAATCACGGAGTGACAAAAGATGGAGTAACTGATTAGGCTATAAAGGTAAATGTTGTGAATAATCCACCACAAATAAACAACCAACGAAACAACAACTTTACTCTAGCAATCAATACAGTGGATTTTAATCATCCACAACAACAACAACAACAACAACAACAACAACAACAACGGTGAAGCCCTACACGGGATCCAAACCAAAATTCAACTGGGTATCAAAACCAGAATTCAAACTGAAGACAAAAAATGCAAAAATTTAATAGGCAACGGTTTGATCAAAGTTTTAGGCCACAATATACACCAAGCCAACAAACTAGGAATTACAATCCTAACTCGTATTGTGGTTTTCACAAAATCTGAGGCCATGACACTAGAACGTGTCATGACTACAATAAACTCATGCAACGTTTGATAGAGGAACAAAGAAAAAATTTTATAGATATGTTCTTTGCAGATCCTACGTCACCAGCACCAAATACTTTTACAGGGGCAGTTTCCCCTCAAAATGCACCCCTCCAGATCTTCAATGATCCGCTCCCAAATCACAACAATAACACGTTAAATCTAAATGGGACAAACAAGGGTGTAATTACAGGAAACAATGATCATGAAGCTTCAACTTCACTAAATCCATTAGTTGCACCACAATTAGGAAGTCAACCACGACCTAAGATAGTTGGTTTAGTGGAGTTAGATGCCGAACTACCCGTAGAGGCCGTAACAAGGACACGAGAGTATTCCTCTCAGCTAAGTCCAAGCTACCCGTTAGAAATGGACAATATCCAACAAGTATTAATAAATCCCGTGGGTGCTTACGATTTAATTAATGATCTAACAAAAACCTTCTCGCACATCTCCTTTTTGGACTTATTAAAGAAATCCCTTGCTCACAGGGCTACTCTTTTAGAAGCATTGGGTTTTGGTCATCTAGTTAACATCACTCCACCTCCCGAAACATAGGTGAACCATATAGACTTTGATATCCACCCTCCAGGGCAGCCGGATAAGGACACTAAATTCATATTCGAAATAAAAAAAATGCCAAAAGATGCTGAGATTACACGTCGAGGTGATCCAAATTTACACTTGCAAGTGTGGGTTTATAACAATTATGTGAAATGAGTGATGGTTGACGATGGGGTAACAATTAACATAGTCCCTTTTTCTTTCCTTCAAAAGCTAGGGTATGGAGAAATGAATTGTTCCACAACTCGAAATACACTAAGAGGCTATGACAGCCTTAAAGCCACTTCAATTGGAACTATAATACTACCGGTCACCTTAGGACCCAAAACAATCCTGACTGAGTTTTATATTATAGATCAGGAAACTAACTATAATATGATCCTCGGCCGACCATGGATACACTGTATGAAGGCAATCCCTTCTACGTTATTTGAAGAAGTAAGATTATTGTATTTAGGAAAGGTGTTCATAGCCAAAGGTGATCCAAAACCATTCAATGTACACCTGTTAGCATATGGATTTGCACGCATGCAAATGACATGCAACAGTGTGGGAACGAAGTCCCTCCTCAATGAAGGTGAGGCTGCCTTTATTGAAAGCCAAAATTGTATTTACATCTGTACATTCAAAATTGTATGTGGGGGGTGTTTTGGAACATCAATGGAAGAAAAGTGAATGAAGGAGATAGAATGAAATGAAGGAAATGAGTGGAATGGAATGAACAGAAAGAACATGCAAGAGTTAGGTAAAAACAGAGCCTAATATTGCATGAAGAGGAAAGATGAATAACCAACACAAATAAAACGGAGTTTGAGTTAGTTAAACAAGAACATGTAAAAGGGAACACATATGAGCAAGTAGACAATCAGAGCTTGATCACTGTGAACTAGAACAACTGATTACTGATGTTGATAATAAGATCAAAGATAATATTTACATGCAAGATCTAAACACCTAACATCTAATGAACATAAGAACACCAAATGTTACCAGAGACAATGAATGAGACACAAAGTTCTTATTCCATTAACTCCAAAATGTTTTTCACAAAAGAACACAAAGTTTCTTCTTGAAACAAAGCTTGCAAAAAAGTATTCTATTCTCCTCTCTCAAAGTCACCCTTTACAAATGAGCCCCTGACTTCCTTTTATAACCCAAAAGTTGGTTACAAAGTAGTTAGGGTTTTACATGATCATTAAATAAGGCACTTAAGTGACCTTTGACTTTTTCTAACCAACTTTATTAAATACAACCCAAAAAAAGAAATTACTTAAAATATCCAATGTTTCCCAAATAACAACACCTTTTAAAATATACAATAATAACCAGTGCCTTATCCATTGAAACGGGGTCTACCTATCTCAAACGTATGAGAAATGGACTCTCCCAATTCGCTAGATATCAAGAAAATCAACTCCCTACACCGCCGGTGAAATTAGGATCTACTGCTTTTGATAATTGAAAGGATCTAAACCTTCCCAAAGTTTCAAACATCTTTTCTTCTTCTGGAGGTTCACTTGGCTGAAGAATAGCCTCACAAAATACCTGCAATTCAAGAATTCTACTTGGCATATCATTAAAATTAACAATTTTAGACTGAGCATTCTCAAACAAGTTCTTCAATTTGATACACCGTTCCATGGAAACCGACGAGAAATTGTTGGCAGCAGTGTACATGTCTTTGAACAATCATGAAAATTGTTCTTCCACCTGCTCCAATGAACACCTTTGATTATGCTCATTTACTAGGTTGCAGGGAATCTCAGCTATGAAATCCTGGATCAAGGAAAGTGAAGAAAAAACTTCATTGCACATGTTGTCATAATGGATGATAGAATCCACAAGAAGCGTCTTTCTCGATTTGAGATGTAAACACCAGAGAAAACGTGTCCCTTGATGTTCAAATTTGAGAATCCCTTCAATAGCCAACACTGAAGATTCCATACTTGTCATCTCCTGCAGACTGGGCAATATCTCATCCAAGTTTGATATAGTAGAAACAAAAGTTTCTTTGAAAGAAAGAATTGGATCCAGATATACACTGATATCTTCATGAAGCTTAACTGTAGTCTTGATCGCTCCCTGGCCCAAAACGAGAATCTCCAAAAGCCAAGTTTTAGTGACATGGCCCAACGTGTTTATTTCCTTTGACAAATTAAGAGTCTCTTCATCTGGGACAGCCACCGCATCAGGTACTGGGAAGGTGGATGATATGGGATTTATCAAATGCTGAACATACTCCACCAATTGACTCTTTTCAGCCTTGAGCCGAGAATTTTGGGACTTGTATTTCTCCAATCTTTTAAGCACGATATCAATTGAATCTCGAGCCATCGCCATGTCACTTTCTAACGTGGATCTCCCAAGTCCTAGTCTGGAAACTTCATAGTCGGCTGGCATCATAGCATTACGCTCTTTATCCACTTATGGAATGGAAAGGTTTGCAAACTTGTTTCCATCATTATCCACCATTATTCGAGAAATAACCTTAGGCTTCTTAGGAATGGCGTCATTCGATAGTTTGAAAAGGGCATCAAAATCAATGTCGATTGGCTTGACAACTCTCTTCCTTTTCTTCACTTCAGAATCAACCCAAGAAGGAGTTTCATTTACTATCTCAGCATATAGAATCCTGGAGCTGAAATCAATATCCTCATTATCCCTGACATCATGAGATCCTTCTTGAATCCTATCAACGGAATCAATTTGAGGAGACACAACCTCAATGTCCACTTCCTGATCATTCAGGAGATTTTGGGAAATCTCTTCATGAACTATGTGCTCCGAAGTATTTGATATTTGAATTACTTGCACTTGAGTGGGTATTTTTTCGAAGCATGGCTGAGGATCATTTGCTACCAGCGTATGAGTGCTATTAATGATGTGAGTGGAAGAATCTCTACTCGAGGTAGAAAATCCAGACACACGCTCCTTTCCTTCTTCAGGGTTTGGATCTTTGGATCTCTCTCCTCGTGACACGTTGCTCGGTGAAGTGGATTTTGGCAACCATTCTTTTCTTGTATGTCGTGTATGATTGGATGGTAACGAAGTTGATCGAGAAGAAACCTTGGTCGAATGGAGGTGTCCTGATATAGGCAATTTTTGTGATTCTGAAACGTGATCCGGAATTGATTGAAATTTGGCAAGCTCCCTATCATACCAAGATATGCTTCTTTCGATAATTGGTTGGTTCTTGCCATCGAGAGAAAATTCATCTCTTTTGGTCCAGTCGATTTGAAGCAACGGTGTGAAGGCAATGGCATCATACGAGGGATCGACGAAATCCTCATCATCGGTTATGAATGAATCGGGAGGGACTCCGGATGTGGAAGGCCTTGATCTGAGCAAGTGTTAGGCGAGAGTACTCCCGTCTCCTTACCTCATGTTCATCCGAGCAAGCGGCCCAAAAATCCTCCATGGTAGGATTATGTTGATACTTTGCTCCCATAATCATTTTAATATAACCATTGATATCGAACTGGGCTCTCTTCACATATGGATGGATGGTTATGAGAGCAAACTCCTTTTCCATTAGTTGTGCACTGAATAAATTTGGGCATTGGTATTCCCTGATTTGGATCAGGAAATGAATTCCTGGACGATGCTTGTCACTAAGTAAGCAGTGAACTTGGAACAATTGTCGCGCCAGCTCCATTAATGCCCACCTATCATTGATGTACTTGGGAAGTTTCCATGGGGTCCTAGCAAAGCCACTCACGTGAATGTAGGAAAAAGATGAAAATTGTATAAACCAGGTTCCCCATTGGGAAATGACACTCATGGCTTCTTTGGAAAACCTTTCCTTGGTATTTCGATTCAAGTTCCAGATCATGCGGAAGGTGAATGCATCGTTGACTCTTCTAAAATGGTGAGAACTATTTTTGAAGCTGAGCTGAGGGTAATAGTGAAAAACGTTGTTTGATGACCCCAGGACTCCTCTCATTTCAAGTCCCGAAAATAGCTTTCTTCGTGCTACTGCATAGGTCAGATATGAGGTCATGTAGAAGCATCCAGTCATTTTGACTTCTATCAATTTCTTGTGAATGGTGTTGCTGATGATGGTGGCCCAGTCCAAAAACTCCTTCTTGGCTAGAATGATATAGATAAATTGGTACATCCATGGGTGGAAGACCCTTGCAAAAGGTAAACCAAAAACTTGACTTAGGAGAGTGATCATGTCTCCAATCTCTTCCACGAAATCAACGCGGTACAGGTATTTGGGGAGCCTGTCAATCCGAGGTATCTTGGTTACCAACCAATTGTTGTTAACCATTTTGCTCCATCTTAGGGGTTCTTCGTCCCAGAAATCTTGCGCAGACTGGCGAGTGATATCTGCATTCTCAGGAAAGTCAGGTATCTTGAGTAACTCCTCAATGTGTTCAGGTGTGATTAAGAGGAAAGGTTCGCGGTTGTCTTTATAAATTCCTCGTCTCTCAGGATCGTAATGCTCTGCACAAGCAATCACCAATTCCGAACACTGCATCGAGACAGGGAATGCTGCTGCTTGAGGTAGACCACTGTGGTAAAGCCTATCAGAGAAAATGGTTTTGCCTTCAGTTTTCACTCGCTCGCAAAACTGTTGCAAGTTGATGTGACCCAGATTTGTATCGGTGATGTTGTCATACGCCGACTTAATGGAGCTGGGAGGAATAATTCCTTAGAATTCATATTTCATGGCAGATTTATTAGATCTTTCCACTGGCTTCCTCGATCTCCCTGCAAATTTGGATCTTTCGACCATTATGAATTTAATCAAAAGGTGACTCAGGCACGCCAAACAATGCAAACGGGGCTAGGTCTCAGTCTCCAACACCCCGTCGATGTAAGAAAAATATTCCCGTTATATATTATTATTATTATTTTAAAAATGATAATAATAATTGTCTCGAATTACAACTTTTAGTATGTTAATAAAAACAAATCGAGACCAAGCTCGAATTCTAACTTCGATAATAACAATTAAAATCCCCCGATCTTAATATTTACGTGAATGGAGTTTCCTTTCTTCGGTGTTTCTTCTGGCTTTAGGTAAATAAAACAAATTTATTCTCTGGTTGTCTATTGCTGTCTTCCTTGGCTTGTGTGGGCTTTGGCTTGATGTATTTTACCTCTGGCTGTGTGGAACTAAAACTTTGGACCAGCGTGGGAATGAATTCTTTCTTTTGTCTTCTTTTGGACTGTATCTTTTTTCCTTCACCCAATACGCAGCTTGCTATGTATCATAGTTTAGAATAAAGAAGAGCCTACAACTGCATGATGTTTGCTTTGTGACCTTCATTTGTTGCAGCTTTAGCAATTAATCTATACGTTTTCTCAGATTAATCCGTATGCATCACGCATTCTTCCTGAAGGCCGATGAAAATGCATAATATAACAAGTCACAAAAACAATTCAGTTTTTTAAACATTCTTGCCCATCGCCATGCTTTCCCTTCGGCTCGCTTCTTTTTATTTATTTATCTTTTTTTAAAAAGCTACAGGAAATCCTATAATAATGCAAACAGTATTGACAGTATTGGCGTAGGATCAATCGATGATGTTCTCCAGAGTATGGATCGCGTACTGTTCTGTATGCTTCCTGAAGGCCGTCGCGCACTGTTCCATATGCTTCCTGTTCCGTCGCGCACTATTCCGTATGCTTCCTAAACTTCGCCCAAAATCATGAATGCTTGTCTGTGCTCCATCAAATGCTATAACAGATGTATGACAAGCGTATGTTTTTGTTTGCTGGCTGGAACATAGGTTAAAACAAATGCGTGGGTTTCTCCAATGCTGGGCGGCTAAAAACAAAGCTCCTTTTTATTAAAAACTGTCCACATATATCAGGCGCCCCCTCAAAAACGTTTGGACTGTATTTATTTCCTGTGTTTTAAAAACTGTTCCTTTCTCATTGCCAGGCGTGGCCTTTTAAAACTGTTCTTTATCTCTTCCTGTCTTTTCCTTCAACCAATGCGCATGTATTTTCCTTTAGTCTTTTTGCTGTGATTAATTTCTTTTGCTCACAATGGCGTGGGTTTCTCTTGCATAATGTTAACAAAATATTATGTCTTCCTGAAGAAAAAGAAGCTTTTGAATTTTTCCACCGGGTTTGATGGAGGAAGTTACGAGGATTAATTCAACTTCCTCTCATCCCGGGTAGTGGCTTAAGTGCCAGGGGGAAATGGGAAAAGTAACAGGCAATTGCCAACGGGAATGGCAAAATGGGTTGGCAATCCCCGTCCAATTTCCCCATGTGGGAAATTGGGGAATTTTATGCCCGTTTGCCAATCCATGATTTGGCAATTGGCAGAGGAAAACCCACGTGTGGGAAATTTGAAGGAAATTGCCAGGAAAGTGGAAAATCCGGGTTAGGGAAGCCAACCCGGCAGTTGGAAACAAAAGCTTACTTCCCCGGCACTAAAACTTGTCGGATGAACTTTAATTTATATTTATTTAATTAAATACTCCTTAAGTGATTTTTTTAAAAATTAATTTAATCAAACAAGGAGCAATTAATTAATTAAATATTAATTAATTATTTTGATGTATTTTAATGCGTTTTATAGCCTGGCGGGAAGAGTTCTTGCCCGAAAATCATGAACCGAAGACTGAAACGATCACAAAAATAAGACGATCGTAAGGAGTCCAATGAACCACGCAAAGTAATACTTTTCAAAATTTTCTAATTTTTAATTATTTAATTGTTTTTTTTGACAATTTTGCGCAGTCAAAATTGGCTGATAACAACACCTGGCTGACCTAAAGAAAAGACCAGGCGTGCACTCGGAGTTTGAACTCCCAACGAACCAACTTAATAAACCTATCGATGTGAAACTAGAAGAAAAGTTGGTACCTACGACAGATCTTGAAACTATGAGCCTAGCCAAGACAATCCCAGCCCTCAAAGATGAGGCTAACGTTGAAGAAACATTATCATTAGGAACTACTGAAAAAATTCTGGAATTACTAGAATAGGATCTACCAATGTTCCTACCATTTGATTCTATAGGCATGGGGTACACCCTAGGTGTCGGTTCTCTCCCAGCAATAGATCTCTGCATGGTAGAGGTAGAAGATGTTAACACAACAAATATCCCAGTGCCCATATTCCCAGCTAAGTATTGGACTCTCCATTTCAATGGAGTTAAATGTCGTTACGGAGTTGGGGCAGGCGTAATCCTTACTTCTCTCGAGGGAAAAGTCCTACCATTTTCCTTTAAACTAAATTTCAAATGCACAAACAACAATGCTGAGTACGAAGCCCTCCTCCTTGGCCTCATCTTAGCTAAGAGAATCAGTGTTGATAACATCAGAGTGTTAGGAGACTCATAATTGGTAGCAAATCAAGTTTTTGAGATGTATGAAACCAAAGCCGAGCACTTACAACTCTACAAAACAACTGTACTGAATTTAAGCAAGGAGTTTGACTTCATATCAATTGAAGCAATCCCGCGAGAACAAAATCTTCTCGCCGATTCAATAGCAACCTCAACATCGCGCTTTACTCCAAATAGTAAGTTAGAGAACACCCATTTCATGGTATCCCTTCGTACTGAACCGTTGGTAAAAGCAATGTCAAACCCTCTTTTGACGAACATAGATGAGAATAAACCTACTATCCTTGACCACAATGATAGTGATACAATCACTCTTGATTACTTAAACGCCTATGCGGGGTTACATCTCGCCCATGACGTAATAGATTTGTCTTTAATCCCACATTCATCTTCTTACTTCGGGAATCCCATGACAGAACTTCCCCTACAAAAGGAACTTAGCATATACACAGTCGAAAATAGAGACGATTTGGAATTACCTCCAGCCTCGCCTGAGTTTGAAGAAGGTAATGTTTCTTTAATTGAAGAAACAATTGAAATTAACATCGGAACGGAAAATGAACCAAGAATATTGAAGTTAGGATCCTTGTTGACTTCATCAGAAGTAGAAATACACACTCGAATCCTCAAGGAACATCAAAAGGCTTTTGCATTTAATTAAAAATAAATGACAGGGGTTGCACCACACATTGCGGTGCACAACCTCGTCACTAAGTCAGATGCAAAACCGGTTAAACAAAAATCGAGACCAATGAAACCCAAGGTAGCTCTCATGGTGAAAGAGGAGGTAATGAAAATCCTCCAAGTAGGATTCATCAAACCAGTCGATTACTCTCAGTGGGTATCTAATATCATTCTGGTTCTAAAAAAGAATGGAAAGATACACATCTGTGTAGACTTCCGAGACATTAACAAGGCATGTCCTAAAGACGACTTCTCATTACCATCTATAGATGTCATTGTTGACACAACAGTTGGATTTGAGCTTTTATCTCTCATGGATGGATTCTCGGGATACAATCAAATCAGAATATCCGAACAAGATCAAGCTAAAACCATGTTTATAACTCCTTGGGGAACCTATTGCTATGTTGTTATGCCATTCGGTCTCAAGAACGCTGGCACTACATACCAGCGGGCTATGACGTATATATTTCATGATCTTATTCATAAAATTGTGGAATCCTATGTAGATGACTTGTTGGCCAAGGCTAAGAAGCGTTGTGACCATCCGGAAGTGCTTCGCATCATTATTTCACGTCTAATAGAATACGGAGTCACGCTAAATCCAGAAAAATGTGTCTTTGGTGTAACAGGGGGAAAGCTCCTAGGTTACATTATATCGTCGCACGGGATTGATTTTGACCCAACCAAAAGTAAGGCTGTTCTCAAAATGGTGCCACCTTCGGATGAATCTGGAATCAGGTCATTTCTTGAAAAACTTGGTGCAATCTGGAGATTCATCTCGGACTTAAGTTTCGCCATTCATCCAATCAACAATCTACTCAAGAAAGATTATAGCATTGATTGGACCGAAGACTGCAATGAAGCTTTCAACGCAGTTAAGCATTTCTTGTTATCACCACCTACGCTAATGCCACCTAAGCCAGATCGCCCGTTAATTTTATATTCGTGAGCTACTAATGTCTCGCTAGCCTGTATGTTGGCTCAAGAAGACGATGACATGAGAGAATGTGTGATCTATTTCATTAGCTGAACATTGCTTGATTATGAAACATGCTATATGCAAGCAGAACAAGAATACCTTGCCATAGTCTTTGCAACCAAACGCTTAAGACATTACATGTTAAATCAAGAAACAAAGGTTATTGTAAATACAAAATATTTACGAACTTTCCTCACGCAAGGGTCCTTGTCTAAAAGGGATGGATGCTTTATAACCTTAATGGGTGAATTTGAATTAACATTCATAAATCAAAAGTCAGTTAAAGGACAAATCATCGTGGATTGGTTAGCTGATAATCCATTAGACGGAGGTGATCTAGTAGATTTGGACTTTCTAGATGAATGCATATACTACATCAAAAACAGACCTCCCATCTCTGAGTGTCCCTAGTATACTGATATTATTAATTACATCATGGATCATACATATCCAGAAGGTGTTACATCACAAAAAAGAAGGCGGTTATGCATTATTGTAGCCAAATACATCGTTATAGAGCAAGTGCTCTATAAAAAGTGTTCAATGGAATGCTTTTAAGATGTGACGACACAAAAGAATCCAAGAAGATTCTCCATGAATCTCACAGTGGAATGTGTGGAGGCCACTTCGGTGGCCATGCCACCACTCAAAAAATACATCGAATGGGCTATTTTTGGCCTACTCTAGAACATGATGCAGTAGAGTTTGTACGAAGGTGTCATAAGTGCCAAGAATTATCTCATGAGATTCACATGCCGGCACAAGCTCTACAACCAATCACTACTCCATGGCCCTTTTCTACGTGGGGCCTAGATTTAATAGAAAAATTCTCTCCCTCATCTATAGACAGCCATAATTTCATAATCACGGCCACCAAATATTTTACCAAGTGGGTAGAGGCTATGCCTCTTACTACTGTGTCGGGTTTTGTAATCGAAAAGTTCATTTTGAACCAAATCATTTACAGGTATGGTATCCCTGCAAATCATTATCTCAGATAATGGTACTTTTTTTAAGAATGAAGAAGTTCACAAATTGTGCAATAAATTTAAAATAAGCCAATATACAGCCTCCTTGTATTACCCTCAAGCCAATGGACAGGATGAGGTGAAAAACAAAACATTAAAAGTCCATTCTCCTTAAAACGGTAAAAGAAAACAAGTGAGATTGGTATTTCAAGTTATATCCGGCCTTATGGGCCCACCAAACTTCAATAAGAACACCAACAAGAGCCACTCCTTTCTCACTAGTATTTGGGGTAGAAGTAATTCTCCCGCTTGAGGTGGAAATACCCAGTCTCTGTATCTCATTACAAGGGATTCTAGATGAAGATGCTTACAAAGAAGCACGTCTCTCCCAACTAAAAATCCTAGATGAAGCTAGGATAGATGCTGAATAGTGGCATAGCGTCTGTGCCGACCGAATGTGCTGACAGTATAACCAAGAAAGTATATGAATGTGAAATATATGAAGGTGATCTAGTTCTAAGGCTAGACAACCGGATCGAAAAAAAGAATGGTGAAGGAAGGAAGTTCCGGCCCAAATGGCTGGGCCCATATTGAGTCATGAAGGACTATGGAAATGGTGCATATCTCCTATGTACACTAGAAGGTGAGGAATTTGGTGAAACAGTCAATTCCCTACACCTCAAACGATTCTACACGTAAGCAACCTGTACTACTTGTATAATTATATCTACATTGCATCTTCATATAGTTAGGATCATTTTGTCCACTTGTTTCGTACAAATTTGTGATCAAGGAATTTATTCTCAAAGTAATTCATTACAAACTCATGATGTTGTTGGCATAAACGCTCTAATCATACTTCTCTATTTCCATGATATCATCAAACTATTTCGGAATCACTTCATCAAATAAAGCTAGATATGACAGGGTCTTAACGGTAACCATACCAAGATCTACAGGTTTGTTCTCACTTTTGGTTTCTTCTTAGGATAGGTGTCTTGCCTATGGTCTGTTCTAGAAGCTTCATGGTGTCACATCTATCTCGTATGTATATCTCTTTGGAAATAAAAACACACTGACATTTTGCTCAAGTAAACAAGTCAAATATAGATCAAACAGAAAATTTTAAATTTACACATTTCCTTGCCCCACCAACCTTCGGTGATGAGCTTGCATCTCTTACTAGTGACGTAGGGTTGGGAAAGGATGGAAATTCCCTTACTCGCCTATGCCTTGCCTAAGGTGATAAACCCACGCTTCTTACTAGTAGCATGGGGCAAGGTGTGGGGGGTCCTCTTGACAAACAAACGTAAAAGGTCATAAACAAACAATTCAAATCTTGAAGTCTTGAGTCAAAAACAAATGAATCGGATGTCCAAAATTCCAAGAGAATTAAAAATCCTAAAACCTAGATTTTGTCTACCATGTGGCCATCTATGGATCTAAGTCTAGATAAACCGCAAAGCAAGTTGCATCCCAAAACTATGAAGTCACTCGAGTGGAGTAGGCTTGTAGCATCCTAACTTGGTTCCACCAAAGCTTTGTCTATCTTTCATCACTATCATTTCAACACATTTCATAACTTGTGCCCTTTTCAGCTCTCGGTGATGAGCCCTCGCATCTTACTAGTTGCGTGGGGTTAGGAGAGGGGAAAGTCTATCTACTCATCATACCAGCTTATCTTCACCACTTTGCCAAAACAAATATGAAGTACCCAAAATTGCTTACAGAAACTAAGATTCAAAATCACATTGTATCTACATTATTATATATCAGCATCATGAAATATGAAAAGAGAGTAAACATTTGTATCATTTGTTCTCCATTGCATACATTCTAAAAAGCATATAAGCATAACATCATAATTTACATGAGGAAATGGAAATGGAAGCAAAATCATAGATACCAAGAGTTTGATCCAAAAAGAATATATATGTATAAATGATCAAAATTTCTGTACAATGCCATCATGCGCTAAGCATGGTCAAAACGCTCAAAGAGCCCGGGATATACAAAAATATCATACAAAAATCTAGAGAGCCAAGTGGCCTCTCAATCCCTATGAGACCCCTCTGAAGGTGCACGCCCATGCCTAGGACTCTGGCTACGCCGGCGCTCTGAGTGCACGGAGGGCTCAGGATCCTGAGGGGCAGCCACAGTCTCGCCACGAGAATGACTCCTCATCAGGCGCTCGGCTGTCCTATACCCCGCTAGCTCCGTATGGAGAGTCGATACCATCCTGGCCACATGCCAGATAGGGGAAAAGATGTCAGTATGTCTGCCAGCTGCTGAGGGCTCCCCAGCATCCACAGACAGCTCTGCATGGGTCCTCTCCATGGGGATCATTAGGGTATCGGTGCATACCCTGTGGATCAAGTCTCGCCACTCATCGGTGGTCTCTGCAAACAAAGGAGAAAAATGAATTAGAAATAAAACAAGAGATAAACACAAATGTAAACAAAAGGAGAGATGGCAATTAAAGAAATCCTAACTCAGAGCAAAGAGAAGATAACTTACTCGGATCACCGGGCCTCCAGGATGGATCTCTAGGGTCGGCACCTGCCACAGATGCCACCGCTGACTGAGGTGCTCCCCCCATGGCTGGAGCGATGTAGCATCCTACAACGGACTCATCCTCCCCACCATGGCCCTGGGAGAGTGGCTCCTCTGAAACCAGAGTCACTCTCTCTGCACTCTACTCTGCCCTCTCTACCTGCATGATATCCTGAGTGTCATGCCACTCAGGATCACTATCCTCCTCAGTCTCCTCCTCAGTCTCTCCCCCTGTGAACTCCTCGGACTCAGAGTCTATGTCGATGGGGTCATCACTGCTATGGGCAGGACCCGTGGCAATCTGAAGTAGGGGTGCCTGAGGAGCACCGGCTCTCCCTCGGGCACGTACTACCCTCCTGGCTGCAATAGGAACGCCAGGTGTAACAACTGTCCAACCCTGGCCTCTAGGACCCCCTCTGGCCTCTCGAACTGACCTGTATACTGGCACTACCGGGGGAAGCATGCCCATGTAAGGTATGCCAAACTGCTGAGGAACTCAGCGAAAGGGGTGTATCTCCACTTGCCCTACTCTGTTAATAAGTTACCCTGTGGTGGAGCAGGAGATCAAAGTAAGAGCCTCCTCACCCCATATGCCTGCCATGGTCTGATATGGTGTGGCCTCCATGTCATCGGTGGTCAGAGAAGCAACTGGCTGATGAGGTGCTCTGAGCACCGACATATCTGTCCATCTGGCTTCCCTCATAGCTCCGGGATCTGTCACCTCTACACCTCTGCCATAGGGGATGAAGTGCTCATAGACCCAACTCATAACCAGGGTCGGGTGGCTCAAAGACTGCCCCTGTAAATGGACTACCCTGTATAAGTCATGGTAGGTAGTCCCAAGTATATCTACTCCCCAGGCATAAATCCGGCCATGACCCTCGATCTGTGCAATGATGGGGGACCAGCAATATAGCAGTGTGTCTCCTCCCTTATCCCCGATCAATCTCGAGGCAAGGATCCCCATAATAGCCTGGCGAAGCAAGGGGATGGGAAAACTAGGAATAGACCGAACTCTGACCCCCTTCTTCGAACTTGTGGAGATGACTGCATCTCCCATGTAAGAAGCCCACTGTGCTATCTGGACCTGTAAACTTGTTGTCTCAAAGGTGATTCGTCTCCCGATGATAGGGAGCCCTAGGATATGATAAACATCCTCTAGTGTGATGGTCCACTCACCTCGGACCCCTGGTAATTAGAAGGTGTTCCGATCAGCATCCAAATAGGAAAATAAGTCATAGAGTATGTGACTGGATGGTGCAACATGTGGAACCCGCGATATACGTAGTATACCAGCCCTCTGAAGAGTATCCTGCTCGTCCTGTGAAAGGGCATCTAACACTGTTGGGAGCTAGTCACACTCCCTCTCTCGGCTCCACCGAATGTACTCCTCTCTCGCCTGCATACACCCAAAAACACACAAAACAAAGCAAGTTAGCATCCAAATGACATTAGAAAAATCATGAAAACACATAGAAATGCTAAAAATGCAAAAACAGTCTCAAACAAGTGTTCTTTTGACATTCTGTGAAGAACCACCGCCCTGAGCAGGGTGGTGGTTTCGCAACTGCCACCTTAAGGGTGGCAGTCTTGTAACCACCACCCTGAACAGGGCGGCGGTCGTGTAACCGCCGCCCTGGGTAGGGTGGCGGTCGTGTCCTGAAAACCCACGCGGGTTTTATATCCTAAAAAGGCCAAAAAACACCAAAAAGGACCATTTTAACTAAAACAAAGCCTACCCAGTAGGCGCCCCCCTAGATGGACCTTTTGAACCTAACATTTTCAAAAATAACCCCCCCATGACAAAGATTTTAGCATTTTAAAAGTTTGGAGGTAAAAATAATAAATTGAGGAGAACTAACATGTGATCTCACGGGTTGATGATCTGCACGCAGAGGCATGATCGCTATCTCGTCACGGACATTTTGACTCTACTCTCATAAGAAACCATCACCGTGGGTCCTAGAGCTCAGAATCAATCAAATCAACACACGTAAATGAATAGGAAAATGGGCCCACTTTCATATATATAGCAGCCTGACTTGTTTTTGAATGTTTTTTTTCGCAGGTTTAGAGCGCCGAATGGAGGTAAGTTCTTACCCCCGCACAAATGGTACGTCCTCATTTCCCCTTATTTTAGCGTTTATTTTCCAATCTATCTTGTCTATCTGCACTTGAGTTCTCTTTTCGTTTTGCAGGGAGCGGGAATTTTGGATGGCGTCATTTCGACACACGACGTATCAGGTATAACTTCCAACTTCCCATTTCAGGACTGCCATACTTGGACCCACCATTTTACATCTCTTCATGGCTAAAATGCTTCTCCGAGGGGGCAATATGTACGTACCCAAAATTGTAGGGTACTGCACCATCAGAACAACGTAACACGTGCCCCAATGATGATACAGGTCTCCTCGCAAGGTGTTCAGGATCCGGAAAAGCTCTCCAAGTATGCGTTATCATCCCGCATGCCCCGCTTAGCCCCTGCGCGTGCTTTGATTTTCTCTTTTCCCCTCTTTTCTTTGCCTTTTTCTCTTCAGTTACGAAACCGCCACCCTGCCTGGGCGGCGGTCTCGTGACCGCCGCCCTGATCAGGGTGGCGGTCCTGTAACTGCCGCCCTGCTCAAGGGCGGCGGTCCTTTACGCGTTTTCCAGAATGCTCTTTTAACATGACTCACGTAAATTTCAATGTTTACCAGCTTTTTTTCACCGCCTTGGGCTTGCATTAATGATTCTGGTTCCCTGGAATAGTGTTTTGCCATTGTTTATAGTTTAAGAGTTCAATTTGGTTTTTACCTTGGGTAAATGCAAATGCTATAAATAGTTGGCTTGTGCTCAAGCAAATGGCCCCTCAAATTTGCCTCTGAATTTCTCATTGCAATAGATTAGTCTTTCATTTTTCTTAGAATTCTTAGTTTCATTCATTACATGCTTAGCTAGTGTTGTTTTGCTGTTAGGAAGCCACATATCCATCTTGTGCAAGTGCTGTTAATATTTCATCCAATCCATTGGAGTAGAATAGTTTGTTTTCAATAGGAAGCCATTAAAGTTGCAGGTTTTGTTCTTCAAGCAGGATAGTTTCAGGTTCTAGATGTTTTATGTTGCATGACTAGGCAATAAATCCCGCTAGGAATTGCATAAGCCAAGCTCTGTACTCTTGCGCTATCTCTCTCCTACTCGCATTGTATTCAGTCTGTATCCTAAGCTGCCTTTGTCCCAATATCTACTTCTGTTGATGCTAGCATTACACGCTTTTCTGGATCCACGTGAACACGAAGGAGTGAGGAGGTCACACTGAGGGGACAAGATCACACACATCATCGGATTCGCCACTGTTCTGCAGAATCCAGGTTCTAGCTTTCAAAGTTCTAAATTAGAAGCATATCAAATAAAGTAGCCAATCACTTTATTTCAGTCAATTTTACTTTCGATATTGCCAGGGAAGTTGTGAGGATTGATAGTTTCTGAGAGACTATGATTCTTTCCTCACTTCTGAGGTAGGATCGAGAGTCTTTCAAATAGATTAGATCAGTTATTTCATTGTTTAGAATAGATTTACAACTGCACAGGCAAGTAGCTATACTCGGTTACTTTGTTTGTTTTAAATTCGTCATTAGATTAATTGTCAATTTCTAGATATATTAAAATAGTTGCTCCTTCAATTTCATTTATAAAATTCATCAGAAAAATACAAAAATATAGAAGTTATATATGTTATAGATATACTTCACATAGTTAATTTTACTTTGCTGCATTTAGTTTACATTGTGGCTTTTGTATGACAATCACGGGACCTAGAGAGCCCAGGGAATACGTATTCGAGCCAATCATACCCCAACCCAATCTCGTCACAGCCATAACTGATATAGATCAGAATCTTAGGATCCAAGTCTTCCGAACAATGGTAAACTTACAACAAATCAGTTTCCAACTGCACGGGTTAAACATAGAAGACGACCAAGCACACACGTTTTGGTCAAATCAACCAAACTACAGATTACCCTAGATACATATCCACATGACTTTGGAAGGGTTTGAAAGAGAGAAGACCTTTGGTTGTGATCCTTTGGTCCCACAGCTAGACGTAGGAGACACTCTCATAGATATAGATACCAGCTTGAGAATTCAGGTTGCACAAACGCCTGTGAGATACTCTGAAAAGATCACACAACTATTAAATCTAAATATAGAGGCTGAGAAAGCATATGACTATTGGATACTAGGGATTAGGGACTGAATCCACACATGACCATAACAAGACCACAACAAATACGAATCTACGGTTGTGACCCACAAGTCTCACAGCCCAATGAGTCCATAGGTGAATCAGACATAGATGCTGGCCTACGTACATTAGTATTTAGATCTACTCCACTTCCACCTATCATCATCAAACAGTTATCCTTGTTAGACATAGCAGCTAACAAAGCTAAGGAGTTCTGGACTAGGCCAGAGAATCACCCATAGAGTCAATTATATTTACCATCCACCCTATGACCTTATCTGGAGACATACACGAAACTATCCCAGGTCATTTTCCACGTATTCCACAACCCATAGACTGAATCACGCCAAAGCTCGATATTGATTAGAGCCTTCGAGCAGTCATCCTTGCTGATCGATCTATCACACCAGTTCAGGTTAGGAGGGCCTTCTTTGCCTTAGATTCACAATTTCCACTAGTGTGCGTCGAAGACATCAGATTTCCTAACTATTTTGTCTACATCCCACGCATATTCCATCCCCACTGGCTATCTCGGCATGACCTCAGGAGGTCGGGTGTGAGGAAGATTTACTTGTAGATTCCCAAGCTCGCTTGTCACTTTTCCTAATCTTGTTTTGTTTAAAACACGTGTTACTTCTTGTGTGTGGCTATTTGTTGATTATGTTTGTTGTTTTATTTTTTTCTCCATCCATTATATGGCATGATGAATTTTGGAGTTTGTGGGGGAAGAGAGGGATTTTTCCCTCTCAAACCTCATGGCTTGATGGGCAAGCCATATAGGATTCTTGTTACTCACCTCAAATAGTTTGAGGTGGGGAAGGTGGTTCATATGGTTTGAACCCCCTTCCCCATTCTTGGAGAGGAAAACCATTGGGTTTGAAAATCCTCCCAAGAAGGATTTTTGTGAATGGATGAAAAATGAGGAGGGTTTGATGAATTTGGAGGAATAAGGAGGTTGTAGAGATTATTATTTTTGTGTATCCAATGTTGGACTACACTTTTGGCACTTGGAGATATCTTCTTCTCTGTGGTTAAACAAGACTTTTCTCCTTGTGTTGGTTCTTTGAAAGCTTTCGAAGTGGAGTTCAAGTGGAAGATAGTTGGAGTTATTTATCATCATGGTTCTTCATTGTTACCTTTCATTACAATTTTAAGAACATGGCTATGTGGAGATTTTCATTATCTTGTAAAATCCCTATTTTGTATTTGGTATTAGTTGTAAACTTATGTCATTTTTGCTTGAGAAAATCCCTTGCAATCTCGCAAAGGATATTGTAATAAGGTTTTTTGAATAACTATGTATTGGAGTATATTTTGAAAATGTGAATTTAAACCCTTGGAAATGAAAGCTTGTAAGATATATATAAAAATCTCTTAATAATAATTGTTGTAACTCCATTTTGGAAGGAAAGTTTGTTTATTGGAAATATTGTTTTTACAAAAAGAAATATTGTGATGTTACTAACATTAAAAGAAAATGTGATTTCATCTTTGTTGGAATTCCCCTCTTGTAGAAATTTGTAATATTTGTTTAGTTATTACATTTGAAGGAAAGTTAAAGTTACATAGAGCTTGAGGTCTTATTTTAAATGGTTATATTATCATTCTTATACTAGATCTTTTCTTGCAAAATGTCACTAGTATTATACAATGAAAGGAAATCAGTTTTTATTTTACTTTCTTTCCCTTATGTGAAACTAAATGGATGATTGCATTAGCAGGTCAAATTTGAATATGTATTCTTCTTACTAGTATTTAGACACTTCCCAAGCCTCTCTCCTTAGTCAAAAAAAAAATCTTGTTCCATTCCCTTTTGTACATGAATAAGTAAATCATTTAAATCTAAATTTATTCAAAAAAATATATATTAAGTTTGTCACTTCTCATAGGTAACAAAGTAGAATCTATTTTTCACAACTTGAGGTAATGTTGAACAATCTTTATAGTAAAAATACATTAAAATTAAATTAAATTAACTTAATATAGTCATACTATATAATATAACTAGGTTGTCTTTCTTACAAAAATATATATATCAATTTATAAATTAATATAGAGATACTTTACGCTAACATATATTGATATATATTATAATACAAATTTTATTATATATATATATATATATATATATATATATATATATATATATATATATATATATATATAAAATAAAATTTGTATTATAATATAGAGATACTTTACGCTAACATATATTGATATATATTATAATACAAATTTTATTATATATATATATATATATATATATTAAACCCAAAACAAAATTATATAAAGTATTATGGCATGTTTTATGGATTTAAAACAAACAAAGTATAATATGGGGAGGGCCAAACCCCTCCCCAAAGTCTGTGCATCAATCCCCACCATCTCCACGCTGTCCCCCACTCTCCCCACACCTGCGTAGCTTCATTCCCCTACTCCTCCACGTGGATACCCTCCTTCCCTTATCCCACGCACCTACCTCCACCGCTTTCCCCCTCCACGCAACCTCTACCCCTCCCCACACTCCTGCGTAGCCATATGGCTCACCCCCCACAGCCACGCGGATCCTTCCACCGTGAGCCCCAAATCTTCCAATCTCCAAAACCACTGCCACTCCTTTCCTTAGGCCGCAACTTCCTCTAAACCCGCGGATTTGGAAGTCTTGGGTTTTAAACAATATTTTTGTTTATACACACATACACACACACACACATACATACATACATACATACATACATACATACATACATACATACATATATATACACACATATATATACACACACACACACACACACAAATATATATATATATACACACACACACACATATATATATATGTATGTATATATATATGTATATATATATATATATATATATATATATATATATATATATATATACATACATACATACATATACATATATATATATATATATATATATATATGTATATATATATTAAACCCAAAACAAAATTATATAAAGTATTATGGCATGTTTTATGGATTTAAAACAAACAAAGTATAATATGGGGAGGGCCAAACCCCTCCCCAAAGTCTGTGCATCAATCCCCACCATCTCCACGCTATCCCCCACTCTCCCCACACCTGCGTAGCTTCATCCCCCTACTCCTCCACGTGGATACCCTCCTTCCCTTATCCCACGCACCTACCTCCACCGCTTTCCCCCTTGTAGTGCCATCAATTTTTTTTCATTTTTAAAGCAAACACATTAAATTTTCAGTTTTATCATGTAATGCATAACTAGATAACTATTACAGATTTCTACAAGAGAGTTATTCCAACAAATATTATTTCTTTGTAACACAATGTTTTCAATAACCAATCTTTTATTCCAAAATAGAGTTACAACAATTTCTTTATGAAGATATCTTTCATATCTATTTTACAAGCTTACTTTTTCAAGGCAAGGGTTCACATTTGTAAAAACATGCTCAACTACAAGGCTTATTCAAGACAACCCTTTTTTTTTACAAGATCCTTGCACTATTGAAGGAAACTTTCTTAAACAATATGGCTTAAGTTTACAAGTAACATCACATACAAATTGGATGTTTTACAAGAATAAGAAAGCTTCACATAATCACATTTATAACTATACAATAAGAACCGATAAGAACCAAGAAGAATAGGGATCTCCAACTATCTCCAAACTTGAGTGTTCTTCCAAGGATGTTGAAATAAGAGACAAGGCTTGTTTACCACCCAACCAATAGGCATCATCACATGTCTTTCCATGGTTAGAAGCCATGCTAGCCTCCCCCAAGCCCATGGGAGAGAGGAACAAACTTCCACAATGTGCACAAGTAATAATGGGGATTAAACACACAACAAGAGAATACATAGGACCATTTAACCATTTAGACAAACTACACAATGGTAAACCACAACATGAGGAGAACAAGGTCAACCTCACAAAGGGGGAAGAGAAGAAGATAGGATGCCCAAATCAAAGGTGTCCAACCATAGGAACACCAACAAATACACATGTTTACAAAACTCCTTAGTCCTCCTAATCATTCATCCTCCTTATTCCTCCTTTATGTCATAGTAATCCTTCTTGGAAGGATTTTTAAATCCAAAAGGGTTTCCTCACCAAGAATGAGGAAAGGTTCAAGCCATATGAACCTTTCTCCCACCTCAAACCATATGAGGGGATGAGAAGGGACCTTCATGGCTTGACCAACAACCATGAGGTTTGAGAGGGAAATCCCTCTCTCTTCCCCTACATTCTCCAAAAACCATCAATCCAAATGATGGTGGAGAGAAAAAAAGAAAACCACAAGGTGACAAAACAAAGTGGGTGAATGAACTACATTCATCATACCACTTTCAATTACATCATTGTCACACACATTTCTATTGACAAGCATATGTTAACAAGATAAGCATAACTAGGAAAGAATGAAGGATTAAGAATCCTACCTCTAAGATGTTTTCCAAATGACTCCAAGTTTTTCCCCTTTGTCCAAGCTGATAACTCCAAGCTCTGGAAAATTCTCCAAGTTTCTCCCAAAAAAATGACATTCAAGAAGACCCCTTCCATCCGACATGAGGAAGAATAAGAAGAGAAACCCAAAAGTTTCCTCACCAATGGGAAGGTGACAAGTGTCACCCCCTCTCCTCTCAAGAGTCAAAAATTCCAAAAACCAAATAAGAAAGGAGTAAACTCACACTTTTAGCCCTCTTCACCCAAAATACTAAAAACGAAATAAAACAAAGTGGAGCAACTTTTAACAATTTGTACACAACCCAACCATCTTACATGGATGGTGACTAAAGAGGGAGAAAATGGGAGGGAAACTCCCTCCAAACCTTGGAAATAAGCCCCCCTACCTAATAGGTAGGGTCCAAGGGCCCATTTTCATGCTAACTAGGAACCCCCAAACTCAAAAGGGGTCCCTAAAATTACCTAAAATAACCCAATTTCGGGTTTGACATGCTTGGGCACAAGGGTAGAGGAGTGTGGGGTCCACCCAAGGTTCACATGTGGTCTCCAATCCCTTCTACCAACACACACACACTTACCCAAAACCATCACTTAAATTAGGATGAGATCATTAAACCCCTAAACTAGTTTACTTAATAAAACACACCCTAAACATAATTAATTTTACAAGGAACAATAAATACATTACAATTGAGGGGTTCACCCATGGTGCCCAATTAAATACATCTATTCTAAGGCCTCAAACATTTAGCATGGTTAGGACTCAGCCCATGGGCCGCTTGTGCACAATTGCGTAGCCGCCCTGGGTGAACCCATGCTCTCCTATATCTGTCACCTACACACTCATTGCACACATTAACCGCATCTGTCCAATATAATAAACATCATCTATTACATCACAAAATCAGTCAAACTTGTAATGTCCTAACTGTAGCTTTACAATTGATAGTGCAATAGCATACAATTATACACATAGTTTGCTTCCCTGAATCATCCACATATATAAAATTACAACGACATACACTTAGGTCTAGCATGAAAGCTTACCATTCATTAAATCTAAAACACTATATCATTAATCAATCAACCACAAGAAACCTTAACATCTAACCAATAAATATCACTAGCATGTAAGCCCTGCTAGTGTCATCAATGATCACAAGAAATATATCAGTATACACAATCTAGTCCAATTGGCGCTACGTACCCAAAATTGCCATAATGTCGATGAGGATAAATACATCCAACATAGGGAAATGTCCAAAGTCTATTAGAGTCTCAATCAAAACATGTCTATGCATAAAGGAACCAACAAATAACTAGAGCTATAAAAATGTGGGCACTATGGTAATCTCTTTATAAGCAACCTATAAAATTGCTCTAGAATATATAAATGTAGCCATACGTATAGTGTTGCTTTTATTTGTATTATTCCCTTTATTTAAAATTTCCTTCATCGATAAGTACCATTGCCATTCCTTTACTTATGCCGTTAATTAATCGATGAATAAACCCGCGGATTTAGAACTCTCAAAGTTTCAAACACACTGTATCTTTTATTTAAGGTTAGACATACTTATGAGAGTCGTTGCATTAGACAAACAAACCTTCAAGGTGGCCTCTAGCATTCATATCAGAGTTTTGGAGCTTACGATACATCACATTTATTCTGCACTTGTAACATAGGGACTCACCTTCGATTATGGCCATGATCACCATCGATTACTATAGACACTACACATACACACATATATCCTATATCACCATGTATATCTACACTATATGTTATCATCATTAGTATCATATCACTATAATACTTACTCACACATCACTATCACATTCAGCATGACACCGTCACATTGCATACTCCATGAAATCATGTATCTATTCTGCTCCAGGTATACATATGACCTATGTTTATCATGATGATATATGTATATGGATTGACATAGACATACATGTGGATGCATAACAAGGATTCTATTTCAATATCATCGTATTCGCCTTATTTAGTCATACATTGTGTATATGTATAATGTGATATGGGATCCTACACTGTCAGTTACAGTTTTTCATTTGTCCAAGTTCACACATTGAGGGGGGATTTTCAAACTTACCTTCAATTTCAAATTCCCATTTGACACATGTATATACAACATCAAATGGAGGAATATATGCAATATAGGCTATGAGGTATACCCTTTAGTGTCTCGCCAGCCACAAGTATCATCCACATAATGACATTACCTGTATGCATATTCATACTTGTATATAGCTCTATATTATCCATACATACATGTATGTAATCATACACTCTATTTATGGATCATACTTACACCGTATGATAGGATATTTACACCCAAACCTCATGTACACACATACACTAGTACTGTATTGTATCCTATACATGTATAGTATGCATACCCATTATGTATATATATTTCTTTGTATCTTATTTAGATACTTGGATGTACATACTTACTCTATCTTGTTAGGTATAGGTTCTTATCTCTTGATCATGGAGGATATGACATAGATACATGTATGTATGTACATACCTATGTATATATACATGTATGTATGTATATACATGTGTATATATACATGTATTTATGTATATTACATACATGTATATATACATGTGTATTCCTTGCATACATGTATGTACATATATACATGTATATACATGTATGTACATGTACATACATGTATGTATGTATATATATGTGTATACATGTATGTATGTATGTACATACATGTATGTATACATACATACATGTATGTATAGATACATGTATGTATGTATACATACATACATGTATGGCTACGATAGATATCATGTATGTATTTATACATACATGTGTCAAGTACACACATGTATGTGTGTAGCACAATTTCATGTATTTATACATACATGTGTGTATACATACATGTGTATACATACATACATGTATGTATGTTCATTACATGTTCTTACATACATACATGTGTGTATACATACATGTGTATACATACATACATGTATGTATGTACACACATGTGTGTACATACATACATGTGGGTATACATACATGTTCTGTACAGACATACCGCTATGTATGTATGTATACACATGTATGTATACATACATGTATGTATTCCGTACACACATGACATACATGTATGTATGTATACACATGTATGTATACACACATGTATGTATACATACATGTATGTATACACATGTATGTATACACACATGTATGTATACATACATGTGTGTACACACATATGTATGTATACATACATGTGTGTACACACATACATGTGTGTACATACATGTGTATACATACATACATGTATGTATGTACACACATGTATGTATACATACATGTATATATATATACATGTATGTATGTATATACACATGTATATATATATATACATGTATGTATGTATATACATGTGTATATATATAGATACATGTACATATACATGTATGTATGTACATACATGTATATACATGTATGTATGTATAGACATGTATATACATAGCATATCATGTATATATATACATGTGTATATGTATGTATATATATACCTACATATACACATGTATATGTATACATGTATATATGTGTATACATGTGTATATGTATGTATATATATACATGTAATATATATATACATATATGTGTATATATATACATGTAATATATATATACATGTATATATTGTATGTATATATATATACATGTATGTATTACATGTATATATACATATATGTATATATATACCTTCAGGAGGATTGCCTCTATGATAATAAAAAAATGAAATAACCATGTGGGTATGAAAGAAATGCCGAATCTGAGGAGATCTCAATTTGGTAGGCATACAAAAGAAATAGTAATGGAATAACAATAAGATCCTTATCATCAAATGGGAAATTTCATGAATCCATCTTTCCTTTATCTTCTCCACAACTTGCACATTCAAAAGACAATACAAAAACAAAACGAGAAGAAGAATAGAAAGGAAAGGAAAACATAAAGTTGAGTTAGGTCAACTTTAGGGCAAGTTGAAGATCTAGGGCCTGGATCTGTTTAATCCTAGGGCTCACAATAAACCCTACACACTTTAAGTCATGGGAATATAATGGGAATGAGAAATAAAATAAGGGGGAGGGGTGTGTAGGCAAATTTATGCAAAGGGGGAAAATTAATTATTTTCAAGGGGTGTAGACTTTTATTTATGACCCTAATGAACTTAATAAGATAAAATAATTAAATGATTTTGGGCTGGTGTTTATTTAATTTTGGGTAATTTAATTAGGATAAATTGGATTTTAACGGGAAACAATGAAATAAATATTAATATTATTTAGTTCATTTAAAAAAAAAATTACCCAAATTTTCTAGACGTATTTTGGCATGGTTTTTTTGGTGTCCCGAGGCAAGGCGTTACACCCCTATTGCCCCTCATGGAAATTATCTTGGAAAAAAATATGCAAGATAGAACATGATCCCACAAACATTGGGATGAGAACACTATCACTTAGTTAACTAACAACTAAGGATAACTAATACCTATTGACATAAGTTTAAAGTACTTAAATTAAATACTTTAACTTATTACATTTATTAAAATATCAACTAATGATGAATTAAGCTAAGTTTTATTCCTAACATTCCCCCCCTTAATTCAACATGGTCTCAAGTGAACAGGAGAGAAATTCTCTAAAACCCTCAAATTTACCTCGAGCAAGTGACTTTGTGAAGACATCTGTATGCTATATATTTGTTGGGAAATATTGGAGCTGGATGTTGTTGTTCTAAACATGTTCATGAATGAAATGTACATGAGACTCCCAATCAACTGCCGATAGAGAGTTGCATTTACTTGTGGTGATGGATTTGTTAGAGACAATTGAAGTCTTGTCTCCATAGGTGTGGAAAATGGCTTACAATCCATCATATTGAATTTATCAAGCGTTGTCTTGGCGTATTTCAATTGTGACACAAAGATATGATTTTATCTTTGCCAAAATTCAAGTCCAAGATAATAATGTAGAAGCCTGAGATCACTCATGTCAAATGATCATGTTAGATCTTTCTTTGTTGACTCAATCATCCTCACCGAACCTCCAGTGATGACTAGATCATTGACATATACTACAATGATCCCTATCTTCTCCCTTGCTTTTTGAGATAGAGATTAGGATCTTATGGACTCCTGTTGAATCCATGTTGAATGAGATGCTCGTCAATTTTTATGTACCATGCCCTGGGAGACTTCTTTAGACCATATAGTGATTTTATGAGTTTACATACCTTTTCCTCTTTACCTGGTATGAAAAAACCTTTTGGTTGAGTCATGTAAACTTCTTCTTGTAAATCACCATTAAGAAAGGAACTTTTCACATCCATTTGGTGTATTTTCCAACAAAATTGTGCAACTAGAGCAAATATTAAATTAGAATTTTTTATCTTAGTTGTGGGAGAAAAAGTCTCCTCATAATCAATGCCTTCTTTTTGAGCATATCCCTTAGCAACTAGTCTAGCCTTATGTTTATCAATTTTTCTGTCTGCTTTGTACCTCATTTTAAAGATCCATTTGCATCCAATCGACATTTTTCCTGGTGGGAGATCTATAAGTTGCCATGTATTATTTTTCATAAGTGATTTATATTTTGTATCCATAGCATCTTTCCAAGGTTTAGACTATAGGGCTTCTGAAAATGTGGATGGATCAATAGTTTCAACAACTTTACCCATTAAGGCCAAATTGCCCTTATTTCAAGCCATACTGCGAGTCCTCATTCCAGTGGTAGATGTGTCAGGGACACTATCCAATTTTGCATCTCTATTCATACTTGTATACCATTTAGGCATACTTTTTGTGGTTCCTATGGGAGGTTGAATTTCACTAGCTTCCCCATCATCACTGTCATCATCAAAGTGATTACCATCCTCTGTTTTCACTACAGGGATGCTTTTTTCATCATGTGAGTGTATGGAAGGAACATCTGATTCTTTATTCTCAAAGAACTCAACATCATGACTAGTGTATACCCTCCTTGTTTTTGGATCCATAAGTCTGTAGCCAAGTGCTTCATCACTCTATCCCAAGAAGATAAGTTTTTCTGATTTCATATCAAGCTTAGTTCTTTGTTTCTTAGGAATGTGCATACTCTCTTTACATATAAAAAATATAAGGTGTGAAATAGATGGCTTATGCTCTGACCATGCTTCCTGAGGTGTTATTCCATCAAGAGCTGCAATGGGAACTCTATTTAATAAATAGACTGTTGTTTTAGCTGCTTCGACCCAATTTTTTTTGATAAACCTACATCATCAATCATACATTGCACCATATTCATGATAGTACGATTTCACCTTTCAATAACACCATTTTTTTGCGGTGTGTGAGGAGAAGCCATTTGACGACAAATGCCATGTGTTTTCAAAAAATCATTGAACTCATTATGGGTGTATTCTCCCCATCGATTTGAGCAGAGTGTTTTTATTTTCCTACCAAACTCTGTTTCAACAAGGGCTTTAAACTTCTTGAAATTTTCAAAATCTTGGTATTTTGTAGAAATATAGTATATCCACATTTTTCTTGAAAAATCATCAACAAAGAACATGAAATATTGAAACCCAGAGTGGCTAGGTCTCATTGTTCCACACAAATCGGTATGCACCAAGTCAAGTTTTGACTTAGCTCAAAATGTACTATGTTTGAATGGTATTCTATGTTGTTTTCCTGCTAAACAATGCTGACATTTATTTGTACCCTTTTTTAGAGGTGGTAAACCCCTAACCATGTTGTATCAACAAAGTGTGTCAAGATAGCCAAAACTCACATGTCCAAGTATTTAATGCCATAGTTGAGCTGATGATATATCCTTGGCTACAAGTGCTTGATCATTTCGTTGAACAAAATCCAACTGAAACATTCTTCCCACATTCAAATATTTTGCAACAAGTTTGTAGCTTCGTGACTTATCTCGAATTAGGCACATATTTTTACCGCCTTTACAATCAAATTCGATTTTGAGATTGTGATCTAATAATTGAATCACAGATAACAAATTTTTTGTTAAACCGGGGACACAAATAACATCTATAATTTTACAATTATGATGCCCAAGTGGTAGTGAAATGAAACCAATGCCTTCAATAATGTATGATGTATCATCACCCAAAGAGACATGATTTTTGGTGGTTGTTTTACTCATTATGAAGAACCAATATTTCTTTCCTGTCATGTGTCGAGTTGTGCCTGAGTCGACATACCAAATTTGTTTTGTAGAATTGGATACTTCATTTGACTGTGCAGAATATATGAAGTCATCATCATCAAATTGATCTTCATGTTTGGCTACATTTCCTTGTTGAGTTGGTTTCTTCTTCCACTTTTGATTATTTTGTCCCTATTTACTCTGTCGTTGGCCTGATTTTGTTTGTTGGTAATCAATATTTTTACCACTTGATGATCCTTGTTGAAATGTGTTGTACCAACAAATTTTTAACTCATGTCCTTTTCGACCACAAATAAGACATTTTTGTTGGTCCTTTTGGCCTTGTTGAGTATTACCTTACTTATGAGGTTGTTTATTAGACTTAGCTTGTTTTTTCCCTTTTTTATTAGAAGCAAGTGCCTGCTCGTCAGTTTCAGTAGTTGAGTGAATAACTTCCTCTTGTTGTAGCATATTCACTAACTCTTCAAAAGTTGTTGTTTGACCAATTATGTTTAACGTGGTCACAAAAATCCTATAAGGAGGAAGAGATCTCAATACTATAGGCACAATTGATGTGTTAGTTACTTCTTCTTCCAAGCTTAAAGTGATGCATGCAAAGTTGCTACTCTTCGAAAAACATTTCAAAATTTTCAGTTGGTTACATTTTCAAGTTCAATAGTTGACTCTAGAGATGAAGTATTGTGTTCTTATTTTTGGACTCATATACTGTTTTCAACTTGTCCTAAGATTATTTTGCTGTTACGGCCTCACGAATATTAGGTTGTACCTCATCTGAAACACTAAACAAGATTATTAACTTTGATTTTTGATTTTCACGATCAAATGTAGCTTGTTGTGTAACATTTGTTGCAAATCTTGCTAATGTACCAGAAACAACGGACCATAGATTTTCAAAATCAAGTTGTGCGCGAATTTTTGTTTTCTATGCTAGATAATTATCAAAATAAAAAGTTAAGAATCTGGTAAAAAGAATTTTGGTGCTGTAATTACGACCATTGTGAAAAGTGATAAATAGTAGAAGAAAAAATCAAACACTTTTCCCCCCTTAAAGCATACACACCCCCTAAAAAATATTATTTTATTTATTTTGGGCTCCTTTTCGGCCATGTACAATGATTTTTGGCACTATTGGCACTTTTACAAATTTGGCTCTGTGGCCGATTTACAAAAATAAAATGGCTCTCATGACCGATTTGAAAGAAATAAATTTTTGGACTCTTTGGCCTCTTTTGAAATATAAGAAATCTCTAATTTGTTCAATTTTTACAAAACAAAGCTTATTAAAATCTAGACCAAGATGTAGAGCTCACAAAAATAGACACTTTTAAAAAAAACGACACCTCAATCCCAAGTACCAGTTGAAAGTTATGATTTTTTTAAATTGTGATTTCAATATCTTTCCAGGCCCCTTTCCAAAAATGGATTTTTTTTTCGACTTCTAATTTTTTCCATGACGTCCAAAAATGGAATTTTTTAAAAAGCATTTTTTAAAAAACCGAATGCAGATAATGAATTACGTGCATGCATAGTGCGTTTTATGGCACAACTGCAGTTCAACCGCTTTGCCTAAGCGTTATAATAACCCTTGGCTACTTTTTTAATTATTGTTTTCCTCCTTGCTTTCCCTTCATGCATGTATATTATTGGGACGTAGTTTTAGACGCTCGATATTTTGCAGGTAGCGTTGAATTTATTGCTTCTTTTGCATTGGATTTGTTTTTTTTTCTTTGCAGGCACGTCTTCTTCTTCTCTTGAATGCTCTTCAACTATGAATGCAATCTCCAGGTTGTTTAGAGACTTCAGGATGTTGCTTTGGATAGAGATCTTCTCACAGGCACGTAGAATTTTCTTACCAGATATATGAAAAGCTAGAGCATAGAGAAGAGGAAGTAGAAGTTATGTGGGGAGCTTGAAAAGCTTGGGTCCCCACAATATAAAATTATTGTGTATATATTTTTAAAATGCTTCCAATTTAAAAACATTTTTAAATGTACAAGTGAACTTAAAAAAAAAACAGAGAAATAATATCACCTTTTGTAACAAAGTTACATCCAGGTTTGCAAAGGCTTGTGATTGCACTCTAGGTGTTCTTTAATTGTAAATCAATCCATTGAACCAGGGTGTGGATTTGGGTATGGGTTGTGAAATGGCTGGGGGCATCTATGGCTCCTCCTAGCTCTGTAATTTCTCTAGATCTCCCTAAACTTCCCTAAAACTTCCTACACTCCTCTTTGGATCAGAATACTACTTTGATACCAAATCTTGTCTGCAACCTAGATTTAATCATAGAAAACAAGACAGTGCTTGCATAATATTATTAATATGAAATAAAACATTACAAACAAATGAGAGAGATGCAACATTTATAGATATTGAACGACTTCTTTCTCATCCACAATATATGGAAGCAAATAAACTAATATGAGAAAATATGCAAAAATAACATATTGCCCCTAACTGCCCCTATTGCCCCTCATGGAAATCATCTGGGAACAAAATATGTAAGATAGAACATGATCCCACAAACATTGGGATGAGAACACTATCACTTAGTTAACTAACAACTAATGATAACTAATACCTATTGACATAAGTTTAAAGTATTTAAATTAAATACTTTAACTTATTACATTTATTCAAATATCAACTAATGACGAATTAAGATAGGTTTTATTCCTAACACAAGCACCACTAAGGGGTCAAGATATATGTTTTTTTAACCATGTCATTCGTTATGCGTCACTCCAGTAAAAAAATATTAATGTAATGAGCAAGTTCTGTCAATACAAGCACTCTTGAGGTTTCAAGTCTTAAATAATTCAGATCCTAGCGGTTGCTAAGTTGATCAACAACTAAATATTTAGAGATTGGCTATATCTAGGATTTTATTCACAAGATAACTATTATTAGAATGAGAAATTTTTTTACATTCTTTGAACTGGTGGGGGGTCAAGATATACGTAGTGTTGATCTTAACGGTCATTTTGTTCAGCCACAATGACTTATTGAAACCTTATGCGTATCTAAGCTTATTTCAAAGCACAATAGTTATTACAATGAAAAAGGCCAATCCAATCACTACTGAGGGGTACAAACATAAGTATTTCTTATCCTAGCGGTCACTAGGGTCAGACGCAACATATTTTTTGGAGCTTAATAGTGTATATGAATTGTTAACAAATAATACACGCTTCTTATCCTTCCTGTTACTACGATCAGCCCCAAGCATATACCTATAGCTTAGTGGTTGCTAGGCATCATTAACAAGAAAAATACTAATACATTAACAAGAAACTATATAAATCTTAGTGGTCAATAACATCCACCTGGATAAAATATTTTGAACTTAGTGTTAGCAAAACACCATTCAATGGTCGTATCTTTAATTAATTATAATTGTATAATCTCCCAGGTCATTAAATATCATAATGATTAGTCAACATATATGAAATTATGTTCATAGTGGTCTCTAAGGTCAGCCATAACAAAATTTACATGCTTAGTGGTCATTATGATCAACATCGACAAAATATCTTGAACTTAGTGTTCGCAAGGATCATTCACTGGACATCTATTATTGAACTGAGAAAAGAGTTACATTACATGTTTTGTTTAGGGGTCATGCATTGCTTAGCTCTCATTAGTTTTTTTCACAAATTTGTTTGAGCCAAGTGCTGTACTAGATACCCTCATGAGGGATCAAGCCTTAACTAGTTCTCATACCATTTACTATAAGTTATTGAAAGGAAGATAAAAATTTCACATTTTAATTATAAATGAAATCTCAAAAGAGATTGTGATATATAACTAGTTATTAAATGAAGTCTAAAAGGCCATGGTATATTTCTAATAAATATAATGAACACTCTTTATAGTGTTAGTATGAAAATACAGACTCTGAACCATATGTATAGTCTCACTTGTTATTAAGCCTCATAATTTTTCATGATATCACATCTCCCTATTTCCATATGATTATTGTCACATTAAGAAAGAAAATCCATGGCATATTATAATTTTTACTGTTGATATATCATTAGCTAATTTAACTAAAACAACCAGAACCTATAATTTTAATCTCTAAATGTTGTATATGTCTTTCCAGAAATATTAATTAAGTGAAACATTATTCATAATCTTGTTTAGCCTAACTTCTCAAATAATAGGTTTTATAATTCCCCGATTCATTAGTTTTCAAAGAGGAACCTACACAGAAGGAACTCTTTGAATTTTCACTTTGGCAATCACATATGTTAATTTTTTTTTTCCAACAATATCCTTATGTAATCAAACAATCACTGTAAACAAGCAAACAATTATTTGTGTTACTATTACTATTTCATCTACTGGAACTTACTATCATTATTTCATTACTATAATTTAATTTAAAATGAAATGTCTATAGAAACCGTCCATTAACGGTTCAAAATCCCTAAACGATTAACAACCCTAACTGAGAAAAATCTATTTTCCTCATCCTTTTCAGCAACACCCATTTTGTTCACTTCCAGTAATCATTGGTGTCCATCTAAGGTATTTTACGAATCATTTCTCAGTCCTCTTGTGAAAAAAATACCCACAACAAATTTTGCATTACTCGTAAGTGGGGTACACACATATTTAGCAAATAATTTAGGGATTGGCAAAAAGAATGATAAAACGATGTCAAACCCTATCCGTTGAGAAGTGTTTATCAAAGAGTGTTAAAGAATAGATATTATTGACTACTGAAAGTAGAGAAAATAGGGTTTCATTGAAAAGGCTACATAATATTCTACATATATAGAATTTCAAAAATTTGGAAGGAGAAAAGGTGAGAATGCATACCGATTTTTGACGCCTTCACAAAAACAAACCGTGCTCAAAGTTTTGGCAATTGAACCATGATCTAATTTTCCAATGAATTATTACGCTTATGGAGTTTTGCCCTTATGCCAATGTTCTCACACATATCTTCACAAGTTTAAGTGTCCTTGAAATATACTAATGAATGAAAATATATAATTATATGAAATGGACACTTCTAACTGTCACTTTCTTCAGCGCACGAATTACAAAAGACACATGAATACCATTAATTTTTTTATATTTAATAGCTAATTAATGGATATCAAATGGCACACATATTTTGAATATCACGCAAAATTTACTTTGTTCGGTTAATGGCCAATTAATTTGAGGGGAACCACTATATTAACCATATATGCCACACACAAAAATTATCAATATTAACAACAATATCATCAAAAGAACAACATACTCAATGTCAATTTTATCATCTTTAAATTACATAGTGAGTATATAAGTATTCCATACTTTGACTATGTTACAAATGATATGTGGTTCAATTGATGTCTCACATATTGAATTATCATATTTTGAATATCGCACGAACTTTACATTGTTTGGTTTAATGGCACTCGCAAATATTAACCATATATGTCACGCACAAATAATATCAAAATTATCAAAAAAACAACACCATGCTTATTGGTAATATTATCGTCTATAAATTTCATAGAGAGTATATAAGTATTCCATATTTTTACTATACTACCAGTGATATGTGGTTCAATTGATGTCTCACATATTGAATTATCATATTGTCCTCAACAAAAATATACATGTTTACCTACATCGTTTTTAAATTGTTTTGTTACATAAACAATATCTTCAGATGCGTGTGTCAATGATAATGGTGGCACCCATGATGCTGATCGTTGGCATTGTTCTGAAATAAAAAGGAAGAATGCAAAATAGAGAAGTATTAACTAACTCTAATGCATGATCGTTTTTCTTTTAAGATGGAATGAATGATGCAATACTATATTACTTAGGTTAAAAAAACTGTAATTTACCTGGGTAAAAAGACTTGTGACTTGAAGTTGTACATCTAATATTTTCTCCATTAGCTTTATCTCTTGTTCCATTCTTTCACGCTCTATTTGAAGCCTTCCTTGATCAATTTATTTCAATTTTTGACTGAATATATGCATGTTATTTTTGATTACCCCTTTCAAATCTCCATAATAGTTTCTTTTTCTCTTCACATCTTTTCTCTAAATGCCATTTTTATTCAAAGGGGTTTCTATCTTTGCTCCTTCCAAAATTTTAATGTTGATAGAAGGGATTTCTGATTTTCCTCTCGTGTCTTTTTTAGAAGTAGAAGTGGTTGTATTAACCCTCTCTTTTCCTTAAAACTAATAACATTGTTTGTTTTCTATGTAATGTGATCTATATCTTCATAGAAAGTCCATGTTGACTGTGTTGGAAATGTTGTGTTTTCGATTTCTTTCTCCTTTTTGAGGGTTTTATTCAACCTATTCATCTTGTATTTACATTGCTTCCTAATGAATGTTTTTCCACAAACTTCATTCAAAGCATATGATATATTATCCCAATGTTTCTTGCTAATATATCCATGGTTTAAATGTTTATACACCTCTTCATATTTTGAAATAAATGTTTTGACATTAGATGTTGACCACAACTCTTATTTGTATTCTTTCATCAGCTCCTCTTTATTTCTATCTCTTTCATATGCATGGGTTATTGAAAATGTTTCTTCTAATTTTGAATCATCAACATCATCAATAATATATGGAGAATTTAGATTGATTTGTGAATGTGGAATGTAAGGACCCAAATTTTGTGTGCCAATTGTATTATCTTGCAAATTTGAGACACTATTTCCATCTAAGTTTTGCACTCAGAAATCCTTTACATGACAATTGCTTAGCTGTTTTGAAAAAACCATATTGTCTGCATAACTTCTTGGAGTTGATTTGAAAATGTGTGATTCGAAATATGAAAATAAGGAAAATGGTGATATTTCCATGTCCTAAAACTTTTTTAGTTACCATAAACATTCACAAATGAAACAATTTACGTACTCCATTTTTTATCTAAAATTAATTTAATTTTCCATTTTCTAAAAATAAATATACAAGGGCTCTTGCACTATGTAAAATCAAAGAATCAAAACATGTGGAGAACCATTGAAAATTGGTTAATTACCTACTAAAAAATGCAATATTTATAATCACTGTTGTTGGCGAGAAAATTTGTTGGGGACAAATTGGTGGATTTCTTGCCAATGCTCTGGGAGTATAAGTCCCTCTACTTAACCGGTACAGTTGCTGTATATGTATGCATGAGTGAAAGTGAGTTTTCTCTGGGTGGCCTTATGGCCAGGGATCCAATAGGGGCACTCCATTGACCCTTTGGAAAAGATAAAAATCTCTTGCTAGGGAAGACTTTGTCTATAAAGAGGGAAATGGGAGTGAGAAATGAGGTAGGAGAACTAATGTTGCAGGTGGAAAATCAGATTCTTGCACACACTAGTTAGAAATTTCAACACATGTATTTATGAGAAGAAACAACTCTGTAAATAACAACAAGACCAAATATAATTTATTGATCATGAATTATCAAGAAATCCCTTAGTCAAAGAAAGCTAGAAACTCCTTCTTGTTTTGATTGCTTAAAAAAAAGTTGTACATAGTGTGGGAAAGGAGGAAAACTAGTGAGGGGGAAGTGGAAGAAAATGGCTATCTCCTTTGTTCTCTCAAAGTACAATACACTCTTGAGCTTACAAAATACATCACCAACCCTTTGAAATGGGAATGAATTTACAATTTATAGAATGAGAGGTGACTCATCATCTACCCCCTAATGCCTTTTCATATGTCCTCACACAATTTAAAACTTTTCAACTTCCTAGGAAGCTTTTAAGTCCCTTTTTATAACATAAAGGTGACTTATTACATTAGGAACATTAATACATATGAAAAAGTGCAACCCCAACACAAAATTAGAACATTGAGAAGAGAGAAAAAGTTGGGGGAAGAGGAGAGAGAAAGAATGAGAAAAGAAGAAGAGGAGATGTAATTCTTAATGAAGTCCATTGATCCTTGTTGATGGAAAGCTCAATGCGATGAAACTATGAATCTTCAAACTCGTGTGAAACTCCTTCCAATTGGCTCATATATGCTTTGGTATGAGTGTTTAAAAACACCACTGAATGGTTCTGTTGATGATCATAACTTCTACCCTGCATAAGATACTCCTGTAACTCGAGCCATGAAGTGAGTGTTAGGAGAGACTATTGAATTACCTAAGATGAGTCTCTAATTCCCTATGAGAAATGCCCATGGATGATCTAGAATGATGGTGTTGACCTGAATGATCATCCCTCTATGTCCCATTGTGCCAAACTTGCCTTTTGAGAATGACCTGCTATTTTTAGTAAGTACAGATGGGGCAACCTACTATTTTTAGTAAGTGTCATAGTTAGCTTTTCCCAACCTCAACTGGCCATGGTAGCTTGAATTATTTCTTCTTACTGTGTTTCTCTCTCTTTTTGGACCAACTGGCTATTTATAGCAGGGGATTGTGGAACCACTTACTATTTTTAGTAAGTGTCAATTGCAAGTCGAGATGACCTTTTTGATGACTTTACCTGCGATACTCCCTCTATGTTCATTGCCTTCTTCATAGCCTCTTCAAATGGTTGCTTACCCAAAGCAATAGAGCTGTATGTAGGAAGGCATTCTATTTTTAGTAAGTGCACTGTGGATGTCAGATTGTGACAAAACAAGTTTTGAAAATCTAGGTCTTATTCAAGGATTCCACTCTTCACATTTTGAGTAATTCCTTCTTCTGAACAAGTGGGAAAATGATATTTTCATCAGTGGGGGAAGAATACTGAAAAAAACACAACCCTCCATATCCCTAAAAATAGGGACTTCATGGAATGAAAACTAGTTTACGTGAAACTAGATTTTTCAATGATCATTCCCTCCAATTTTTGTGTGATTTCTCCCACTGGAACCCTGAGAAGTGAAGAGGTAGCTCACCAATTTTTCCACTAATGTGTCATGACAGCCATTAATGGAGCTTGAAATTTGTAGGTCTGGGCTTTATTTCTGTTTGTGATGAAATAAAATCCATTGCGATAGGTTTTTGCTTCTTGTCTCACTGGTAAAATTTCTCTTCGATCCAGTTTCCAGTTTGATGGGAAATTGAGCTTTGTTCTTTGTGGATCTGGAAGTGAAATTTCTTTACCATGAGAATTTATTTTTGTGAATGGGAGGTTTTAAGGTGAGTTTTTAATGGCCTTTTAGAGTAAAGAACTTAGCAATAAATGGTTCTTCGTTTCGTGCACTGGCTTGCAAGATATGTTCAAATCTTTGTCTCACGGCAATAAAGGGTTCTGAACAATTCCTTCGCTACTCTCTTTCATGCTTCATTCCTCTAGCTCTTTCGATCAATATTTTATTTGAAACCTATGAGTATTCATGGAGTGGAAGGTTTGGTTGCTATGGCGGAGCTGGTTCGGAGCAACAATGGTGGACTGAGGTGTTCTTTGCAACTTTTCTTATGGCTGTGAGAAGCAACAAGAAGCAACAAGAAACAACAAACAATTTGAAATTATTTCAAATTTTTGATTTTGAGTTAGGTGTATTTTCATGTCCCTGATGTCCCTTACCTCAAAGGTATGTGAGGGACATCAAATTCCATGGCTCTCCTGGTGATGACACGTCGTAGCGATCGAACGATTGAGGCTTTGAGCTCCTACAAACACTTGGGGGTTGAACTGGCGATCCTAGAGGTCGCATGAGGATCTAGAGGTCTTATGGGGGATAGGAACATTTTTCCATGGTTTATTTTCCTGACCTTGAGGGACGTGAGGGACAAAAAATCCCACCAGGCTCCTGGGGCTGACACGTGTCCTCCCAAAATTTGATTAACTCCCAAACTCGCTCCAAGAGGACAACTTGAAACGATGATAACTTGAGCTCCCGATGGAATTTTTAAATTAAATTTTATATGATCCTGAATTTAAAAGACCTTTGAATCCAATGGTGGGTGTCTCAGGTCTTGATTCCTCCATTTGTTCCCTGAAAAATTAGATTTTTGATTTGGTACTCCACATGTGCATGAGAAAAACTACTTTCAGACCCAATGCACCAAATTTTTGTGAAAAAAATAATTTCACCATATTATAGTTTTTATAATTTACTTTCTGAAGATGTTTTTTTTCTCCTAACTCCATCTAAAGCTCCCAGAATCACCTTCGGAAGCTCAACAACTATTTTGACTTGTGCACTGCCTAGGCCTGTGAACCCTGTTTTTGATCAAACTACTCCAAATTCTCCAAACCTTCCTTGAATATTCAAAAATCACTTCCATGATGTTTTTAGGCCTTCAATTCACCTCCATGTTGGATTTGGCTCATCTGTTCCACTTCAGGGGGTTTCTCTAGTCCTGGGAAGGCCAATGATAACCCTTCCCAACACTACCCAGAGATAACATTTTTCAAGAACTCCTAAAATCACCTAGAGGGGTTGAATTTAATTTCCTAATTCACCTAGGGGGATGTGTTAACATCAGCTGGGAGGTCATCGGAACTAACTGGGTAGACTTGGGGTGCCTCAGAATGATAAAACGTGAAAATTTTGGCATAGGGTTATCATTTTCATGCTTAGAAATTGTCAATTTACCTGTTGCACATTTGCACAACAAGAACTGTGAAATAGGTGTATAAACTAAAACTCTTCAAAATAAAATAACATTGCATTTACCTCTTTTAATTTTCTGTAACTCTGTTCTTCCCCCATTTGTGTATGTGCTCCTTATTTTGGTGTGGTTGCTTTCGAAATGAGTATACAATTTTCCATTATATTGCATTAAATACACACATTAACAGAGTTTGTGTGGATTAAAATTTAATATTTTACCACTTAATATTAAATGCAATACAAAAAATAAAAGCATACTCTCAAGTGGCGGATTTTACATTACACGGTTTAATGGCCATTTAATGTTTAGGGAAGCACAATATTAATTATGTAACATTCTACCTTACAAAAAAGTGTAATTGTTATTGTATTATAAAAATCTTAATCTTTCCCCTTCACTATGAGGTTTATTGATAAAATTATACACACGGACAACATGATCTAAAATTAAGGTAACAATTTTATAACATAATATCCAATGTATGAAAACTACAATTCGACATTGTTTGAAACTTAATTTCAAAATTTAATTGAAATTAAGTCTTTAATATTGAGAATTATTAATAAAAAAATATGTAGCATGTGTTACTCCTACTCAATATTATATACAATTATTAAAAACAAGGATATAAAAAGCTTGGAAATAATTAAATACATATAATTGAAACAAAGCATATACCACCATCGTTAATCAAATAAAGTCTAAATTATTAAAAATAAACTTATATTGTTAAAATATTACATAGGATATAAAGAACTTAGAAACAATTAATACACATAATTGAGTCAAATCATATACCACCATCATTAATCAAATAAAGACTAAAAATTGAACTCTACACCATAAAATAAGCATAGCTATACAATTAGAGAATTAAATACATGAACGATTTACTTTGACACAATATTAATGGCCCTAAATTTAAGGCCAAGTGTGAATCTGCACTTTGTATTGAAAATCCACGTACTTTGTCATGTGAGGGATTGCACTTTGATGTGCGAGGGATTGCACTTCGACATGTAAGGGACCACACTTCGACATGTGAGGGATCACACTTCGACATGTGAGGAATCACACTTCAACATGTTAGGGATCACACTTCGACATACAAGGGAGATAACACTTTTTCATGCGAGGGATCACACTTCATTGTGCAAGGAATCAAACTTTGTAGATGTACGATGCCATGAATCTCTCGCACTAAGATGAACTATCATTATCACATCTAAGTGCAAGCTTTTGAACTTGAAATTGTGCACGCTTACACATTGAAGTGTGATCGCCAACTTCTAGCCTCCCATTCTAGTCAATATTTGAATTTTAGAGTGTAAAAAAAATAATTATGTCGCAACGGTTGCTAGGCTATACAACTATTGAAAGCCATAGGGGAAAGAAGCCAATGACCGTGTATAAGCCAATGACTTTGAGTGGTAATGTGTAGTATAGTACCACTAGTTGTAAAAATTGAAGTCAACATTTATAACTTGTATATTGAGAAATTAGAAAAAAGATAGCTAATAAGACAAGTAAAATCAAGTCACATGTACAAAACAGCCAATAAAAAGGTAACACATCAGCTGTCCCAAAAAGGTGATTTCATTCACAAGCAAGTGCCAATATTAATTTTATTTGTACTAAAAATTACCTATTTTTAATCCCTTAGAAATAATTTTTCAACAAAATTTAAATTCATAAAATAAAATGTGTGCATTATAAAAATCTTAATCTTTCCCCTACACTATGTGGTTTATGGATAAAATTATACACACAGCAGCAGGATCTAAAGGGTGTAAAGTAATTTGTTATATGTTTAAAGATTTGGATTAAATGAGGTTTTAAATATGTTCATATAAGATGTATATTTTATTTTCTCATTGTGATTTCAATTCTCCATACTAATGTTAAATATTTAAGTGTTCTTTGTACTAATTTTCTATTTTTGTTTGTGGATACAGTTGAAAATGAACTCTATTTTTGAAGGAGCACATGTGGATTTATTATCCAAAGGTGTGGAAGTTACAGAGGGACTAGTTTATACATCCAAAGATACACTCCACAGGGTTTAGTTTATTCGTTGTCATAATAAGTATTGTATTTAATGGCATTTCGAGACTGCCATACACAATTGATGATTGTGAAACAATGGAAAAAATTGAAAACAAGGGATACTTTATCCCATGGGAAAGGAAGCAAATGATTAAGCATGTGATTTCAAATGTCTTACATGTGGGGGGTGTGACATTCAAAACATCATGAGCAGTGACTTAGAGGATACATTTAATGAGGATGAGGGTTTAAATTCTACCAGTGATAGCCATTGTTTCACAACTCCTAAAGACAGGGATGAATTTGCTACAACCTACATGGTGCTAAAATTTAAGTGTCCTTAGAAAAAAAGGTGACATATCTGAAGGGTTTATATCCCTGGTACAAGAACAACATGTGATTTTGGGAGTGGTGTTGGGACCCACACACTTTGGTGTTTTTGTGGAGAATATTATAACTACATGCAATGATTGCTATCCAAGTCTACAATGCAACAACACAGTTTCTTGACCAATCAAAAACTAAGTTTATCTAGAAAAAAGAACTTCACTTCGTGTGAATGGAAATTTTAAACTCCAAGAAACAACTACCACATCAAACAATGACTTCAATTTGAAATTCAAGGGGGTTAATTCCAAGTTGATACATTTTTGTTCAAAAGAACACAATTTTTTTGTAGAAGCAATAATTACAAATGTCTATGAAGGAGATATGGTGCACTTAAAAAAATTAGATGGCAATACATTTGAGGTGCATGTTGATAAATTAATTATGCCTTTTTGCAAGGGTTGCTCCATATCAAAAGGATCTCTCATCCGATGGCCTGCCAACTAGTTGGCCCATCAAGATCGTTCTGTTATGGAAGTAAGGCTAAAAGAAATTTCAGAAGAGTTACCGATAGAAATGTGGAGTGCATTTGAAGATCCATTGCGTCAACTGGTATACCCAAATTCATATGAATCCTTTATATGTAGTAGTAATGAAAACTTGATAAAAAGACCTTACAACGCCTGTAAATGCCAAAAGGTAATGATCCATACACTTCTACTTTGGAACTCTACGAATCACACAATTATGTTGTTCTACTTTCAACTTTGGAAAATGAAATATTTTCTTGAAAATTAGAGCTTTAGTGACTGATTATCTAGTGATATAGAAAGGAAATTACAGAGAAGAGAAACAAATTCAACTTCAAACACCAAAATTTTTATCTTGGAAACCCCCCAATGGAGGAAAAACTAGTCGGGAAGGGAAAAACACTTATTCTTACCACTTGTATTAGTCAATTATAGAAAATTACAAATTACAAGAAGTAGAAAATGGAGACAACAATGTAAACCTCTCCCTTCCTATGCTTGCTTACTCTATCTCTATATCTTGCTCCTACAATTCCACTCCAGCACTAAAGATATTACTCACTTGCTCTCATTAAACTTAAACCTTTTCTCTTTTGATCTCTTTTGGATCTCTCAAATGCCCATTCTCTTGATCCTACCATGAATTTACAGCCTTTACCAAGTGCTCCCATGCACTGGAGAATGGGAAAGGTTGAGGTAGTAAAGAGACAAGGTCAAACGATTCAAATTTGCATCCATTCGTGCTTCATTTCTGTTTTCTGTTTAGAAGTGTCAGGACCACCACCTTATGTAGACCGGCGGTTTCAGGACCGCTGCCCTGCAGGGTGGTGCTTCTGCAACCACCGCTCTACAAAGAGTGGTGGTTCTATCCAGAACCTTAGTTTACCTCCTTTTTCTTCATTTTATTCAATTCTCCTTCTTGGTGCTGATGGAATTGATTAAGTGGTGTGTTTTTTGGATACCTATGGATCATACCTCCCCTTCTTAGGAGGATTTTGGTCCTACAAAAGCTTAGTGGGGGAGTGGTAGAGGAATAAACTCCCTCTCTTTCTCCTTTAAGTACCACTGGGTCTGCCTTGGTGTCTTCTCTCATCCAATCTTCTAAGGTTCATGTGGATCTCTGGTTTGCTGCCCCAGTGCTACATCCTCCTCTGAGTTACCTCAAGTACAATCCTCTTTGGAAGGAAACTTCTGTATGTTTCCTTCTTTGTTATGCATAAATGACTTTAGTAGGTGTGAGCTCTTACAACTTTATATCGCGTGCATCTGCATGAAGTATGGCATGAAGGTTTATTTTCCAACCTACTCAAGTATGACAAAGGTCCCATACTGTAGTGGTTTAGTCCTTGCTTGTCTTTGTCTCTTAAGATGGATTGATCAAATCCTCTCCATGTACACTGCTATTATAGTCACCGCTATTACCTATATCTCCTATTCTCCTTGTTGCCCCACGGTCAGATCCAATGAATCTGTAGGTAGATATGGTGATTGCATAGCGGAATTTTGTTTTTTTCCTTGAATGAGTAGTTCCTATGGTGGCTTCTTCTGTAAAAATTGAAAAGTTCTATCACAAATATCTGTGCTTTCAAGTCCATTTTTCTTTTCTTCCAATGGAAGTAAACAAAACTGATGATTTTCCTAAATAAGTCTTGGTGCTTAGTTGGTACTTACCATAGCCTTCTTTGATTTACTCTAGTGTGCCCAGATGTTTAAACTGACTTCGTCCTTGACCCATCTGTACCATTTCTCCCACCTTGTGAACACAACATCCCTGACATATAAGTAAGGAATTCTAAAGATAACATCAAAAGCATCAAGTGGAATAATATCAACTTATATTACATCTATGCACTGGGTATTTATCCTAAACTAAAACTTATACTTTCTTGTAACTTGTATTTCTACACCCCTCTTCACCCATCCCAATGGGTATGGATGTGGATGTGTGTAAGTCTCTAGGCCAAGTTATTCTACAACCACATCAAAAATCATATTTGACTGAGAACTAGAATCTACTAAAGCGTTTACCTTAGTCTTCTTGATTTGGATTTTGATTTGAAAAAGTTTATTTATCTCTTCTTCTTTTTCTCCCCTGTAGATGTTAGTGGCAGTGCATCCTAACCTTTCATCTACATCTGAATCATCCTCAATATCTACCTCTCCTTTTGTCTTCACAGTGGCCATGGATATCTTGGAATCCTTGGTCTGGTGCTTTGGGTGTAATTTCAGATGCAACTTCCAACACGCGGCATCAATATGTCCATTTATATCAGAATTTTTATAGAAATTCTTAGGATATTTATAAGTATGAAAAGTAGTAGCGACATGTTTACCTTTCCATTTACATCTGCTACTTGTCTTCCCTTATTCTTTTTCTTGCTAATCTGTTGATTGGTCTCCCTTTGGCTCTATTTCTCTCTGCTTCTTCTCATCATCAATGTAGTATGCTTGTATACAAGTTTCATTGAGATCCTTGGGCTTCATGGAGATTACCTTCCTCAGAAGGTGAGTGTGAAGTCCTCCCAAATACTTGGTGAGAATTTCCTAATCCTCCAAATCCATATTAAACAACATGGCTTGTCTCCAAAAAGAACGTGTTCCGTTTGGATAAGGTTCCAGCCTAGCAACAGGGTGTCCTAGAAGGAATATACCTTGTGATAGGAAGATCCAAAAATCTAATCATGACATGGAGAGGAATGCTCCTGGGGTAACCCACACCTTTACACTTGGGGCCAAATCTAAGGTTGTAGAGGAGTTTGTTAGAGCTCAGATGCCTATTTATACGTGTGCCCTTGGCAAAGAAAAGGGACACAAGTGAGGTAGCAGAGCTCTACATGATTATTGCAAGAACTATGGGATAAGAATGGGTAGATGATTATAGGAAGAATGTAATACGGGAATGGGGAATGAAAATTTTGTTTTGTGAGCATTTGGATGCACTTATCAAAATATTGGGAGCTTGGAGCTAAGTTTGGAGACATCCTTGGAGTTCTTGTTGAAGGAGAGTTGTTTTAAAAGTTTAGTTTTTGGGCTATGAATGTTCCCACTTAGTGGGAGGCTTGTAAACTTGATACTTGTATTAAGTGTTTTGTTCTCTGTACTTGTCTAGAAACAAATCTGAATTCTATTTCTCGTCTTAGAGACTTCTTGTAAGGATTGGGAAATCTTATTTGAATGGGAAGCATTCTAATGTGGTTTTAAGAATTGTTGTTGTGTATCTATTAATTCTATTGCATGATTATACTTTTGAAATTGACTAAAGTGAAATAGAAGGCGTTGTGAGCTAGTTTAAACATTGGGAAAAACATATCATTTAAGTGTTTAAGTCAAGATTGTTGATTTTGCTGGTTTAAAATGTGTGTAAAAGAAAAAAGATTATTTTAGTGGTGCATTTCGCGTGCTTCGAGTGAGCACCCAGATGCTCGCTTGGTGATAGGCTAATATCTCATGAGGTTCCAACTTGTATTTTAAATGGTCTTTGAAAAAATTACTAGAGTTTCATTAAAAGCATGATAGTAGTAAGAATATCGATCTTGGAAACGCTCTTCAGATTGATTGCAATCATAGTTTCTTGCTTTTCTGATAGCTCATATATAGTCGATATGCTATCATATATATATATATATGGGAGAACCAATAAATGTTCCTATGGTTATATATGAAGAAATTCTGATTTCTTTTTTTTACAGGACCTATTATTTTGATGGTACATGGTCTGAATTAACAAATGTATAATTCTAGGTAATGAATACAATTGTGTTGAATTAGAGGTTCCTTCAGAATAATCTGATTACGTATTCTTATTCATAGATGTATATAATATATATATACAACATTCGATTACCATTTCCCATAATTTATTATTATTATTTGGCAAATCTCTGTGATCGTATTACAATCAGGAAAATAAAATATTATTTTAACACCTTTTAAGCCATCACGATTAGGGTATCTATTCATAGCCAAACCCATGTGTGTGTGTGAGAGAGAGAGAGAGTAAATTTAGCTATAATAGTAATCAATACTTGAGAAAATTCGATGATCACAGAAGTGAAAGCGATCATATCCTCATAGTAATAAAGACTAAAGAAAATTTGTACTCACAAATGAAAGTAAGGGCAAGTCTCCTATCCAAACTTCCATGGCATCGCAGTGCCTGTGTTGTTTTGATGTAAATGAAATGGGAGTAGGGTCTGGGGAGGACCTCATGGCCATGGTCGTGACCCCTGCCCAAGACCCTACCATCCATACGTATTACGAGGAGGCACCAAGGTGAGTCTAGTTCGAGAGATCCATTGAACCACCAGGCCCAAGCCGTGTAAATACTCACCCTTCTAGCCTACTTTGGATGTTCCCCTGTCAATCTACAGTCGGCCGATAGTCTACTCCTTGCAAGGCCAAATGCAACGATGATGTTTCCTATACCTGGTTATGGATCTAAATGAACTGGGTATCATCTTATGTATGTATGCATGTATGTATGCTATGTATGTATGCATGTATGGCCCAAGGATATTTATTGAATCTCTCTCATCCATATAGGGTAAAATATGGGGATGTCTTATAATGTGGCGAGTGTGTGTGTGTGTAGAAGCTCAGATCCATTTCAAGGCTCAGTGGAGTTTGGATCCACAAGGAAGATACATGAAAGTTAAATAAAATTACCCACAAATAATGCATGGATGGAAAAATAAATTTAGGAGATGGTAAGAAAATCCATTTCTTTTCAAAATTTCAATTTTTCAAACAATTTTTGAGAATGTATATGGAGCATTTGATGGGTCCTGGCCACCTATCCATGAAAGCTCCCCATTTTTCTTAGCAATCATGTAAGAAATTCATCTTCATAGAAAATCATCCAGGAAATGAGAAAATGAGTTAATAAAATGAAGTTGACTTCATTCAAAACCTTAACCATAAGGGATTTTTAGGGCAAATCCTTCAATTACCTAAGATTGGGACCTAAGCCTTTCAATTCCAAAGGTTCACCAAACATGAGTCCTCTTCACTCTTAAGTGGATTCCTTTCCATGGTGGTAGCCACTTCCCACTTACAACACGTGGAGATCAATTTAAAGTTGGAAGATTCTTTTATCTCTTTTAAAAATGAAATTTAATACCTTTGAGCATGGAGTCTAACTGGGTCTTTACCTTGAATTAAACCCATTCGGGGTACCTTGCCAACTTTAAACCACATGTATTCTTACTTGGGGAAAATGGCCCCTGATTCTTTGTACCTTCTCCCAAAATGTGTAGAAGGGACACGTGGATACCTTCTACAAAAAGTTTCAAACTTAAACTAAAAATTTTACAGTCCCACATTAATTGTACCTTGGAATCTGACACCAAATCTCCATAGATCCAAGAGTGATAAATGTGTGTGGGAAATCGTGAAGGTATATTGTTTACAATTATTAACACTTCATCATTACAAACATTGGATTACTATCACAGTGGCCAATTTTTTAAGAATATTCAAGGGCAACATGACTATCTACGTTCCTTGACTTATAGTTAGGATTGCACACACTAGCAAACATGAGTTTTCATTCAGAACAAAACAATACAATTTATCACCTTCAAGCATAACAGATTTTACATGGGTGAACTGAGAAATAATTTGGGGTTTTGAAGGGCACGATACCCACAAAAAGGATCTTTATTCTGCCATCAAGCACTAACAGGGCTATCCTTGGAATTTCAGAGTCAAATATCCAGAAGCCCGTCAAGAACATTTCCAGAGATGGATCCACCAAGAAGGTATAAAAACTTCGTTATGTCTGATGAGTGCACACAGATTAAGAACAAATGTGTAACAACCTCATGTCTAGAAACAATGGCATAATGATTACAATCAAAGTTATCATGTAAATTACTATGCATGTAGAGTGCAATCACAAAAAATCCTAATAGCTATTTGAGCATTCCCTTACTCCAAAAAATGGACAAGATTAACTGTTGCTTAAGGACGTGCAAAACGAGAGAATCATTTGCAAAATGATTATTTAGCATTTGTGATGCATTCATTGGCATAGAAATACATTTAACAGGGGTTTTTGCACATCAACTCCAACAAATCCCCTTTGGAATCAGCAAGTGAGAAAAAGGTCACAATAACATAGTTGGCACTATGTTGTTTGAAGCTAGAAGAACCAGTGTATATATTAATATGGTGAACATTGTTATACAGCAACTGAGACGTCCAAACACCTAGTTACATGATAATCTTGTAAATTGATCCATAGGGATCCAAAATGACTCTACTTCATCAGATCAGTCAGCACAAAGAAGGAAAAATAATACACGGAGGTTCTGTCTTTTTAGTAACAGGAGCACCGCTCTATGCAGAGAGGCGGTTACAGAACAACCACCCAAACTAGGGTGGTGATCCTGTAACCACCACCCAACCAGGTCGGCGGTCCTAAGACCATCGATCTACATTGGGCGGTGGTCCTAGATCTTTCAGACAGAAAATAAAAACATGAAACAAACAGTCTCAAAATTTGAAAGGTTGTCTATGTCTCTTCTCCTACATGACCTTTCCCATTCTCCATTGTATATGAGGACATGAGAAATGCTATAAATATATGGTTGTAGAAGAAAATAAAATCATGGAAGCATGTGAGCAAGTGAGCAAGAAGTTCTTAGTGCCTGGAATTGTGTTTTGTAGAAGAAAGAAGTGTTGAGACAGAGCAAAAAAGTAATTGAGAGGAAGTGTCAGATATTATCTACTTCTATTTCATACTTAGTATGAATTCTATACTTATCATTTGAATTGGCCAATAAAAGTGGGAAGAAAGAGCAACTGCCCTTCTTGTCTGGTTATTCCTCCTTTGGAGGATTCTAGGATAAAACTTGTTGGTGTTTGTGAGGTTATATTCTTTACATTCCTACAATTGTGGATTCTAAGCATAAGCAAAATTCATTCACTAGTTATCTCTGTCATTTTCTAATAGAAAGTAGAACAGCAGCGTTTAGTTTGTGATTTTGTGGATAGTTCCAAAGTTGAAGAATTTACAGAGCATTTTGGTATCAGAGCTAACAAGTATCAAGGACTGAGTCCTTATTGTATTCGTTAACCTTGGATCTTGTAATGACAGTGACGATCCATTTGACAGGGGAAGAGGCTTTACCTTGGAAGATATCCCTAGAAATCTTCTAAAAAATTGGGTAGAAGATGGAAACATGAGAATTCATTTTTAGAGGATCCCTCAAAAATCCATCAGGAAGAATTGAACAACTAAAAATATCAAGTGTTTAAGTAGAATCGAAATGCATAGAGACCAAGCTTCATGATGGATAGGATGTTTAGAAGGCAAGAAGAACTTGTTGATTTGCATAAGACAAGCTTCTATCAAGCAAGACCTTCACCATGGACTCAGGCTGGTTCGAAATTCCATTTACCGTATTATGCTGAAAAGTTTGGCAAACTATGGGAAGAGTACACCATCTCATGAGGAAAATTATGGGGAAAAGCATGAAGAAGAGACTTCAAATGCAAGAGAAAAGGTAAAATCTGATCATACTCCTTTTAAAGTTGAGACGAAAGTTGAGATTAAAAGTTTTGAAGGACAAGTAGATGCAGAGTTACTTGATAAATAAAACAGATAGAAGTCTACTTTAGCGTCTATAATGTCACTGAGGCACAGAGGATCACCTTTGCATGTCTCAAAATGGAGGGACACGCTCTAGTTTGGTGGGAAACCCATCTAACCACTTGTGAAAAGAAGCATCCTATTGTGAAATCTTGGCAAGAATTTACAGAATTACTTAGAGCTAACTTCTATCCTATTGGCCACAAGACTAACCAAATGATTAAATGGCAGTATTTTAGACAAGGCAGTGGTCAAAGTGTGCAGAACTATACTACGGAATTTCGGAGGCAGGCCATGTTGCCAAACATGGACTTGGAGGATGAGGATATTCTGACTACGTACTTGGGAGGACTTCACACTCACCTTCGAAGAAAATTCATCTCCACAAAGCCCAAAGATCTCAACAAAGCATGTGTACAAGCATACAACATAGATAATGAAAAGAAGCAAGGAGAAGTAGAGCCCAGGGCAAAGCAGTCGACAAATCAGCAAAAAAAAGAGTATGGGCAAACAAGTAACAAGGGTAAGTGGAAAGGGAAAGGTAAACAAACTGGTTCTACTACTTTAAATACTTGTAAAGATCCCAAGAATTTTTGCAAGAATTGTGATATCAATGGTCATACTGATGCTACATGTTGGAAGTTGCATCCGGAGTTACCCCCGAAGAACCGAACCAAGGACTCAAAGAAGTCCATGACAGCTGTAAAGACAGAAGGGGAGGTGGAAATCGAGGATGACTCTGATGTAGACGAGAGGTTGGGATGCACAGCCACCAACATGGACAGCCAGGAAGAGGAGATAGGTAGACTATTCCAAATCAAAATCCAGATCAAGAGAACTAAGGTAAATGCTTTGGTTGATACCGGTTCTCAGTCTCTGAAGTAGTTGTAAAGAAGCTTGGTCTTGAGACTTACAAGCATCCACACCCTTATCCTTTGGGTTGGGTGAAGTAGGGTGTTGAAATTCAGGTAACAAGAAGATGTAAGGTCAAGTTTGGGATAAATTCCCAGTATATTGATGTTTTGGAAGTTGACGTTATTCCACTTGATGTTTTTGATGTTGTATTCGGGAGTCCTTACTTGTATATTTGGGATGTTATATTTATGAGAAGGGAAAACCGGTACATATGGGTCAAGGATGGGATCAGCTACAACATTCGGGCACACCCACGTAAGACACGGGTTACCATGGTGAGTGCTAACCAAGCAAAACGACTTATTCAAGCAAATCATAATCAATTTTGTTTACTTTTGTTAAAGGATAAACAAGATGGGGTAGAAGTTTCAGAGATTTCTAACCAGGAACAAAAATCTATGTAGTTATGTTATGTTTGTGGAGCCTGTTTTCATGTTAGAGTGTGGTACACCTTCTATGTGTTACACTCGGGTATTTTTACGGCGGTCCCGCTCGCCGGTGAGCGAGGTCAAGGGGGTTCGGGGGGTGAAGCCCCCCCAATCGATGGGGGCTCAGGGGTGAAGCCCCCGAAGCAAATTTTCATGGCTGGTTTATTAACCCATGGGTAATGGGTAACCGTTATGGGCTGTTTTTGGGCCCATGGTTTTTCGGTACCCATTGTTTTGATACCCATAGTTTTTTACCCATTGTTTTGATACCCACGATTTTTGCCCATTGTTTTGATTTTGATAATACCCACGGTTTTTGTATCAAACTGCTTAAGCAATTGTCTATTTATATGGTCTTATGCATATGATAGATAGACAAGCAAATGTATTGCAGATGTGCTTTGAATTTGGGTGTGAATTCTGTAGAGTTTGTTGAGCATAGCTCCAAATGGATCTGGGTATTGTATTGAGAGAGTGGAGGCTTGTAATAAAATCTGAGCAAGTGATTCTTGGTGGATGTAGCCCAAATTGGGTGAACCACATTAAATCTTGTCTCTTTGTGTTGTGTTATTTATTCTGCACTTTTATTTGAGATCTGTAATATTTTCTTTACATATTAGTTTCTACTGTTGCGATTCTGTAAGGGATTATTCCACATATTTTATCTCTTATTCCCTAACAATTGGTATCAGAGCCTAGTTTGGTTTGCTGAAGTGTTGAATCGTAGGGAAAGTTTTTAGCTTGAGTGGGAGCTATGGCAGATGATGGAAGATCTAGGGTTGATAAATTCAACGGGGCATAAATTTCAGTCTTTGGAAGATGTAGATGGAAGATTACCTTTATCAGAAGGATCTTTATACTCCACTTTCTGAGAAGGTGAACACACCCTCGAGTATGATAGATGCAGAATGAGATTTGTTGTATCGGAAGGCACTTGAAACGATTTGGCTATGTCTTGCATCTTTGATATTATTTAATGTTTCAAAGGAAAAGACTACAAAAGAAACTGATGGATGCATTAGGGAAGTTGTATGAAAAACCCTCTGCCTCTAATAAGATATTTTTAATGAAAAAGTTGTTTAATATGAAGATGTCTGAGAATGGTTCAGTAGCAGATCATTTAAATGATTTCAATACGGTTGTGAATATGCTAGCTTCGGTTACAATAGAATTTGATGAAGAAGTTAGGGCTTTATTAATTCTGTGCTCTTTACCTGAAAGTTGGAATAGCCTGGTAATGGCGGTAAGCAACTCGGTTCTAGCTAACTCGAAGTTGAAGTTTGAGGATGTTGTAGGGGTGATTCTAAGTGAGGAAATGCAAAGAAAAAGATCTGGTGAATCTTCTACTTCAGGGAATGCTTTGACAGTGGAAACTAGAGGGAGACAGAAGAATAGAGGAAATTGTGGAAAATCAAAGGATTGGGCAAGGTCAAAATCCAAAAGCAAGATAGTATGCTGGCACTATGGAAAGTCTGGGCATGCAAAGAAGGACTGTTGGGAGCTTTGGGATAAGAAGAAACAACAGGAAGAAAACAAGGAGGCAAATGTGGCATCGGGTAATGTATGCCAGGATGCTTTGATTCTTTCTTTGCATAATATTAATGAATCTTGGGTTTTAGATTCAGGGGCTTCTTTTCATGCTACTCCACATAGGCATTATTTTGTTAATTATGTTCAAGGGGATTTTGGGCATGTTTTTCTTGGTGATGATAAGCCTTGCAGTATAGTTGGAAAAGGTTATGTTCAGGTTAAGATGCAGAATGGGAATACATGGCTATTGAAGGATGTCAGACATGTGCCTACATTAAGGAGAAATTTGATATCGGCGGGGCAATTGGGAAGTGATGGTTGTACTGTGATATTTACAGCTGACTCTTGGAAGGTCACCAAGGGTGCTCTTGTGGTGGCAAGAGGTAAGAAGGTTGGAACCTTGTATTTAACCACTGATAGTACTAATGATTGTAATCTTGTGGCTTCAGATGCAGATACAACATTATGGCACTATAGGCTCGGTCATATGAGCCATAAGGGCATGGACATCATAAAGAATAATTTTCCTAGATATACAGAAACAGGTTTGGATTTCTGTGAGAACTGCATATATGGGAAACAGAAGCGAGTAAGGTTTCTCAAGGTTGGACCTACGAAGAAAGAGAGTAAGTTAGAGCTGGTACATTTTGATGTGTGGGGGCCGGCTCAGGTATCATCTCTTGGGGGTTCAAGTTATTATGTTACTTTTATTGATGATGCAACAAGGAAAGTTTGGGTTTATTGTATTAGAAACAAATCTGATGTATTTGATACTTTTGTTAAATGGAAAGCCTTGGTAGAGAATGAAACAGGCCTTAAGTTAAAATGTCTCAGGTCAGATAATGGAGGGGAGTATTGCAGTAATGAATTTGATGATTATTGTTCTAAGAATGGAATCCACAGGAAAAAGATGGTTCTAGGAACCCCGCAGCAGAATGGGGTGTCAGAAAGGATGAACAAAACAATAATGGAATGTGCTAGGAGCATGAGGATACATGCAGGACTGCCTCTTTATTTTTGGGTAGAAGCGGTGAGCACAACTGTGTACTTGATAAACAGAGGACCCTCAAGTGCCTTGGATGGAGGCATACCTGAGGAGGCTTGGTACGGTAAGAAAGTCGATTACTCATTTCTTAGAGTCATTGGATGTGAGGCGTTTGTTCATATTGACAAGGATGATAAGACCAAGCTAGAGGCTAAATCAGAAAAATGCACTTTTATTGGTTATGGTGGTGATGACTTTGGATTTAAATGTTGGAGTATTAAAGACAAGAAAATCATTCGGTCTAGGGATGTGGTCTTTAATGAGAAAGTCATGTATAAGCAACAGTTGCAGGAAAATAGGGAAGAATCCAAGAAAGAATATGCAGTGGTAGAGGATCTTCCAGATGGGAAAGTGACCCATGAATCAGTTCAGGAACCTACTCAACAGGAACCCCAAACTCCTACAGTGAGGAGGTATTCTAGGGTAAGAAAAGAACCTGAACGTTTTTCTCCTTCTCTTTATTATTTATTACTCACTGATAGTGGAGATCCAGAGAGCTTTGATGAAGCAATGTAGGTAGATGCCAGTAAGAAGTGGGAGCAAGCCATGGATGAGGAGCATAATTCTCTCATGGAGAACTAGACTTGGGATTTGGTGAAGCTACTGGAAGGAAAAAGAGCATTGCAGAACAAGTGGGTGTATAGAGTTAAAGATGAAGGAGGAAAGAAAAGATATAAGGCCTGGTTGGTGGTCAAGGGGTTTGCACAGAAACAAGGTATAGATTTTGATGAGATTTTTTCTCCTGTAGTAAAAATGACTTCTATCAGAACTGTTCTTGGAATAGTGGCAGCAGAAGACTTGCACTTAGAATAGTTAGATGTAAAGACTACATTTCTCCATGGTGATTTGGAGGAGGAGCTATATATGCAGCAGCCAGAAGGATATGAAGTCAAAGGTAAAGAGGAGATGGTGTGAAAACTGAAGAAGAGCTTGTATGGCTTGAAACAAGCTCCACGTCAATGGTATAAGAAGTTTGATAGCTTCATGATGGAGCAAGGTTATATTAGATGTCATTCTGACCATTGCGTGTATACAAAGAAATTTGAGGATGGAAGTTATATTATCCTGTGTTTGTATGTTGATGACATGTTGGTTGCAGGTAAAAACATGTAGGAAATAAAAGTACTCAAGAAACAACTAAGTGAATCCTTTGATATGAAGGATTTGGGGGTAGCTAGACAAATCCTTGGTATGAGGATAACTCGGGATAGGAAGGAACGGAAGCTAACTTTATCTCAGGAAGAGTACATTAAGAAGGTATTGGATAGGTTTAACATGCAGGATGCTAAACTGGTTGGGACTCCTTTGGCAGGCCATTTTAAGTTATCAAAGGAGTAGTGTCCCAAGACAGAGCAGGAAAGAAACTAGATGTCCAAGGTACCTTACTCATCAGTGGTTGGTAGTTTGATGTATGCTATGGTGTGCACTAGGCCTGATATTTCCCATGCAGTGGGAGATATGAGTAGATTTATGAGTGATCCAGGTAAAGAGCATTGGCAAGCAGTAAAGTGGATCCTTTGGTATTTGAGAGGGACCATGGGGATAGTTTTTTTCTACAGTGGATCAGACACCACTTTACGTGGTTATGTAGATTCAGACATGGTTGGAGATGTTGACAGTAGGAGGAGCACGACAGGTTATATTTACACTGTAGGTGGGACAACAGTGAGCTGGATTTCACGACTACAGAAGCTGGTGGCTTTATCAACCACGGAGGCTGAGTATGTTGCTGCCACAGAGGCAAGTAAAGAGATGATTTGGTTACAACAATTGCTTGAGGAGTTGGGGAATAAGCAGAAGGAATGTAAGTTGCATAGTGATAGTCAGAGTGCTATACACCTAGCTAAGAACTCTACTTTCCACTCCAGGATGAAGCATATACAGTTGAGATATCACTTCATCAGGACAACTTTGGAAGAAGATAAGTTGAAGTTGGAGAAGATTCATACCAGTCAGAATCTTGCAGACATGATGACCAAGGTGGTCACAAGGGATAAACTAAAGCTATGTTTAGCTTTGGTTGGCCTTCGCGGATGACAGTGAAGGGTTGAGAAGCTTGCTCAGTGGAAATCAGTCTCCAAGTGGGAGATTGTTATGTTTTTGGAGCCTGTTTTCATGTTAGAGTGTGGTACACCTTCTATGTGTTACACTCGGGTATTTTTACGGCGGTCCCACTCGCCGGTGAGTGGGTCAAGGGGGTTCAGGGGGGTGAAGCCCTCTGATTGATGGGGGCTCGGGGGCAAAGCCCCCAAAGAAAATTTTCATGGGTGGTTTATTAACCCATGGGTAATGGGTAACTGTTATGGGCTGTTTTTGGGCCCATGGTTTTTTGGTACCCATTGTTTTGATACCCATGGTTTTGATACCCATGGTTTTGTATCAAAATGCTTAAGAAATTGTCTATTTATATGGTCTTATGCATATGATAGAAAGACAAGCAAATGTATTGCAGATGTGCTTTGAATTCAAGTGTGAATTCTGTAGAGTTTGTTGAGCATAGCTCCAAATGGATCTGGGTATTGTATTGAGAGAGTGGAGGCTTGTAATAAAATCTGAGCAAGTGATTCTTGGTGGACGTAGCCCAAATTGGGTGAACCATGGTTAAATCTTGTCTCTCTGTGTTGTGTTATTTATTCTGCACTTTTATTTGAGATCTGTAATATTTTTTTGCATATTAGTTTCTACTATTATGATTCTGTAAGGGATTATTCCGCATATTTTATCTCTTATTCCCTAACAATTTAGATAGTATTATTCAGTATTTTTAGGAAGTATTTCAGGTTCCCAATGGGTTACAACCAAAATGGGAAGTAGAGCATGAGATTCAACTATTTCCAGAGTCCCCTCTACCGAACATCAGGTTGTATAGGCAATCCTTGCTTGAGAGTACTGAAGTAAAGAAACAACTCCATGAACTACTAGACAAAGGGGTGATATAACCAAGCACCTCAACATGTGGTTCACCTATTGTGATGGTGCAAAAGAAGGATGGTTCTTAGAGAATGTGCATCAACTACCATGATTTAAACAATATCACCATTATGAACATATATCCATTTCCCCGCATAGATGATCTCTTGGACCAGCTTCAGCATGCCAAATTCTTCACGAAGTTGGATCTCAAGTTAGGTTATCACCAAGTCAAATATGGTTTGTATGAATGGTTAGTAATTTGTTTTGAGTTATGCAATGTGCTCGCTACAATTATGAGATTGATGTATGATGTATTTTGGGATTTCATAGATTCATGTGTCATTATATATCTGGATGATATCTTGATTTTTAGTGCCACATGGGAAGAACATCTAACTCATTTACAACAAGTCTTGCATGTTCTCAGGGAGAAACAAATGCTTTGTAATATGAAAAAATGTGAATTTTCCAATCAATCACTTATCTATCTTGGGCACGTGGTTGGAGAAGGAGAGCTACGAGTGGATCCAAATAAGGTGGAAGCATTGGGTGGTGGTCCCTTTCAGAAAGAAAATAAAAAACATGAAATGAACAACCTCAAAATTTAAAAGGTTGTCTGTGTCTCTTCTCCTCCATGACATTTCTCATTCTCTAGTGCATGGGAGGACATGAGAAAGGTTATAAATATATGGTTATAGAAGAGAAAAAAATCATGGAAGCATGTGAGAAAATGAGCAAGAAGTTATTAGTGCTGGAATTGTGTTTTGTAGAAGAAAGGAGTGTTGATACAGAGCAAGAAAGTAATTGGAAGGAAGTGTGAGATATTATCTACTTCTCTTTCATATGTATTGTGAATTCTGTACTTATCGTTTGAATTGGCCAATAAAAGTTGAAAGAAAGAGCTATTTCCCTTTCCGACTAGTTTTTCCTCCTCTAGAGGATTCTAGGATAAAAATTGTTGGTGTTTGTGAGGTTATATTCTTTACTTTCCTGCAATTGTTGATTCTAAGCATAAGAAAAAATCATTCACTAGTCAACATTTGAAGCATGCTTGGGATATCTACCTAAAAATCTGTTGGACATAGCAATTGGGTAGTAGGATGAGAAGGAGACATGATACATAGAGGTGACTAAAGAAAACAAATTCATTGAGAGGATCCGACAAATCCATTTCAAAGTCAAAGAACAACTAGAGAAATCTCAAGCCAAGTACAAAGCTCGGCATGATCAACATAGGAGGGAACATAAGCTTCATGTTGGAGATAGAGTTTGGCTTTACTTGAGAAAAGAGAGACTACAAGGTCAAGCACGGAAGCTCAAGCCACTACGATATGGGCCCTTCACCATATTGGAGTAGGTGGGAGAAAATGCCTTTCGACTTGATTTACGATCATTTATGAGAATGTACTCTGTAGTAAACTGTGAGAACTTGTACCTATATGAGCCATTCATGCTAGATGAAGATGAAGGACTATAGTTGATATCTTCCATTTAGGATTGCATCTTGGACGTCACGAGGTGAATTGAAGGAGGATGTAGTGTTGTAGTAGAAGGTCAGAGAGACTAGGAGAGCTCTGTAGAAATCTTGTCAGATTAGACTGTAAGGAAAGACACCAAGGTAGGCCTGGTGGTACTTGAAGGATCAAGTGAGGGAATTATTTCCTCATCTACTCCCCCACCAAGATTTTGTGGGACTAAAATCCTCCTAAGCAGGGGAGGTGTGGTCCATATGGATCTAGAAGGACTCTACTTCATTAGACCAATCATCATGAAGAAGGAAAATAAATACACATAGGTTATGTCTTTATAGCCATAGGACCACTGCTCTATGTAGAACAGTAGTAATAGACCACCACCTAACCAGGGCAGCGGTCCTGTAACCTCCATCCAACCAGGGAGGTGGTCCTAAGACCACCGGTTTGCATTGGGTGGCAATCATGTATATTTTAGATAGAAAATAAAAAACATAAAATGAACAACCTCAGAATTTGAAAGGTTGTTCACATCTCTTCTCCTCCATGACCTTTCTTAATCTCTAGTGCACGAGAGGACATGAGAAAGGATATAAATATATGGTTCTAAAAGAGAATAAAATCATGGAATCATGTGAGCAAGTGAGCAAGAAGTTCTTAGTGTTGGAATTGTGTTTTGTAGAAGAAAAGAGTGTTGAGACAGAGCAAATAAGTAATTAAGAGGATGTGTGAGATATTATATACTTCTCTTTCATACTTATTGTGAATTCTGTACTTATCATTTGAATTGGCCAATAAAGTGGGAAGAAAGAGCAATTTCCCTTCTTGACTGGTTTTTCCTCCTCAAGAGGTTTCCATGATAAAACTTGTTGGTGTTTGTGAGGTTATATTCTTTACTTTCTAGTAATTCTTGATTCTAAGCATGTAAGAAAAATTTATTCACTAGCTATCTCTGTCATTTTCTAATAGAAAGTAGAACAACAACGTTTAATTTGTGATTCTGTGGATAATTCCAAAGTTGAAGAGTTTAGAGATAAAAAATGATGCACATGACAGTTACATGGAATACAAGAAAAAAAATGAGGGTGCTCATATAATTAATAATGTAAGCAGTTGTTAAAGTTCATTTAGAAAAAAAACCACCAACTCTCTACTTGTAACTAGATAATGCTGCGAGTGACAAAAAAAATTGTACATTGTTTGCGTTTGCATCTATGTTGGCAGCTAGAAGGGTTTTCAGCAGAGTGTATGTGAGTTTCCTTCTATTGGGTCACAGGCATGAAGACACAGATGGGACATTCAGCTGATTATCAACAATATTTTGTAAATTGGATACATTCTCTTTGCCACAAATAATGGATACTTACAAAACATTCCAAGAGGATTACAATACATTCACTGCATAACTTATTGAGGAAGTGTATGATTTTAAGGAATTTATGGAACCACACTTGCTAGATGGTAACCACAAGATTGTGGGTATCAGCAAACCAAATATGTTTAAATTATATGTCAAAGATAACAATAGCGTAATGGAGTTCAAAGCATCAATCTTTGAGTCTGTCTTGTCACACTCAATTGAGATCTAGAAAATAGTGGATGGGAAACCTTTCTTACCTAAAGGGGATGCTCCATTGGCACCCTTATAAGAACCCAAAGAGATGGAAAATATGTAGAGAGGAATTCAGGCACACATAACACATTGGGAAAAGAGTTCAACAGATGGTGGAGAAGCATACTATGTATCCAAGATTACATATAGTAAAAATTTTCTACATGCCCTAGAGAATCCCTTTGTCAGTTGTGACTGTTATGTCAAAAATACAACACCCTTGATTGATTGTGATTTTTGGTATGAGACAACCAATGTAACCTGCATAACATGGGATTATCTTGCAGTGTGGGACCTTGTAAGTAGGATAATCCTTCGGAGAAAGCTAACTTCTTCCTCTAACCCAGTGCCAACTTCTCCAAAGTGTAGAGAATGGAAAGCTAAACTAACCCTATTCTAATGTTTTCCAAGGAGAAAGAGATAGAAATATGCATGAAATAAAACTACTCAAAGTGAAGGTGATGCACCAAGAAAGTATGGAACAATCCCAGTGAGTGAAAAAATAGGGAGAAACTAAGAAGGAGAAGGTTGGTAAAAATCCAAAGTCTAGTACCACAATCAATTCCCTAAATTCATAAAGCACAACAAATTATGGGCCTTGCAAAAGATAGATATATGCACAATATACTTATAAATGTAATGGAAGGCAAAAGATGCAATTCATACAAGTTAGGGCAGAAATGGCCACGAAACATGAATTTATTGCTCAACAGCATGCAAAATCCATCATACCATAAACACAAGACAAAATATTTTACAATAAGCCCAATTTTGAGGCCTTTAGCTCACAATAGCTTTGGGACAATTTTGACATAGTTCTTTTGCTTTTTGGAAAAAACCCCCTCAAAATGAGTTAAATTTTGCAATATAAAGGGAAAATTGGGCCACCAACCGACATGATGCATTAAAGAGGTATGGACAACCATCTATTTTAGTACTTTTCCTACACAGGCGGTCATGGGTGCCATGCCTCACTGGTTGTTGGGATGTCATTTATTCACCTACCATCATGAGGTTTGTAACTCATCCCTCCATGTCATCCAACCATGACCCGACCTACCTCTATGTCATGCAAATATAGCCGTTCAATCTTAGCCCATCCAACCTTGACTTGTTCAACCTTAGCTCATCCAACCTTGACCTGTCCAACCTCGGCCCGTCCAACGTCAGCTCGTCCAACCTCAACCCATCCAACCTTGACCCATCTAACTAGTACCCATTCAACCTCAGCTCGTCCAACCAGTACGCGTCCAACCTCAAACTGTACAAACTCAGCCCATCCAACCTTGGCTCATCCAACCTTGACCCGTCCAACCAGTACCCATCCAACCTCGGCTTGTCCAACCAGTACCCATCCAACCTTTAATCTTGCTTGCTAAATCCAAGATTCACTGCGGTGAACTAGTGAGCCGTGAGTTAAAAAAAAATTGTTGAGTCAACACATGATCTACCCTATAAACTACAAAATATTTCCCTTTTTCCATCAATTTCTGATGTTCCAACCTGCTAAGTTTTCCATCTCACAGGGGTGCAAAAAAAGGATAACAATTGGTGACTTGCGGGATGATCTACCTGCTTGATCTTGAAGACCAGTGACCTTAGGGGATCCATTGGGCATGGAGTCACATTGATTATTGGAACTATCCTATCACTTAAAAATCTCTCTTCCAACCCCTGGGGTGCTACTGGATATTTTCATTTCAAAAGAAACCCTTGGTTGAGGACTAGTTGCTTCGTAACCAAACTCTACATGAAACTAGAAAGTGCAAGAGCAACAAGGGCAAACTATGTACAAATACAAAAATTCATACACATTCCAAATAGAATATGCAAAGAGTGCACAAGCACTTATTACAAGAGAAACCTAAAATATAACAAGGTAATGTGCTACAAGCACTTGGAGGAAACACAACTCCTAAACTAATATATACAAGGGTGAAAACTCTCCTTTCAGTAGAAATGTTTAAGATAGATTTCGTTAACCGGAACCGGAAGCTCCTCTCCCTCCAAGGTAGACAATTAGAAGGCATTGCTACTTTTACATCCCGTGACCATGTAGGGGCCACTCCAAATGGCATAAAATTTGGAATGCCTTCCTGGTTTTTCCTGATCTGCATCCCACTTAAGAACTAAGTCCCTTTCTTGGAAGTTTCTGTCTTAGGCCTTTCTATCAAAACTCATCTTTATTTGAGCTTGGTATTTATCCATTGTTTTCAAGGCCTGATTTCTTGCTCTTCCAGCTCCATGAGCTTTGCATACGTGACTTCCATAGCTGGAAACTCAAACAACTCCAACTATTTGATAAGCTCCAAGGCAAGTAATTCAAGGGATATTGGAATCCTTGCCTCCCTTCCATAAACCAACTTGAAAGGGGAACACCCAGTTGACTTCTTGGGAGTGATTCTATCAGCCCATAAGGATGATTTCAATTTGGTATGCCAAGTCCTCTGATTTTCATTTAGGGTTCTTCTTATGATCCTCAACAAGTTCTTGTTTGTGGACTCTGCTTTCCTGTTACCCTGGGGGTAGTAGTTAGAAGAAGTGCTCAAATAAATTCCATTTCCAATAGCCCAATTAAATATCTTTTCTCTAAGAAAAGCTAACACATTATCTGATATTATAGTGGAAGGAACACCAAACCTTATTACAATACCTTCATAAAAATCCAGAATGCTAGTTTCATTTACTTTCTTAAGTGTGACTGCCTCCATCAACTTGGTAAAATAATATGTGGCTGTGAGGATCTATTTGTGGCCCAAGCTATAATTTAGATTAATCAATCCAATGAAATCCAGCCCCCATTGCATGAATGGTTCATTTATAGAAATGGGGTGGAGTGGAAGGGCTACTAACCTTTCTTTGCATGTGAAGAAGGCACACTTTTTAAAATATTTAAACTTTCTAACACATGTATGACAATCATGGAAAAGGTTAGGACAATAATAACATGCTTTCATAATTCTAAGGGCTATCACCCTTACGACAAAATGGCCACCTGTTTCTCCTTCATGAAATTCATGTAACATCTTCTCTATTCGATCTGTCTTGATGCACCTTAGGAGGACACCATTTACATATTTCTTGAATAATATACCTTCAAACAATACAAAGGGGATACAATGGAACTTGAAATATCTTCTTTTGGTATTGCTCATCCCTTGAGGGATTTGAAATGTTTGAAGAAAATGGACTATATCTCGAGTCCAACAAGGATTGGGTGAGGCATCGACTGATTGCTCTTGATCATCGCATAGCAATAAAACAACCTCCCCTATACAACTTAACTCATAATGTTGTCTCGAAGCTAGCTGCTCACATAATCCATTTCCCCTGAACAACTTGGTTACCTTAATATCGATGTCATATTCCATGACCTTGGCTACCTAACCAACCCTTTTTTCATTGATGTCCTTATTTAAAAGAAAATATTTTATACCAGCATGTGTGACTAGTAGATGAATCATATTATTTGGCACTAAATGTCTGAACTTCCTCAAATATCTAATCACGACAAGGACATGCTTCTTAATGAATGAATATATTACCTCATAGTCCATAAGGCTTTTGTAACATTCCCAAATTAAGACTTTAGAAACAAGGAATTTTTTTTTGCATGAGTGATGTTCTTTGTTCTAAATACTCAATTTAGAACACACATTTCATAACATTCATTCTTATAACAGATAACCATATGCAATTGTAATGAATCGGTGTACATCCGATCTATTCATTTCATGACTCGGTTAACTACCAATCCATTCATGTGTAACATTGAGTTTAGAGTATTCTCCTGAATACTCCTCATTCTCAGTTCTCTTACCCTTTGCTAGGTTTTGAGTGATCTGTCCAAGGAACCTAACTGAATAATTGTTACCATATTCATCGGCATCACGAACCTTAGATTGGTGACATAGGACAATGAAATCAGCAGCTTGCGATACTTTGGCCAAAGATTTATAACATACTGTTCGTATTACTTATTCCTTAACAACATACTCGTCAATTCCATAATACATCCTTCACCCCACTCCATTTTTATCTCAAAAGTTTTACATTGACTTCTGTCAGTCCCCTTACCCAAGGTTTAACTCAAGCTCAGGTTAACAACCTAGGTCATGATTTGACGAGGCTCTAGAATACTTAGGGTAAATTGGCATACTGGGTCAACCTAGGTTAACCCCGTGTGCCAAGGTACCCTGAGTCCTTAAGGGATACCTCATATCCTGATCAAGGTACTAACAAAACCTAGAGAGGAATCTTAAACAAGTCCAAAGGCATGTAGATCTCAATGATCAAGGTGGAAGGGTGTTGCCATATGTCACCTGCACTGATGTATCCTTGACAAGATCCTAATCTTCTCAAAGGTACAAACTTGTGGATGACGTGTGTCAACATCCTCCGGCACAACCTCGTAGAGATGTACATACCTCCAAGAGCTTACAAAGAAGGGTTAAATATGATCTAAAATACTACTAAAACCGGCAGCCCACCAAACCCTGAGTTCAACATACCTTTAAGTTCCCTATTTAAAGTTGAGTCTCAATTAATTCAAGAGATAATTTACTTTAGGGTTGCTTCCTGGATTGATAGTTATGACCTATCATCTCGTTACCCTAGAGTAGGACAACAACAACTTACATTCCATTTAATTAAATAACTCAACCATTTAAAGAACTGTATCAGTCCTTTAGGTTGAAACATATCGGTCTTATTGAAATTAAATCAAAACGATTCATAACCACATCTTTTTTTTATTTAATGTCATACTAGAGAGGAAGGGTCTTCCTCTCATAATTGCATATTTAGGGCTTTCCTTGCCCTACCATGTCATATAAGTTACAATAACCTTTATTATAATTTTATTTTACCTTACAAGGTATAATGGAAAACTTAAGAAGAGTCATAACACACTATTTCAACAAAGTGGATAGGATATATTCTATGATACTTGCCCTAAGATATTAAAGTATGATTGATTCTAGCAATTACATTCATGATCAATCTAATGATATATAATTCACTGCTTTTATTTCTATCAATTATAACTTCACTCACATCATAACCTAAATATTACAAGGGTAGTTTCATCACAATCTTCTTCGGATGATTCACCTCACCTTATACAAGAAAGGAAGAACTATTATTTTTACCAGTACATATCCATCCGAAAGGTTAAAACAATTTATACCATGATTTGAAAAGGTTATTAAAGTGTCTTCTATTTAAAAATTAAACCATTTAAGGTATTCATCTGAAATAGGGTCATACAAGAAATTCAGACAGAAGTGATGGATTATCTACCACCTTCAATTTATTTTGTCATCCCATCTTCTACCTTAGTCTTCCTAATTTTCAATCAATGAAAAGTATACAAGACAATAAACACTAATTTTCTTGTTACAATAAGAATAACAAACATGAGGTTTACAACAAATATTTTATCCTAGCTAGATGGCGAAGGAGTCTTATAATATTTAGGATTCCCCCCCATCCCATTTATTTCTTTCAACTGCTAAATAGTTCTTCCTTCTCATAACCACTTAGTTTGAGTGTATTGCAAGTTCTAAGGAAGGAGCACAATAAACCATTAAGGAAAAGAGTATTAAAATAACTGAATTCCCTTTTAACCCTTTTTGCTTCTTCACCTTTTATTTCTAAGATAACTGTAACGATCTAAACCCTATTGAAAAGAAGTTTAGAATGAAATCAAGTTCCTAAGATATAATAAACATTTATTAGAGCAACCAGGAATGAGAAGCTGAGAAGTTCTAACACTTAATTTCACTCAATATTTCTGCAAGGTGAAGCCATCTCATTGGTTTACCGTAACATCCTTGTAGGGTCTACATATGGTACATTCAATAAAAGTAAAGATCTATATTTAACATAAACATTGTGAACCGATCAAGACTCAGAATATAATTCCGATCAGAATGAAATAGACTACATTTCTCATATACTTGAACCATTCAAGTTTAAAATCAAGTTAGGGTGACTTCACGTTTCCCTTAATGACAAAGTATTCATAGATTTAATTAGTTAAATCGATACATCATTTGGTTTCCATTATAATACAAAACACTAAAGCCAAATGGAATGTACAGAATAAATCTACCAAATTTGAACCATATTTTCCAAAAATACCCAAAAGCCGTAATATTCAAACCATATTAAGGAATTTCACATTAAAAGTTTAGAATAAAAATAGGTTTTCCAATTGTATCAAAAACAGTTCAACCATATTTTCAACTTAAAACAAAATGTATTGAACTGGTCATCATTAAAACTTGTCGAATTTAAGGTCGGGTTCGAAAGAGTTTCTACCATTGTTAATACGGTCATAAAAAAAAGATTTCACAAACCATGTAAAGAAAAAGACTACAAGTTACAGACTTGTTTACTCCATATAATAAACACAAATTCCTTTTAATGCTTATTCAAAAATTACCAAAACTTTGCAGGTAGAACACAAGCTCATTCTTATACTGCTCCTCTTGTGTATTCCGGTGTTGTTATCATTCAAGGTTTTACGCAAGAATAAATAACTAACTGTATAATATCTTATCCACAGTGCCCGTGGACTTAAAAACAATCAATCGCTTTTCTCAGAGAAGTGCAGACTGGCATATATATAACGTATTCATAATGCAAAAACTTTATAACAGTCAAGGCTTCACAGGATGTTACCAAACAGACCTTTTAGGAGTTATTCATAGACCAAACCACTACATGAGATAGAACGTGAATATCATAGGTTGGTAAACACAAAAACAACACTGTTCCGTCCAACGAAAACAAGTTTTTAACTTCCAACATAACGAAAACAGGTGGGTCGATTGCAACAATAAAGACTTCTAAAGAAGTTGAAATCACTTACAATTTCATCCACTGTGAGCCTTTTAAAATTACCAGAAGTACTCAAATATTCACAAACCACTGTAAAAGAAAAGTAATGTAGACAAATTTCAAAAGAATCAAGAAAACTCTCGATTCAACCCAGAAATTTAAGTGTACACACAACCCATGAAATATTATTTTTACCAGACAAGCATGAATACACAGAGCTCATTAGAACAGAGTTGTTTTAATGAAACACTTAGAGAAAAGCAAATGATTTTAACAGTTAGGGCCTATCATGCCTGATAATGTCGCTGTAAAATCAAAGAAGACCTCTGGCTGAGCCTGCTCTTTCTCTTCTTCTCCATGAAAGGTTCAACAACAAAATACTACCTCCACCATGCCTCATATATTCCCCACGAAACAGAAATAAATTTGAAACCCTCAAAGTAGCCATGCAATGAAGTATAAACTGCTGGTTCGAAAGACCAGTGTGCATGCAGAGAGAAAAATAGAGTGTATGAAAAATGAAACAACTACACAAAATCCGTTTGCATGCCTCCCTAAACGATATGAGCTCACGGACCCATGCACATTAATTGTATTAATACCATATCTCCCGCCCAATCCTCCTTGCCATTGCCCGCCAAAGTCTGGCGAATTTCTAAACTCAAAATAAACAAATGCATTTCCATTTCTAGCAATGTACTGCCACCTAGGCCTCTGCTAGCCAAATTAACCTCCGTCAAAGGTTGGCAGTTCCCATTGCCCTTAAATCAACCTTATCACTCATCATTTAATGCCATAGAAACTACCATCACCAATGTGTATGCGACCCTTTAGGTTCCCTTTCAAAGCAATTGGTTTTAGGATAGGTTAATTACTTAGGTTAGATCTTAGGTAGTTTAAATCTAGCACCTTAGGATATAACCCTAGTCATTTACCTTAGCAATAGGTTAGACAAAACCTTAGGTAATATCCCAAAAATACATAGTTTAGAACTTAGGTTAGATTAAAATCACATTTTGACAAATCAGTGATACTAAGACGTTTCAGGTTGGATTAAGAATTCGCGGTTTAAGTATAAAATCTTAGATAGGAAGAATCACATATCTTACCTGGCTTAAGGTCTAGGTTCTCTCCAATGCCATAAATGGCTGAAAACCAAATTGAGACTGTAATGACCCTGCCACTGGAGTCAATTATAAAATCCAATAAAACTTTCCACAACATACGGAAATATTCTCATATGAAGGAGAATCAAAGAACACATATATTCTAAGTTGAGACTAGAACTAATAATTCATAGAATGCCAATTCATGGTTTTTCATCCTGAATATATTTAAAAAATTGCTTGGATCACTGTAATTGATCCAAGGATGAGTCATAAAGATAGATAAGCTTACAATCCTCCTAAAATCAGATTGCACTCATCCACGAGAAATGAAAGAAAATGAATCCAGACATATTCTAGTTCAATCAAAGATCTCAATAGTAGAAAAGACATATCCATAACAAGTAGGATTTCCCGAAATCAAAAGGACATATCCTCATAAGGAAAGTCACATAACATTATTTGAATATCAAAGGAGGTAAATAATGACAGCTAAGGGTGTTACATGCTTCCCTCCTAAAAGAATCATCGTCCCGATGATTCAATTCATTCACTTATTTATTGAAAACCATATATCTCAAATTTTACAATTCCCAAATCAATGGTATATAACTGTATGCTCAAATTTAATAACTTTTTCCCAAAACTGGCTTTCTTAATTTCAGTGCAACAGATAAAATTATAGTTTTTTTATCAGTCAATAGATTCAATTCCATTAAAAAAGAAAAGGAAAAGTAGTTTTCATATCTTCCAGATTTTCCCAAGTTGCAATTTCTTCGTTAAACTGGTCCCACTGGACCTTACATTGTTTTATTTCATGATTTCTCAAATGCAACTGGTGAGTTTCCAGCACTCGAGTGGGTTTAACCATGATTATTCCTGGGTCTTGGACCTACAAGGAATTCCAATTTAACACATGTGACAAATCTGAAATGTATTTCTTAAGCAAATAAACATGGAAAACATCATGCATTTGTGACAAAGCAAGGGGTAATGCTAATCGATAAGCTACGGGGTTCATTACTTCAACAATCTCAAAAGGTCACACAAAATGAGGTGATAACTTGACAACCTTGCCAAAAGTTATGGAACTCTTTGTTAGCTTAACATGAAGAAAAACCTTCTCACTAAGTTCAAATTTCTGGTTAACCCACTTTAAATCAGCGTAACTCTTTTTCCTATCCGCTACTTCTTTTAAGCGTTCACAAATCATTTTAACTTGTTGTTCCATTTCCGTAAGGATTTCAGGTCCAATTACTTCTCTGTCCTCAATGTTGTCCCAACTAACAGGGTTTCTGCATTTTCCTCCATAAAGTGCCTCAAACGGTTCCATCTTAAGAGAAGAATAGTATGTATTATTGTATGCAAATTCAACTAATGGGAGATACTCCTCCCACTTATACTGCTGATCCATCCAATACATCCGTAACATATCTTCCAAAACTTGATTTACTCTTTCAGTCTGTCCATCCGTTTCCGGATGATACACAGAACTGAAGTTCAGTTTAGTTCCAAGATCTGTATTAAGTGTTTGCCAAAATCTTTACGTCATTCTAGGGTCTCTGTCAGATATAATTAATTCATGTACTCCATGTAATCTAAAAATTTCGTGTACAAATATTTTAGCTAAAACAGGAGAATCATCCTTTAAATTTCCAGCAATAAAATGGGCTACTTTTGTTAGCTTATCAACAGCTACTAAAATAACATCATGTTTATTTCTTGACATAGGTAGCCCTTGCACAAAATCCATGCTTATTACTTTCCATTTATAATGCGGTATGCTATGGGGATATAATAAACTAGCCGGGTGCATATGTTCTTCTTTCACACGTTGACATTTAAGACAGTGACTCACAAAATTAACAACATCTTTTTTCATTTCCTTCCAGAAATATTGTTGTTTTATATCAGCAAGCATTTTAGTGATACCCGGGTGTCCAGAAAAGGGTGAGTTGTGAAATTTAACTAACAATTTTTTTCTCAAATAATTAAGCAAAGGTATGTATACTCTGTTTTTATAACGTAAGATTCCTTCATTATTGAAATGAAAACCTTTATACCTTTCATCCTTTGGATCTGTAGCAAGCGTTGTATTTACTTGCTGAAAGTACAAATCAGATTCCATTGCACCTTTTACTTCATCTTTAAACTAATTTCTTAATGTTATAAGAGCAAAAATGTGCTTCCTACGACTTAGAGCATCAGCTACTCTATCCTCTTTTCCTTTAATGTAATTTATATCAAAATCTTACTGAGACAAAAACTCTAACCACCTTCACTATCTTGCATTCAGATTTGGCTAAGTGAAAATGTACTTTAACCTAAGATGAACATTTTTCAACTCAAATGGTTTACCAAGTAAATAATGCCTCTAAACTTGAAGTGCATGAACTATGGCAGTAAGCTCTAAATCATGTGAAAAATAATTCAACTCATGTAACTTAAGTTTTCTACTTTCATATGCTATGACACGATCATTTTGCAACAAAATACCTCCAAGGCCTTCCCTGGATGCATCCGTTACAATAGTAAAGTCTCCATTAGGATCATGTACAACTAAAATAGGTGTTGAAGTCAACTGAATTTTCAAATTTTTAAAAGCAGATTCACATTTATCATTCCAAACAAATTTCTTATCCTTTTTCTGTAATGAAGTTATTGGTGCAACCATTTTAGAAAAATCCTTAACAAATTTTCTATAATAACTAGTAAGGCCCATGAAGCTTCTTAATTCATGTACATTCTTTGGTGCAGGCCATTCGGTTATAGCTACTTTTTTAGAAGGATCAACCACACTCCCATTCTTACTTATAACATGCCCCAAATAATGAACTTCGGTAGCAAAGAAAGAACATTTGGATAAATTACCATATAATCATCTCTTTCTCAGAATTCCCAAAACTATTTTCAAGTGCTCTTTATGCTCCTCAACACTTTTAGAATATATGAGAATGTCATCCAAGAATACAAGCACAAAATGGTCCAAGTATTCTTGAAAGATATTGTTCATTAAATTCATAAAATCTCTGGGTGCATTAGTTAATCCAAAGGGTAAAACTGTGAATTCATAATGTCCATACCTTATCTTGAAAGCTGTTTTATGAATATCTTCATCCTTAATTCTTAATTGATGATATCCAGATCGAAGATCTATCTTGGGATATACCGTTGCTCCTCGCATCTGATCAAATAGATCATCAATCCTAGGAAGTGGGTATCTATTTTTGACAGTTTCTTTGTTTAACATCCTATAATCAATACACAATCTAAGTGTTCCATCTTTCTTTTTCAAAAATATAACTGGTGCTCCCCAAGGTGAAATACTTGGTTTAATCAAACCTTTAGACAATAGTTCTTGCAACTGAGCCTTAAGCTCAACTAAATCTATGGTAGTCATTTGATAAGGTGCTTTAGAAATAGGTTTTGTACCCGGTTTGATTTCAATGGTGAAGTCAAACTCCTTTTGGGTGGCAAACCCGGTAATTCTTCTGGAAATACGTCACTGAAATCCTACAACAGTGGGTAACGTTCCATGAAATCACTATTTTCTTCTGCAGACTCTAAAATCTTTACCGCATACAAGGTACAACCTTTATTTTTGGCCTTTTTAAGTTGCATAACCAACAATTTCCTAACTGAAATTTCTCATTTTACACCTTGAATCTCTGTTGTTTCTACAGATCATCCAAACAACTAATATTTTTTTCAAAATAGTCCACTTTTGCTTTATGCTCAGCTAACCAATTAACACCTATGACTATATCATAGGATCCCAAAGGTGCAACATAGAGATCAACCTCTTTGGAAAAGTTAGGTAAGTCAAGGATTGCCCCAAAAAGACACATACTAACTGTATGGATATAATTATTACCATAATGTACAGTCCATGATTTATCCATTTTTCCAGCATTTCTTTTAAGTTTTGAAGCAAGTTTACTATAAATGAAACATTCAGCAGCTCCTGTATCAAAAAGAATAGTTACAGGTATGCCAAATAACTTACCAGGAACTTTAATGGGTGTAGCTTACTTTTTAGCTTGCTTGTCAACTACCGTAGCGTGTATCTTGTGCTGCTGATTACAATCATCCTTCTTCAAAGGACATTGATGTGTGTAGTGATCTTTGCCACAATTATAATAGCCTCCTACAGGTCCCTTTTTAGGCTTAGAATTATTTCCAACCTTAAAATTGTCATGTTGGCCTCCATAGGACTTCTGCCTGTTATTATTATTCTTGGAAAAGTTATTCCTTACATTTCCAGCATGCTTGCTCATAGATGTTTTCTTACTATTATCAGCTGAAAACTTATTTTTGTTACCAAAATTTTTCCATGGTCCCTTCTTAGGAGCAAGAGAAGCTGAAGATGAGTTTGGTGTCTTCTTCCGCACTTCCTCTTTATGAGGAGAAATAGCTTTTAATTTATATTCGTTCCTTATGGATTTCTCGACAACCCCTTCTAGAGTGGTTGGGCTGTGAACATCAACCTCTCCCCCAATAATGGGATTCAATCCCATGATGAATTTTAGTATCCTAAACTTCTCATCAGTTTGATACTGAGGTACATATTTGAGGAGTTTCATAAACTATTCCCAATACTCAGTTACAGTTAGCTTTCCCTGTAATAAGTTCTAAAATTCTATCTTTTTTTGATCATAATAAAGTTGTGGCAGCCAGTGTTGCCTAAAGTAACCTTTAAATTGATCCCAAGTGATGTTAGTTTCATCAATATTTAACTCAGCCTTACGGCTGTACCACCATGAAGATGCCTCATGGGAAAGCTGATATGCTCCCCAAATAGCTTTGGTTTCCTTTATGAAGTTTCTTATTGCAAAGTACTTCTCCATTTCATTGAGCCAATTCTCAGCTCCATCTCCTAATGTGGTGCCATCAAATTTGGGTGGACTTATCCTTTTTATATCATTAGTGAGTTCCGCTGCCAACCTAGCCTTTTTGTTTTCTGGTTGGACAGGTACATTACCATTATTATTATTAACACCCAATTCGAGGTTGTCCTTAGGAGGTGACTGATTGTTATTACCAGCTTCTTCTTCCTCCTCATTTTCCATCACTTGCTATTCAAGTATAGCCAAACAATATCTTGTGTCCAAAAGGGTAGCAAGGATATCATCAAGTTTTTGGGCTGTTGCTGCTCCTTTAATAGGTGGAGCATTATTCGTAACGTTTCCCCTTGTTCTAACCATTTCTATTACAAGAAAATCCAAGTTTTTATCAGATTATGGTCACAATAGGTCCAAGAGCTGCAACCTTCAGCTCTGATACCAAGATGTAACATTCCCAATTTAAGACTTTAGAACAAGAATTATTATTATTTTTTGCATGAGTAATGTTCTCTGTTCTAAATACTCAATTCAGAACACACATTTCATAACATTCATTCTTATAACAGATAACCATATGCAGCTGTAATGACTCGGTGTATAACCGATCTATTCATTTCATGACTTGGTTAACTACCGATCCATTCATGTGTAACATTGAGTCTGGAGTATTCTACTGAATACTTCACATTCTTAGTTCTCTTACCCTTTGCTAGGTTTTGAGTGATCTATCCAAGGAACCTAACTGAATAATTGTTACCATATTCATCGGCATCACGAACCTTAGACTGGTGACATAGGACAATGCAATCAGCAGCTTGCAATACTTTGGCCAAAGATTTATAACATACTGTTGGTATTACTTATTCCTTGATGGCATACTCATCAATTCTAGAATACGTCCTTCACCCCACTCCGTTGTTATCTCGAATGTCTTACACTGACTTCTGTTAGTCCCCTTGCCCAAGGTTTAACTCAAGCTCAGGTTAACAACATAGGTCATGATATGACGAGGCTCTCGAATACTTAGGGTAAATTGACATACTGGGTCAACCTAGGTTAACCCCGTGTGCCAAGGTACCCTGAGTCCTTAAGGGCTACTTCATATCCTGATCAAGGTACTAACCAGACCTGGAGAGGAATCTTGAACAAGTTCAAAGGCATGTAGATCTCAACGATCAAGGTGGAAGGGTGTTGCCACATATCATCTACACTGATGTATCCTCGAGAAGATCCTAATCTTCTCGAAGGTACAACCTTGTAGTTGACGTGTGTCAACATCCTATGGCATAACCTCGTAGAGTTGTACATACCTCTAAGAGTTTACTAATGATGGGTTAAATCTGATCTAAAAGACTACTAAAATCAGCAGCCCACCAAACCTTGAGTTCAAAATTCCTGTAAGTTCACTATATAAAGTTGAGTTTCAATTAATTCAAGAGCTAATTTACTTTAGGGTTGCTTCCTAGATTGATAGTTATGACCTATCATCTTGTTACCCTAGAGTAGGACAACAACAACTTACATTCCCTTTAATTAAATAACTCATCCATTTAAAGAAGTGTATCAGTCCTTTAGGCTGAAACACATCAAACTTATTGTAATTAAATAAAAATGATTCACAACCACATCTTTTTTTTTTTTTTTTTTAATTTAGTGCCTTACTAGAGAGGAAGGGTCTTCCTCTCATAATTTCATATTTAGGGCTTGCCACGCCCTCCATGTCATTTAAGTTACAATAACCTTTATTATAATTTTATTTTACCTTACAAGGTATAATGAAAAACTTAGATAAGAATGTTGTAATCAGCCACCTATTTCAATTCTTCATAGGGAATTTATCTAAGTTCCCTTTTTATTAAAACCACTCTTTGAAATACACATCTAATCATATAGATAACATGAAGATTATACTTAACAAGATAAATTACACAATCTGTATAAGTAATCTCTCACACTTCAATTCATATCCAAATTATACATTTACAACATATGCTTTTTAGGCATGCTTTAAGACATCAGCCTTTCTTTTTAAAAAAATAAACTTTTCTTTTTACAATACAATTCAGAAATCAACTCAGAATTCTTCACTAAAATCAGCTTAGAGCAGTCAATGCATCATTTAAGTTTTTTCCCTCTTTTACCACTTACGAAGTCCATCTGCAAAAATTGCTAGCACGGGTCAGTTCATTGAACTGAACATGATAAGCTCTGATCTTTAAAACAAGTGCATTCCAATAATTGTTTCAATAAAATAACCCTGTTATAATGACAACAATTACTTCATACTCTCTAAACTTTAAGCAATATCAATATAAGAAGAGTCATAACACACTGTTTCAACAAAGTGGACAGGATATATTCTATATTACTTACCCTAAAATTTTAAAGTATAATTGAATCCAGCAATTACATTCATGATCAATCTAATGATATATAAATCACTGATTTTCTTCCTATCAATTATAACTTCACTCACATCATAACCTAAATTTTACAGGAGTAATTTCAACACAATCCTTTTCAGATGATTCACCTCACCTCTATGCAGGAAAGGAAGAACTATTCCTTTTTCCAGTACATATCCATCTGAAAAGGTAAAACAATTTATATCATGATTTAAATAGATTCTTAAAGTGTCTTCTATTTGAAAATTAAACCATATAAGGTATTCATCTGAAACAGGGTCATATAAATAAATTCAAACAGAAGTGATGGATTAACTACCACCTTCAATTTCTTTTGCCAACCTATCTTCTACCTTAGTCTTCCTAATTTTCAATCAATGAAAAGTATACAAGACAATAAACACTAATTTTCTTGTTACAATAAGAATGACAAACATGAGGCTTACAACAAAGATCTTATCCCAGCTAAATGGTGAAGGAGTCTTATAAGATTTAGGATTCCCCCCCCCCCATCCCATTTATTTCTTTCAAATACTAAACAATTCTGCCTTCTCATAACCACTCAGTTTGAGTTTATTGCAAGTTCTAAGGAAGGAGCACAATAACCCATTAAGGAAAAGAGTATTAAAATAACTGACTTCCCTTTTAACCCTTTTTTACTTCTTCATGTTTTATTTCTAAGAGAACTGTGACGATCTAAACACTATTAAAATCCAGTTTAGAATGAAATCAAGTTCCTAAGACATAATAAACATTTATTAGACCAACACGGAATGAGAAGCTGAGCAGTTCCAACACTTAATTTCACTCAATATTTTGGAAAGGTAGAGCCATCTCATTGGTTTACCATAACATCCCTACAGGATCTACAAATGGTACATTCAATAAAAGTCAAGATCTATATTTAACATAATCATTGTGAACCGATCAAGACTCAGAATATAATTCCGATCAGAATGAAATAGACTACATTTCTCATATACTTGAACCATTCAAGTTTAAAATCAAGTTAGGGTAACTTCACGTTTCCCTTAATGACAAAGTATTCAGAGAATGAATTAGTTGAACTGATACATCGTTCGGTTGCCATTGTAATACGAAACACTAAGGCCAAATAGAATGTACAAAATATATCTACCGAATTTGAATCATATTTTCCAAAAGTACCCAAAAGCCGTAATATTCAAACCATAGTATGGAACTTCACATTAACAGTTCAGAATAAAAATAGGTTTTCCATTTGTATCAAAAATAGTTCAACCATATTTCCAACTTCAAACAAAATGTAAAGAAACTGGTCATCATTAAAACCTGTCGACTTTAAAGTCGGGTTCAAAAGAGTTTCTACCACCATTAATACGGTCATAAAAACAAGATTTCACAAACCATGTAAAGAAAAAGACTACAAGTTACAGACTTGTTTACTCCATATAATAAACACAAATTCCTTTTAATGCTTATTCCAAAACAACCAAAACTTCACAGGTAGAACACAAGCTCATTCTTATACTGCTCCTCCTGTGTATGCCAGTGTTGTTATCATTCAAGGTTTTATGCAAGAATAAACAACTAACTATATACTATCTTATCCACAGTGCCCGCGAACTTAAAAACAGTCAATCACTTTTCTCAGAGAAGTGCAGACTGGCATATATATAACGTATTCAGAATGTGAAAACTTTATAACAGTCAAGGCTTCACATGATGTTACCAAAAAAACCTTCCAGGAGTTATTCACAGGCCAAACAACTACGAGTTAAAACGTGAATATCATAGGCTGGTAAACACAAAAACAACATTGTTCTGTCCAACTAAAACAAGTTTTTAACTTCCAACATAACGAGAATAGGTGGGTCGATTGCAACCATAAAGACTTCTAAAGAAGTCAAAATCACTTACAATTTCATCCACTGTGAGCCTTTTACAATTACCAGAGGTACTCAAATATTCACATACCACTGCAAAAGGAAAGTAATGCAAACAAATTTCAAAAGAATCAAGCAAACTCCCGATTCAACCCAGAAATTTAAATGTACACACAACCCATGAAATATTCTTTTTACCAGACAAGCATAAATACACAGAGCTCATCAGAATAGAGTTGTTTTAATGAAACACTTAGAGAAAAGCAAAGATTTTAATAGTTAGGGCCTATCATGCCTGATAGTGTCACTGTAAAATCGAAGAAGACCTCTAGCTGAGCTCATTCTTTCTCTTCTTCTCCACGAAAGGTTCCACAACAAAATAATACCTCCACCATGCCTCATATATTCTCCATGAAATAGAAATAGATCTGAAAACCTCAAAATAGTCATGCAATGAAGTATAAACTGCTGGTTCGAAAAGACCAGTGTGCATGCAGAGAGAAAAACAGAGTGTATGAAAAATTAAACAACCACACAAAAATCTATTTGCATGCCTCCCTAAGCGATCCGGGCTCACGAACCCATGCACATTAATTGCATTAATACCAAATCTCCCACCCAATCTTCCTTGCCACTGCCTGCCAAGTCTGGCGAGTTCCCAAACTAAAATAACATGCGTTTCCATCTCTAGCGATGTTGCCACCTAGGCCTCCGCCAACCAAACTAGCCACTGTCAAAGTTGGTAGTCCGTAGAATTAAATCAATCTTATCCTCTTCATAAATTCCTTGGAACCCATCGCCAATGTGTATGCGACCCTTTAGGTTCCCCTTCGTGCCATTAGTTTTAGGATAGGTTAATGACTTAGGTTAGATCTTAGGTAATTTAAATCTAACACCTTAGGATATAACCCTAGTCATTTACCTTAGCAACAGGTTAGACAAACCCTTAGGTAATATCCCAAAAATACATAGTTTTGAAATTAGGTTAGATTAACATCACATTTCGACAAATCAGTGATACTAAGACGTTTCAGGTTGGATTCAGAATTCACGTTTTAAGTATAAAAGCTTAGATAGGAAGACTCACATATCTTACCTGGCTTAAGGTCCAGGTTCTCTCTAATGCCATAAATGGCTGAAAACCAAATTGAGAATGTAATGACCTACCGGGGTCAATTCCAGAATCCAATAAAACTTTCCACAGCATGGAAATATTCTCAAATGAAGGAGAATTAAAGAACATATATATTCTAAGTTCAGCCCAGAACTAATAATTCATAGAATGCCAATTTATGGTTTTTGATCCTGAATATATTTAAAAAATTCCTTGGATCACTGTAATTGATCCAAGGATGAGTCTTAGAGATAGATAAGCTTACAATCCTCCTGATATCAGATTGCACTCATCCATGAGAAATGAAAGAAAATGAATCGAGGCATATTCTAGTTCAATCAAAGATTTCAAGAGCAGAAAAGACATATCCATATCAAGCAAGATTTCCTGAAATCAAAAGGACATATCCTCATAAGGAAATTCACATAACATTACTTGAATATCAAGGAGGAAAAAAGAAAGCAATAGGCTGCTCTAATCCTTCCTTACTCTATTACACCAGGATTGCAGAGATGATTTCCTAACCACTGACCACATATAGAAAGAATTCTTTGGAGAAGTCCGGATTAATGAGAGTTAGAGCTTGAGATATGGCTTGCTTGATAGCATCGAAACTCTCCCTTCCCTTCGTTGTCCATTTGAAAGACAATTCCTTTTTCAACATCATCATTAATGGCTTTACGAGAGGAGAAAAATTTAGTATAAACCTCTAAACAAAGTTTTTCCTCCCCAAGAAGGTTTGGAGAGCCTTTTTATGACTTGGAAATGGTAGAATGTGGAAGGATTCTACCTTCTCTGGATCAATTGTCAGTCCTTCCTTCAACACGATATGGCCTAGAAGTTAACCCTCATGTGCCATGAATATGCACTTTTTCAGGTTCAAGAATACCCCAAACCTCTTGCACCTTTGGAAGACCTATCTGAGATGAAAGAGGTGACTTTCTACATTTCTAGAAAATATAGTGATGTCATCAAGATATACAAGCACTATTTTATTTAACAACCCCATAAACACCATATCCATTGGTCGTTGAAGTGTTGCTCTAACGTTTGATAGCTGAAATGGAATCTTCCTATATGCATAGGTGACCCATTTTGTGGTAAAGGTTGTTTTGAATTGATCTTGATCTTTCACTATAATCTGATTATAGATCAAATAACCACCTAAGAGGGAGAATCTTTTTGAACCAGCCACTACTTGCAGAATCTACTCCATGGAGAGAATCAGATAGTGATCCTTGAGGGAGGCCCTGTTTAAATCCCAAAAATCCATGCATAACCTAATTTCCCCATTCCTTTTCCTAAATGACACTAGATTTTCCACCCAACTTGAGTGTTTGATTGGGAAAATAATACTCTCCTCAATGAGCTTATTCAACTCCTTCATGAGAGGCTCTATATGAGGGTTGACCGACCTTTGTTTTTTCCTAATGGGCTTAGCCTCCGGATGCAACTCAATGTTGTGTTGTGCCATTTTTGGGTTAAAACCATTCAAATCCTCATAGCTCCATGCGAAGACATCTAGGAATTCCTGGAAAAGCTTCACAAGGTCGTAATTTTCTTGTTTGTTGCTCATCTTGCCTATTTGGAGCGTCTTGCCTTATCTAACTGAAATGGGATCAGAATCCTCCTTTTTCACTTAAAATTTGGCTTTCTCTTTCTGGAACTGATCATTTGGGTTGAAAATTGACTCTAAAGTCACTAAACCCTTTGGAAATTTGTTTATCCACAGCTGCACTATTTTCTCTTTGTATTGTTGCTCCAATTTCTCTTGATTTTTTGTTGAGAAATCAACCTCTTCCTATAAAAAATTATGATCTGCTAATAATTCTAAAAACTATGCCAGCTTGTGCTATTATCTGATACAACTGGCCTTAGAATGACATGAATATGTGGTTGTGCTTTATCTCTCTTGATACTATCCACCACATCAAACATCACTCCAATTGCTATGAGCTTGTCCATAGCTTCATTTCTTTTTTACAGTATGACTTGAATATTTAATTCTTCAAGGTCTTCAATTTGATCCCATACCTGATGTTTATAGGCTTCGAGCATACTATTTTTAGTAGCATGTTTTTCCCTGACTTGGTTCGCGACCAAATCACTATCCCCAAACACTTGCAAGTTTTTAATACCTTCTTTCTTGCCCAATGTAATCCGTTAATAAAGGATTCATACTCAGCTATGTTGTTTGAGAAAGAAAAATGAAAATGGAAAGATGAGTAATATTTTGTACCTTATGGTGAAACAAGCATAACTCCCCCTCCAGCACCCTGCCTACTCCTTGAGCCATCAAAGAATAGTTTCCATACTTCATTATCATCTTTAACATTTGGCTTGGTGATACTAGGAAGTGGTGAATTCTCTTCGTGTAAAAAATAGACCCCTAATTCAGATTCTTCCATTTGTTTGTATGGATCAAAAGCATGTCCCTTTGAGCCCAATCATCAAGAGTTAGGTCTGGAATGATACTAACCTTTGTATTTGTCTCTTGAGTCTCCACACATTCCTCTTGATCAAATATGGTACAATTTGCATTGATTGGGCCTGGTACATGAGGCTCAATATGGAAATTTACAATAGGTTCAGACCAGATTGTAGCCTTATATCTGTACCTCATCTTGAATAACATGTGTGACCAATCAGCAGACAAGTAGCCTCCAATTTTAGTGGTGAAGTCTCTTGAAAAACAAAATGCAAAGAGTGGTGGCAAGTCTATGACTGATACATCTTACAATATGGTCACATTGGGACATGCATGCAATGTAAGGCTCAACCATTTGATTACTCCAACAGTTGTTACCATTGTCCCATCAAATTACACCACAAATTTAGAAATGAATTCATATTGAAGACCCAACTGATTGGCTATTTGTTTTGGCATTATAGAGCTACTTGCTCATGAATCAATCATGTAATTATGTACCAACTTATCTCCGATGATCAATGAGATATAAAATGGAGGGGGATTTAAATTTTTACCTTGTTAGCCTCCCCAATTTCCTCCTTGTTGAGATGCATTCGTGAGTACCTTCTCATGCTCTTTGGATGACTGATTCAATGATGACCAATTCGCCATAGCAACCTATAATAGGTCTCTTTGTCCCAGGATAGCTAATGACTCCCATATTGAGATGTTTACATTTATTTTCCTCATCTACTCAATAATTTTGAATGGAGATGAGCTATCTCTCTACTACCCCTTACTTTGCGTAGTTCTTTCTTGCACATGGGATGCTACAACCGACCCTTGAGATGGTCTAGAAGGTGGCTTACGCTAAACTTGCACATTGTGACCTACATTTTGGTTACCGATACCTTGTTGGGTGATAGAGGGTTATGGATCATTTGAATTGGATGACTATCCCTCTCCAATATCTCTCTTCTTAGAACATGTATTGGCTGCTACACTTTAAGAAGGGGCTTGATTTATACCACATAAATCTTCAGCATGCCAATTGACAAGGGTGGTCTCATTCATAGGTGGTTTTTGAGTTTCTTCCTGCTATTGATTCCCTTCTTAGTCTATCTCTTGTTCCGCACCTATTGTTGTCACCATAAAATTTTGATTCAAAGCACTATTAAAACACATCGATTGGTTATGAGGTTGATTGCATGGGAAACACCAGTCATATTCTTGAGCCATGTTATTTTGAGTTAGAACCAAAGCCCTAGATGTTGAAATTGCATTAGGGTTGTAAGGCTGAAATGGTCTGGTAGTTTGAGACTACCATTGGTTTAGATTTTGCTTTGTTTCATGAGTGGGAGGCCTGTTAGACTGATATGGAGGCCTATTTTTTCGAGCTTGAGGTTGGTAAGGTTTGGAGCTATGAGCTTGCTACCTTTTAATTGTCACCAACTCATTCCCCAAATTTTGCAATTGCTTTATGACTTCATGGAGTTCCCTAGAAGTACTAGAAGAAGAGGTAGAAACTTCAATCAAACTCTAATTTCTTGGAGCAGGGATGGGGGCTATTGTAGGTGTTTTATTAGGATTAATACTACCCATATCTGGATAGAGAGGCTTATGTGGCCTAGGTGCAAGTTTACCGGCTTGAATTAGGAAATTCTCAGCTCTAATGGCTATGTCATAGGCATCTGGTAGGGTTATTCCTCCCATAGATTGTATCATGATAGATATATTATAATTTAGAGCTTTAAGAAAATAGAGAAATGCACCTTCAGCCATTGGTTTGACCATAATTGGGATCCTTTCCCATGTTCTTTGAAATCTGGAATTGAAGTCTATTATATACTTAGCTGGTGCCCTTTTGATTGTAGTCATCTACTCAAAAAGGGATAAGTTGTCATCCCTCTCCCCAAACTAGCCATATAGGCTTGTGCACAATTGATCCCAATTCTAAATTAACCCTACTCCCAAGCCTCTAAACTGATACAACACTTTTCCTTTGAAATAAGAAGCCAACAAATTAACTGCAACATCCATCTCGACAATCTTATGTATGATACAAAAATTTACAATGTCTTGAATGTGGTTGATGGGTGTTGTGTGATTTTCTCCAATGAAGTATGGAATATTCTTAAATGCTATTATCGGGACCATATTTTTTGCATTAAAGGCAAGTGGACTGCTGCCCATGAAATTTGCATAGGGGTTTGGAGGTGGCTGATTCAGTGGTTGTAGATGAGCCATCCTAAGGAGCTTGAGAAACCTACTCGATTGAAGAAAGGGTCTACTAAGTGGAGGTGTGGATAACATTCTGTTTGGTGGAGATGGTAAACTTTTTACTCTTCTTCCTCTCCTTCCTCTACCTGGAGATAACTGCAAGTATTCAAAGATGCCTTCTTCTCTTTCTCCAGAATGGGTTTTCAATCTTCTCATGAACTTGATAAACTTGGGATCCTTAAACCAATAAATTACTTAGAGCTAACTTCTATCCTATTGGCCACAAGACTGACCAAATGGTTACATGGTAGTATTTTAGAGAAGGCAATGGTCAAAGTGTGCAGGACTATACTACGGATTTTTGAAGGCAGGCCATGTTACTAAACATGGACTTGGAGGATGAGGATATTCCAACTAAGTAATTGGGAGGACTTCACACTCACCTTTAAAGAAATTTCATCTCCACAAAGCCCAAATATCTCAATGAGGTGTGTATGTAGGCATACTACATAGATGATGAAAAGAAGCAAGGAGAAATAGAGCTAAGGGCAAAGCCATCGACAAATCAACAGAAAAAAGAGTATGGGAAAACAAGTAATAAGGGTAAGTGGAAAGGGAAAGGTAAAAAAGATGCCACTACTTTAAATACTTGTAGAGATCCGAATAATTTTTGCAAGAACTGTGATATCAATGGTCATACTGACACTACATGTTAGAAGTTACATTCAGAGTTACATCTGAAGAACTAGACCAAGGACTCAAAGAAGTCCATGACAACTGTAAAAATAGAAGAGGAGGTGGAAATTGCAAATGAATCTAATGTAGATGAAAGGATATGATGCACATCCACCAACATGGACAACTAGGAAGAGGAGATGAGTAGACTATTCTAAATCAAAATCCAGATCAAGAGAACTAAGGTAAATGCTTTGGTTGATACTGGTTCTCAGTCTAACTTGATTTTTGAAGCAGTTGTAAAGAAGCTTGGTCTTGAGACTTATGAGCATCCACACTCTTATCCTTTGGGTTAGGTGAAGAAGAGTGTTGAAATTCAGGTAGCAAAAAGATGTAAGGCCAAGTTTGGGATAAATTTCCAGTATATTGATGTTTTGGAAGCTGACGTTATTCCACTTGATGCTTTTGATGTTGTATTCAGAAGTCCTTACTTATATATTAGGGATACTATATTTATGAGAAGGGAAAACTGATACAGATGGTTAAAGGATGGGATCAGCTATAACATCTGGGCACACCAACGTAAGACACATGTTACTATGGTGAGTGGTAACCAAGCAAAATGACTTATTCAGGAAAATCATAATCAGTTTTGTTTACTTTTTTTAAAGGATAAACAAGATGGGGTAGAAGTTTCAAAGATTAATAACCAGGGAAAACATGATTTGGATAGTATTATTTAGCATTTTCAGGAAGTATTTTAGGCTCCCAGTGGGTTACCACCAAAACGGGAAGTAGAGCATGAGATTAAGCTATTGCCAAAGTCCCCTCTATTGAACATTGGGTTGTATAGGAAATCCTTTCTTGAAAGTTCTTAAGTAAAGAAACAACTCTAGGAACTACTAGTAAAAGGGGTGATATGTCCAAGCACCTCATCATGCGGGTCACCTATTGTGATGGTGCCAAAGAAAGATGGTTCTTGGAGAATGTGCATCGATTACCGCATGTTAAACAAGATCACGATTAAGAACAAATATCCACTTCCCTGCATAGATGATCTATTGGACCAACTTCAACATGCCAAATTCTTCATGAAGTTGGATCTCAAGTTAGGTTATCACCAAGTAAGAATGAAGGAGGAGGATATATGGAAGACATCCTTCAAGACAAAACATGGTTTGTATGAATGGTTGGTACTTCCTTTTGGGTTATGTAATGTGCCCGATACATTTATGAGATTGATGAATGATATATTGTGGGATTTCATAGATTCATGTGTCATTGTATATCTAGACGAGATCTTTATTTTTAGTGCCACATGGGAAGACCATCTAACTCATTTACAACAAGTCTTGAAAGTTCTCAGGGAGAAACAACTACTTTGTAATATGAAAAAATGTGAATTTTCCAAATAATGACTTTTGTATCTTGGGCATGTGGTTAGAGGAGGAGAGCTACGAGTGGATCCAAATAAGGTGGAAGTATTGAGTGGAGGTCCTTGCTCTTTCAGACAGAAAATAAAAAACATGAAACAAACAACCTAAAAATTTGAAAGGTTGTCCATGTCTCTTCTGCTCCATGACCTTTCCCATTCTCTAGTGCACGGGAGGACATGAGAAAGGCTATAAATATATGGTTGTATAAGAGAATGAAATCATGGAAGTGTGTGAGCAAGTGAGCAAGAAGTTCTTAGTGCTAGAATTGTGTTTTGTAGAAGAAAGGAATGTTGATACAGAGCAAACAAGTAATTGGGGGAAGTGTGAGATATTATCTACTTATCTTTCATACTTATTGTGAATTCTATACTTATCATTTGAATTGGCCAATAAAAGTGGGAAGAAAGAGATATTTCCATTACCAACTATTTTTTCCTCCTCTGGAGGATTCCAGATAAAACTTGTTGGTGTTTGTGAGGTTATATTCTTTACTTTCCTGTAATTGTTGATTCTAAGAACAAGAAAAATTCATTAACTAGTTATCTCTATCATTTTCTAATAGAAAGCAGAACATCAATGTTTAATTTGTGATTCTGTGGATAATTCCAAAGTTGAAGAGTTTACAGATCATTTTGGTATCATAGAAAATACCCAAGGACTTGGGATGAGTCCTTAGCCTACATTAAACATTCCTATAACCGGGAAGTACACACATCCACTATGAATTCACCATTTGAAGCATGCTTGGGATATCTACCTACAAATCCGCAGGACATAGCAGTTGGGCAGTAGGATGAGAAGGAGACACGAGATACAAAGGTGACTAGAGAAAAAAAATTCATTGAGAGGATCCGGAAAATCCATCTCAAATTCAAAGAGCAGCTAGATAAATCTGAAGCCAAGTACAAAGCTAGGCATGGTCAACATAGGAGGGAACATAAGCTTCATATTAGAGATAGAGTTTGGCTTTACTTGAGAAAGGAGAGACTACAAGGTCAAGCACATAAGATCAAGACACTACAATATGGTCCCTTCACCATATTGGAGAAGGTGGGAGAAAATGCCTTTTGACTTGATTTACCATTATTTATGAGAATGTACTATGTAGTAAACTGTGAGAACTTGCACCTATATGAGCCATCCATGCTAGATGAAGATGAAGGAATATAGTTGATATCTTCCATTTAGGATTGCATCTTGGACTCATGAGGCAAATTGGAGGAGGATGTAGTGTTGCAGCAGAAGGTCAGAGAGACTAGGAGAGATCTGTAAGAGGCTTGGAAGATTGCATTGAAAGGAAAGACACCAATGTAGGCCTGGTAGTACTAGAAGGAGTAAGTGAGGGAATTATTTCATCTACTCCCCCACTAAGCTTTTTGGGACTAAAAGCATCCTAATTAGGGGAGGTGTGATCCATAGGGATCCAAAAAGACTCTACTTCATTAGACCAGTCAACAGAAAGAAGGAAAATAAATACACAGTGGTTTTGTCTTTATAGTAGTAGGACTATCACTCTGTGTAGAGTGAGGGTTCTAGAACCACCATCAAATAAGGGTGGTGGTCCTGTAACCTCGACTGATCCAGGGAGGTGGTCTTGAGACCACCAATTTGCATTGGGTGGCAGTCCTAGCTCTTTTAGATAGAAAATAAAAAACATGAAACAGACAACCTCAGAATTTGGAAGGTTGTCTGCGTCTCTTCTCCTCCATGGCCTTTCTCAATCTCTATTGCATGAGAGGACATGAGAAAGGATATAAATATATGGTTGTAGAAGAGAATAAAATCTTGTAATCATGTGAGCAAGTGAGCAAGAAGTTCTTAGTGCTGGAATTGTGTTTTGTAGAATAAAGGAGTGTTGAGACAAAGCAAATAAGTAATTAGGATGAAGTGTGAGATATTATCTACTTATCTTTCATACTTATTGTGAATTCTGTACATATCATTTGAATTGGCCAATAAAAGTGGGAAGAAAGAGCAATTTCCCTTCTTGACTGGTTTTTCCTCCTCAAGAGGTTTCCACGATAAAACTTGTTGGTGTTTGTGAGGTTATATTCTTTACTTTCCAGAAATTGTTGATTCTAAGAATTTAAGCAAAATTTATTCACTAGCTATCTCTATAATTTTCTAATAGAAAGTAGAACAACAACGTTCACTTTGTGATTCTGTGGATGATTCCAAAGTTGAAGAGTTTAGAGATAAAAAATGATGCACATGAAAATTGCATGGAATACAAGCAAAAAAATGAGAATGCTCATACAATTAATAATGTAAGCAATTGTTCAAGTTCATTTAGAAAACAACCACCAACTCTCTACTTGTAACTAGATAATGCTGCGAGTGACAAAAAAATCACACATTGTTTGAATTTGCATCTATGTTGACATCTAGAAGGGTTTTCAGTAGTGTATGTGAGTTTCCTTCTAGTGGGTCACAAGCATGAAGATATAGATGGGACATTCGGCTGATTATCAACAATATTGTGTAAATTGGATAAATTCTCTTTGCCAAAAATAATGGACACTTACAGAACATGCCAAGAGGATTACAATACATTCACTCCATACCTTATTGAGGAAGTCTATGATTTTGAGGAATTTGTGGAACCACACTTTCTAGATGGTAACCAAAAGATTGTGGGTATCACCAAACCAAAGATGTTTAAATTATATGTCAAAGATATCAAACTTGTAATGGAGTTCAAAGCATTAATCTTTGAGTCTGTCTTGTCACACTCAATTGAGATATGGAAAATAGTGGATGGGAAACCTTTCTTACCTAAAGGGGATCCTCCATTAGCATCCTTCTAAGAACCCAAAGAGATGGCAGACATGCAGAGAGGAATTCAAGAGCACATCATACACTGGGAAAAGAGTTCAACAGATGGCGGAGAAGCATACTATTTATCCAAGATTGCATATTGGAAAACTTTTCTATGTGCCCTAGAGAATCCCTTTGTCAATTTTAACTATTATGTCAAAAATACAACACCCCTGATTAATTGTGATTTTTGGTACGAGACAACCAGTGAAACCTGCATAACATGGGATTATCTTGTAGTATGGGACCTTGCAAGTAGAATAATCCTCCGGAGAAATATGACTTCTTCCTCTAACCCAGTGCCAACTTCTCCAAAGTGTAGAGAATGGAAAGATAAACTAACCCTATTCTAATGTTTTCCATGAAGACATGGATATAAATATGCATGAAATAAACCTACTCTAAGTGAAGGTGATGTACCAAGAAAGGATGGGATAATCCCAGTGAGTGAAAAAATAGGGATAAACTGAGAAGGAGAAGGCTGGTAAAAATCCACAGTCTAGGACCACAATTAATTCCCTAAATTCATAAAGCACAACAAACTATGGGCCCTGCAAAAGATAGATATATGCACAATATATTTATAAATGTAATGGAAGGCAGAAGATGCAATTCATACAAGTTAGGGTGAAAATGGCCACAAAACATGATTTTATTGCTCAAAAGCATGCACAATCCATCATACCATAAGAACAAGACAAAATCTTTTACAATAAGCCCAATTTTGAGGCCTTTAGCTCACAATAGCTCTGGAACAATTTTGACAGAGTTCTTTTATTTTTTGGAAAAATCCACCTCAAAATGAGGTGAATTATACAATATAAAGGGAAAATTGGGTCACCAACCAACAAGATGCATTGAAGAGGTATAAAAAACCATAAATTTTGGTACTTTTCCTACATGGGTGGTCATGGGTGCCATGCTTCATTAATTCTGGTTGTTGTGATGTCATTCATTCACTTATCCTCACGAGGTTTGTAACTTGTCCCTCCATGTCATCCAGCCATGACCCGACCAACCTGTGTTTCATGTAAATGTAGCCATCCAACCTTGGCCCGTCTAACCTGTACCCATCCAACTAGTACCCATACAACCTCAGCCCATCCAACCTCGGCCCATCCAACCTCGACCTATCCAGCCTCAACCCATCCAACTAGTACCCGTCAAACCTCGGCCCATCCAACCTTAGCTTGTCCAACCTTGACTAGTCCAACACGTACCCATCCAACCTCGACCCATCCAACCAGTACCCTTCTAACCTCGGCCTGTCCAACCTCAATCCTGTCCAACCATTACCCGTCCAACCTCGGCCCATCCAACCTTTTCCCATCCAACATTGACTCATCCAACCAGTACCCGTCCAACATCATCCTGGCCAACCAGTACCTGTCTAACCTCGACCTATCCAACCTCGACCCATCTAACCTTTAATCTTGCTTACCAAATGCAATATTTTCCACGGCTCACTAGCTTGTTGTGAGTTATAAAAAATTCAGTCGAGTCAACACATGATCTACCCTGCAAACTACAAAACATTTCCATTTTTCCATCAATTTCTGTTGTTCCAACCTGCTAAGTTTTCCATCTCATAGGGGTGCAAAAAATGGATAGTAGTAACATGACGAGAAGAGATTGTTTTTTAGCCAAAAATAATTAAGGATAACACAATGTTTAATCAGATTGTGGGTGCACCACATTTTAACATGGATAACTACTATTTTCAAAATGTCCTTTCAAATAAGGATATATATGTTGGACCTATTTGTGATAGACCTCAGGAGGAATTCAACTCAGTAGTGGATGTGAATATTGGGCAGATGATACTAGTAAAACTGAATGACGATAATGTACCCATATGGATGGGCAAGGTAGAACTAAAACAAATACAGGATGTTCACACAAAAAATCAAAAGATAAGGGTACACTTGTAGGAACCCACAAGAAAAGGAAATATAGAAAAAGAAAGGTACGAGGAATTCTTTTTGAAAAATAAATGGTGGCGAAAATCAAGGGACACATTAGATATTGATATAGACAATGTCATTTGGCATGGAGTCCAAGCAAAATATAGAAAGGAGTTCAAATTAAAATACCGAATCGGGGTAATGAAGCTATCTAACAATACCTTGCAAAAATTCAAGAATAATAATTAATACCATTGTGAGGGATTAATGCTTATGTAATTTTATCGAAGGATTGATTGCCTATGGAAATACATTTTCAAATCCATTTCCTCAAAACAACTTGTTTAATGTAATTCTTAACTCTTTGTTCTTAACGATTTACAGAATGGAAAAACATAAAAGGAGTTGAATGTATCACATGCAACTTGCATATTTATAATATCATAGTCTTTTTTATATAGATTTATATAAAATTATATCAATATAATATATATATATATATATATATATATATATATATATAATATTAAATAAATATAAATTTGAAGTATTTCAATAACCATTGTTTTGTATTTTTTAAAGGGCAATATTGTAAAATTACCATCACCTAAAAATTTCTTGACAAGTATAAGTGGATGTTGAATTTAACCCCTGGGCTGATATAAATTTGTGGCGCCTACGCTTATGTAACTTAGCGACCACTAGTTTTATGTAGTTTAGCGGTGGGTAGGCTTATGAAACTTGCTACCGGTAGGTTAGTGGAACTTTCCAGCAACTAGGATTATTTCACCTAGATGAATATACTCTTGTGTAAATTAGCGACCACTAGGATTATGTAAGTTAACAACCTATATGCTTATGTAAGATAGCGGCCGCTAGGGTTATGTAAGTTAACAACCTATACACTTATGTAAGATAGTGACCACTAGGCTTATCATGGTATTATGTAACTTAGAGGCCGTAAGGCTTATTTAACTTAGTGGCCACAAGGCAACTGTAACTTAATGGCCACAAGGCAGATGTAACTTTGACCCTGCTAGGTTGATTTCACCTAGCATGCACTTTCATCATGTAAGTTAGCAACCACTAGGCTTATTGATGATAACGACCGTGAGGCTTATGTAAGATAACGACTGCTTGGATTGTAACACCCTTAATTGTTGTTATTTTTCCTCCTTTGCATTCAAGTGTTGATATGTGATTTTCCTTATATGGATATGTTATTTTTGAGTATGGGAAATCATACTTGACATGGTTAAAGTCTTTTCTGCTCTTAAAAGAACTTAGATAGAACTGGAATGTTTCATGGATTCATTTCTTTCATTTCTCATAAATGAGTGCAATCTGATTTCAGGAGAATTGTAAACTTATCTATCTTTATGACTCATCCTTGGATCAATTACAGTGATCCAAGGAATGTTTTAAATCTATTCAAGATGAACAAATGATAAAATTAGAATTCCATGAATTATTAAGTTTTGGACTGAGCTTAGAAGATATAAGTTCTTTAATCCTCCTCAATGAAAATATTTCCATTCAGTGGAAAGTTTTGTTGGATTTCTGGGAATTGACCCCAGCAGGTCATTACAGTGGCAAATGGGTTTTCAACAATTTATGGCATTGGAGAGAATCAGGACCCTAAGCCCAGTAAGGTATATAGGTATTCCTATTTAAGCTATGGTACTTGATACAATTTCTAAACTTAACCTAGCTTGGTGCAAACAAAACCTGGAAAGGTTACTAGATAATAATCTAACCTAGAACCTAATACTACCGGGTTATGGGTGATCTAACCTAGTTCCTAAACTATGTATTTTTGTCATACACCTAAGGGTTTACCTAACCTAATTGCTAAGGGCTTATACTAAGGTTAGTGGTTAGTGTTATATCCTAAGGTTTAAATTTTAAATTACCTAAGACCTAACCTAAGCCACTAATCTACCCTAAGTTAGTGGCTATGATTTGGAACCTAAAGGGGGGTCGCATACATAGTGGTGAAGGTTTCTATGGCATTAATGTTAAGTGATAAGGTTGTAAGGCATACAGACTGCCAGCTTTGGCAGGGATTAGTAGGTTGGTAGAAGCCAAGGTGGTAGCATCACTAAAGTTTGAAATGTTTGTTAAATTTGATTTCGCACTCACCAAATTTGGTGGTCGGTGGCAAGGAGGAATGAGCGGGAAACTTGGAGTTATGAAATTAAATGCATTTGGGTGTTGAGCCCAACCCACCTTGGTAGGAATGCCAGCAGATTTTGGATTAGTTGTTTCATTTCGCATGTGCTCCATTTTTCACTCTTCATGCAATCTGGTTTTTCGAACCAGCAGTTTAAGCTTCATTACATGGCTATTTTTGTTTTTTCGGATCTATTTTCATTTTGTGGAATGTATATAAAACAATGTGGAAGAAGTTTTTGGTTGTTTGACCTATTGTGGAGAAGAAGAGAAGAAAGGAGCTCGATCAGAGGTCTTCTTCAAGTTCACAACGGTACTATCAGGCATGATAGGTTCTAACTGTTAAAACCTTTTGCTTCCTCTAAATGATTTTATGAAAAAAAATTTGATCTGAAGTGTTTGTGCATTTCATGCTTTATCTGGAATATGGATTTATGGGTTTTGTATAAACTAGTGTTTCTTGGTTGAATCTGGATTTTACTTGATTTTGTTGGAAGCTTGTTCGCATTGCTTTTATTTTACAACAGAATTGTGAAAATGTGAGCAAAAATGGAAACTTCACTATACTTCCTCAGTGGTTGAAATTGTTGGTTGGTTTTGAAATCTTTAGTGGTTTTTATGGATATATGAAATCTGTCTGTATTTGTTGAGTTGGTGTTGTGAACTATTGTGTTTATAAACCCAAGTGGGTAAGCAACTCTTGTGACTTTTGGAAACTCTTAAAATGGTTCGAGTTTATTGGTTGAATACTCGTTTTGGTGAACAAAATCATTTCTAAGATTATCTACTTTAGGATGTTAGCATTTTATCTCATGGATAATTGGACTGTGAATAAATTCATGGAAGGGTTGTTTTGTATCACTTTGGGGAAACTTTAACTGTTGTAAAGTTTGCATGCACAGGAAAACATAGTATATGGTTTAGTCTGTATTCTTATTATGAAAGACATTGTCTGTTTTTGAAATTTGCAGGCACTGTGTGTAGGCCAATATATGGTTTACTTTGTAATTCTTCTTAGGAACATTGATTGATAATGAAACTTTCACGCACAAGAAAAATAGTGTATGGATTAGTGTTATGTTTCTTCCTACGAAAACTCGGTTGAATTTGGAACATTACTAAAATTGTGTTTACTATTATGGGTAAACTAGACTGTAACCCAAAGTCTCTTAGCATGGTGCTTGTGAAATCTTATTCTCTGACCACATTAATGGATTGTGGAGACTTTTTACGAACTTGACTTGGAAGTCATTAAGTCTTAACGATGTCAAGTTTATTACATTCTATTTGAAATTGGAAATAGGGTTTGAAAGGTGTATGAATGAATTTAAAAGACCAATTCTTGAATTTGAACTATTTATAAGTATTTTATTATAATCGGTTTTGTAATATAGTAATTGGGTAGGTATGAATTCATGATTTGAATATAGTGAAGCAATACTGTACAGGTAATTTGTTCTTGATGCTTCAAATTAAATAATGATCGGTTCAACTATTATAGGCTTTGGTTACTTATAACTAGAGGGAATCTGTTGGTTACCTTAACTTGGTTTTTCAACTTAAATGATTAGAATATTTGAGGAAGTTGTGTCTATTTCATTAAGCTTGGGATTAAAATCTGAATCTTACTCAGTATGAATTGTATTAAAATTATTGTTGAACTTACTGTTATTGGGATAGTTCTGCCTTACCTGGACTATCAAGAAGTTTAGAGGGTGAGTACCAAACCAGATTTCTTACTTCTTGTTGAGCTCAATAAATGGATGTCAAGTCTGGAAAAGTAAATAGTGTTTTTTAAATTGATTACGGAATGTGTTGGAACATCACTGTTTTGTTGCCAAGTTTTTCCTTAAAAAAAGGGGGGGAAATTTTTTAGGTAAGATAGATGGAATTTTTTTGTAGATAGTGAATGGGTTCTAAGAAAGAAAATGATTACTTAAAATTTCTTCTTATTTGAAGACTATTTTGGTACCATGAAAGAATAATAAGTCTTTAGGGATATACTGTAATACCTTACCGCTTGTGGGATGTGCATGAGTTGCATTATTAAAATGTTTCTACTGGAAAGTAGAAAACATGTATTACATTGGGAAAGTTGAGAAAGATGTATCAGTTGGTTATCTCTTTTCTGATGTTGTTCTAGCTCTCTTTTCTTGTAACTCTTGCTTAAACATGAAATGTATGTTTAAAAAGGAAGTAAAACTGTTTAATTGAGTTGTAAAATTGGTTATAGATTGGGATCATTTAATGATAGGTAAACTTATAGTTGACTGATAATCTATCATGTTTTCTAGGTTTACCTTTATATGAATCTATTTGATGAATACTTTAAAAATGTTGGATTTTAAAGTAGTAAACCTTGAGAGGAATAGTTAAATTATGATATGCATCTGTTTCTACCTTTTCAGATGTTAAGTGTTTGGGCATAACGGAGATGCTTTCTCTTTTGTTTTACTTGACAATTGGATGAAACATCTTAATGGGAGTATGATGAAAACTCTTCCCGTATCCTTTAGTAAGGATAAGGGTTGTAATATAATTGGCAAGATTAGAAATAATGATATGTTGTGATTATTGTTCTATAAAGATAATCGATGAGATCAATTATACTTTAAGTGGAAGGACAAAATTTTTAGAGTATACTCTGTTCTTCCATTTGTTAACTTTGCCTTAGTATTAATATTATTTTATTAATATTACATATGCTTAGGGGTATGAACTATTAGTGGTTCATTTAAGCAAGGTTGTTCTTATTAGGAAATTTTGTGGATTGCACTTCGTTTTAAGGTTTAGTGCTTATCATGCTCAGTTCATTGAACTGACCCGTGCTAGCAATTTTTGCAGACGGACTTCGTAAGTGATAAAATCAGGAAAAAACTTACGTGATGCATTGGGTGATCTAAGTTGATTCTTGTAAATGAAATTTTGATTTGTTCCCAAGGTTGTATTGTAGAAAGAAAAGTTTATCTCAATCTGAATATAGGTTGCTGTCACACAATATGCCTAAAATGTATAAGTTGTAAATGTATAAGTTTTAAATGAATTGAAAGATGGAGATTTACTAGCATAGATTGTGTAAATTATCTTGTTTTGAGGATAAACTTCTTATTATCTATATGGTTGGATGTATATTCATAATGGTAATATAAAAAGGAATTTAGACGAACTTCCTAAGTAAGTTGAAGTTAAGTGAGTGGCTAAACACAACAATCTTATTTAAGAATTTCATTATACCATGTTATGTGAAATAAAACTATAATTTAAACCATTGTAATTACAAAGGACATTGTGGGTGTGTTGAGCCCTAAAATGTAATTATGAAGAGGAAGGTATGAGGGTTAATCATTAAGACTGAAGAAAAATAAGTCTGACATGTTTCAGCCTAAGTAGGTGGTTACACTTCCTTAATTGGTTGAGTTATTTAATATAATGGAACATAAGTTGTTGTCCTATTTTGGAATAACGGGTTGTTAGGTTAAAACTAACAAATTTGGAATTAATCTTAAGTTAATTAAAGTTCTTAGGATCAATTTATTTCGATACATAAAAAGAACTTAAGAGTATTGAACTCAGGGTTGGTTAGGCTGCCAAATTCTATCGTCTTATAACCCAAATTTAACTTAACGTATGTAAAATTTTGGAGGTATGTACATCTTTACGAGGATGTTCCATAGGATGTTGACACATGTCAACTACAAGGTTGTACCTTCGAGAAGATTAGGATCTTCTCGAGGATATAGCAGTACAGTTAACATGTGGCAACACCCTTCTACATTGATCATCAAGACCTACACACCTTTGAACTTGTTCAAGATTTTCCTCCAAGACTGGTTAGTATCATAGCCAAGATATGAGGTAGCCCTTTTGGACTCAGGGTACCTTGGCACACGGGGTTAACCTAGGTTGACCCAGTATGCGAAATTACCCTAAGTCTTTACGAACCTCTTCATAACATGACCTATGTTGCTAACTCGAATTAGAGTTAAACATTTGACGAGGGGACTGGAAAAATTCATTATAAGACATTCTTGATAACAATGGAGTGGGGTGAAGGATGTATTCTAGATTGAAGAGTATGCTGCGAAGGAATAAGTTATATGAATAGTATGTTAGAAATATTTGGCCAAAGTATCACAAGCTGCTGATTGCGTTGTCTTATGTCACCTAGTCGAAGGATCGTGATGCCGATGAATATTGGTAACAAGTATTCAGTAGGTTCCTTGGAAATATCACTTAGAATTTGGAATAGGGTAAGAGAACCAAGTATATGGAGTATTCAATAGAATACTCAAAACTCAATGTTACACGTGAATGGATCGGTAGTTCACCGAGTCATGGAATGAATAGATCAGTTGCTCACCGAGTCATTACAGCTACATATGGTTATCTACTATAAGAATGATTGTTATGAGATGTGTGTTCTAAATTATGTATTTAGAAAAGAGGACATTAATCATGTAATTTTTTTCCCTTGTTTCTAAAGTATTAAAATGGGAATGTTACATGGATTATGTGGGGGATTCAAATAATAACAAACTAGAAATCCTAAAATAGTGAAACAAAAATCCAAAAATTAGGATTTAAAAATTGGATTACAATAGTGGTTATAATAAATTGGATAGGATTTAGTCCATGTAAAACTATTCCTGAAATCTATTCCCTATTCCCACTATACCAATTGTGAATGCTCGCACTTCATCTTGAAAATGCTCGTACTTTATCATGCAAGGGATCATACTTTGATGTGCGATCTATTGCACTTCGACGTGTGAGGGATCACACTTTGATGTGTGAGGGATCACACTTTAACGTGCGAGGGAGATCAAACTTCTTCATGTGAGGGATCACAATTCATCATGCGAGGAATCGAACTTGGTAGATGTATGAGGCCATGACTCTCTCACACCACGATGATCTATCACTATCACATCTAAGTGCGAGTTTTCAAACTTAAAATTGTGCTCACTCGCACATTGAAGTGTGATCAACAACTTCCGACCTCCCATTGGAGTTAATATTTGAATTTAATCATGTAAGAAAAAAAACTACGTCACAACGGCCACTAGGCTATACAAATTTTGAAATCCATAGGGGAAAGAAGCCAATGACTGTGAGTGGTAATGTGTACTATAATACCACTAGTTGTAAAAATCAAAGTCAACATTTATAACTTTTATACTAAATAATTAGAAAAATGGTAGCCAATAACCAAGTAAAATCAAGTCACATGTACAAATCAACCAATAAAAATATGTAACTTTGACCCTACTAGGCTGATTTCACCTAGATGCACTTTCATCATGTAAGTTAGTAACCACTATGATTTATTGAAGATAATGACTGTGAGGCTTATGTAAGATAACGACCGTTTGGATTATGTAAGATAACGAACGCTTGGCTTATGTGGGGGACTCAAATACTAACAAAATAGAAATCCTAAAATAGTGAAACTAAAATTAAAAAATCAAGATTTATAAATTGGATTACAATAGTGGTGAATGTGGAATCTAATAATACTACTATTGGAATCCAATAATAGTGATATTAGAATCCAATAATAGTGAAATTGAAACTAGAATTATTCCGATAATGACAATATTGGAATCCAATATTGCTATTATTGGATTCCAATAATAGTAATAATGGAATCTAATATAGACAAAAATGGAATCCAATATACGCAAAAATGGAGATAGATATCTTCCAATATTTGAAATAATGGAGTCACAATTCACTGGGATCCGATAATAGTGATATTGGAATCCAATAATAGTGAAATTGGAACTAGAATAATTCCAATAATGACAATATTGCAATCCAATATTGCTACTATTGGATTCCAATAATAGTAATAATGGAATCCAATATAGACAAAAATGGAATCCAATATATGTAAAAATGGAGATGGATTTCTTCCATTATTTGAAATAGTAGAGTCTCAATTCACTGGAATATGTCTCGATTTAGAGAAATAAGTGTTATGAATCAAAGTATGTGATTTTGTGTCTACATTTTTCCCCACTTTATGTTGGTGAGAATAATGCTCGGTAACATAAATTAGATAGAGATGCGTACCTGATATCCATGTAGATTTATGTAGAAAGCATGCCAAGGGACTAGACAAAGAGTGAATTGATAAAAAGATGGAGCGTGGAGACTAAAGATGCCAACATGTAAAAAGGTGATGAAAATGAAACTATGGCAGAAATGTGAGTGTGTAAATGCTCAAATGTGTGATGTACCTATTGTTGATGTCGATATGTGTGATGTTATTGACTATTTTCTTCCCATACAGACGGAATTGCAAAAGAAAAGATGATCAAGTAGTCAAATACACATGTATATGTATAAAAATCATGTAAGGAAGTATGTAAAAGAAAATTTTGAAAATGTGAAAAAGGAACATGTGCACCCGATCTGGGACGAGGAAAGAGTGTAGAAAAGATCCTATAAATGTTGATGAAGTGTGCATTTTTTGGGCGATCTCACACCACTGGCCGAAGAAGTATAGAGATGAATGTTTGATTTATCCTCCAACATTTAACTACTTCTTGAAACTATAGAGATATCTGTACTATCTAGTTTTTTGGGTGATCCAACACCACATAAAAATTAGTGTAGAGAGGAAGGTTTGGTGTTATCCTTTAACCTTTAACTACTTCTTGGAATAAAACACCATTGCAGATGATGTGTACCAATGTATGTGCTAAGGACAAGATGCCTTGTAAAAGCCATTGTGTATGAGTTATGTAGACTGTGTTGAACCCAATCACTGTGTAACTTCCCCCTGGTTATAGGCACTTTAGGAAAGGCATCGCTATACTAAGGACCCAATTCTTGAGCCCTGAACTGTACTGTACCTATTACGAATGCAATATTTTAGAAACCCTTTATTAATTAACAAATAAATAAGATGCAATGTTTATAAACATTGTACAAAAATAATAACATCCACAAAAAGTGGATCCAATCTACTAACTATGGAAAATATGCATAGATAACATATTTCCCCTAACTAATCACAACTGGGAACATTCCGAAGCAATAAACTAACAATAGTATAGCCCCCACTAATCTAGGGATGTGATAACTAACTAACAACTAACTAAGTTAAAGTAATAAAATTTAATTACTTTAACATTACAACTTAGTAAATGATGAATTAACCTAACTTTATTCCTATCATTCCCCCCCTTAATTCATCATGGTCTGAAGTGAATAGGAGAAAAAAATCTGAAACAAAATATGTTTACATGAGGTAAACATTTATTAACACACACATGTTAAAATAAACTTATTTTAAGGTGAATGAAAAAACTTAATCATTCCCCCTTTAATTAAGTATGGTCTCTATGGATTTCATCTGAATAGGAGTAGCTGGATGAAGGAACTTTCTTTGAATGGTGTGCAAGAGATGGAATAGGCTCAAGAACTATCTCTGGATGTTTGGAACCTCTTTTGGGTTGGCTCGTGTGATCGAAAAAAAAAGAGTAGCTCTAAACTTTTTGAAAACCTCTGTTGGGTTGGTTCTTTGCTCAACAAAACCTCTGTTAGGTTGGTTCATAGCTTGAAATTAGCATTGGCATGAAAAACTACCCTTTATTCACTTTTCTCTAATCCATAAGGAATACCACTATTGAGCGATCAATGAAGAATTTACGAGTATTTCATATTTTTCCCTTAAATTTTGAGTGAAAAGAAAAGACAACTAGCTCCATGAGAATGATTTTTTTGGCACTTTATACTTATAGTGCATTTACAACTCTGTCTCTTCTTCTGTGGATAATTCCCTTTTTGGATACATTGTGAGTACAAAATTGTAGAGTTTATTACCTTTTTACACCTTATTTCATCCTTTGAAAATTTATTACAAAAATATGTCCACCAAAATCTTCCTAAACCAGCTCTATGAATTTTGTATTGGAATCTAGAATTTTACAAAAAAAGTTTCAATTTTTTTCACTTTATGGAATGAGAGTTATGGCGATTTTACCAAAGACTACTTTTTGTGCAAAAAATTTCTCCTGTGAGGCATTTTTTATATTATTTTTGGGATCTTTGGGCTATTTTCCTTTACAAAAATGTCTCAAAATTACATTTTTGATCAATCGGGAGAGAGAATTTTTTGGTCCCAATTAGGTGTTTTACAACTAAGTTTAACATGGTCTATAGTTACAGCTAGGACACTTAGCGGGGTTTTTGGACTTCTAAATTTGGTAGTTTCCACTAAAAATTCCTCCAAAATTTTATATGGAAAAATTGGCTTGTAAGGGGTGGGTGTCGACCTCTTGACCTATCAACCCCAATTCTGTCCCACTAGCCAACTGAGCGCTTATAACACTTATGAATAGAAAAGGAAGAATTCATATTTAAAGAAACTTAAAAAATGTCCTTACCTTTTAAAAGTGATGTGGCTGCATATAGAAGGGCCATGTGGCACTGCTGGAGGATATGGTGGTTTAGGTATTCTTGAATTTTTTTTGTATCTGCTTTGTTTTCCCACCATTTGGTTGGGATTTTTCCACCATTGTTTTTATTTGTTTTCTCCTCCATTATTATTTTTATTTGGCTGCCTTTTGCATCCGTTGCTTATCTATAGGGTGCAAGGTTCTTTGATGTCTTTGAAATTTTTTGGTGTTGCCTTTTGCTGTAAGTCATTGTTTGCATGGCACTTTGGACATTTCTTTTTCCTTTTCCCACATAGTCTTTACCTCTATTTTTTTGGTATAGGTTTAACACTTTGTGATGCACATGGTCTGCATTGGAGGGAGCGGCCTTGGGTTATTTTTTTTATTCACCCCTCTCTTGGATGCCTATTTTATTTTCCCATCTTCTGGACACCTATGTGATTTACATAGAAAATTAGGTTTGCTTTGCCTAGTTTTAAATAGACGCCTCTGTGGAGCTCGACTCTGCTTCTGTGCAGGTCATTTTAAAAAAAAAACAATACTTTTGCACCTATTTGATATTGTGTAGGTCACTGGATGTGTGCAATTCTACAATAATGAATTTGGAGCAGGATGCTTGGATGATAGGGGTGAGGATTTGGTCACTTGTCAATGCTATCTAACTCACCAATGCTTGACATCGAGGCGGTGATCGGCCAATGTGTGCATGTCTAGCTCAATCAGTGGTTACTATGACTGTTGACAGGGATCTAATTGTTAATTTCAATGTAAATTATTTAGATCACCCTAAACATGCAAATCATGGTTTGATGTAATGTGGATGGATCAATTTTCGCAACACAAGCTTGTATAACATGTTTGTCAGCTCAAAACAGGGGTTGATTTGCTTGAAAACAAAAAATGAAGGCCTGATCCAATTTTTTTTTTCCCCTTGAGGGCTCAATACTTGAACAACCTACCCCTTTGGTGTGGCTCGATCTAGCTTACCTATAAAACTTATGGGTGTGTTGAATGTACAGGTGCAGGGGTCTGCAGGGAATACACACCCAGATTTTTTTTGTAAGGGTTGATTCAACTTGGTGGTGACTCACCTAAACAAAATAAGAGCTCACTAATTTCTCGGTTAGATAAATGACTCATTCTCTTGTTGCTAAAGATCTCAACTCATCCAATGGCTCGGTCACAAATCTTCAACCCTCTCTGTAACCCAGTGACATGCCTCTGAATATCATAGTTTGCTAAATGTAGCAGTATAGCCAGCCGCTCCTCTAAATTTAGAGGAAAAACCCTTCATGGGAAAAATATTATTTTTCATTTTTTTTTATCTGTAGCAAATATATATAGATCTACAAGGGGATATGAGGATGCTTGTAACAGGATAGGAATGGGATGAGAGGGTCCATGGCTCTCCAACACAACTACAACTTTCTTTGGTGTTCCAAAACTTCTGCAACCTCTTTCTTTCCTCTTTGGTGATTTAGGGATCCTCATAGTAGCCTGGAAGCTGGGATCGGCTAACTCTGATACCAAAACTTGAGAATGCAGTAATCTAGAAACCCTTTATTAATTAACAAATGAATAAGCTGTAATTTTTATAGACATTGTACAATAATAACAACATCCATGGAAAATGGATCCAATCTACTAACTATGGAAAATATGCAGAAATATCATATCACCCTTAACTAATCACATCTGAAAAAATTCTAAAGCATTAAAATAACAATAATATAGCCCCCACTAATCTAGGGATGTGACAACTAAATGAAAACTAACAACTAACTAAGTTAAAGTAATAAAATTTAATTACTTTAACCTTACAACTTAGTAAATGATGAATTAACCTAAGTTTATTGATAACAGAACTGGTACTGTGTTGTGCTATATACTGTGTGTAAACCATTATATGGGGTGGCTGATTCACCCAAATGATGCCCCCCTCTTTGGAGGTGCATGCGACATCGTAGAAGGAGTATGTAGCCCAAAAGAGGATTGATTGCTGAAACTGTGCCATGTAGTGGGAAGGGGATGTGCTTGGTAGAAAGCAAGGCATATGCAAATAAGTGGATAGGAAATAAGTGTTAGTACAAGAAAATATAGACATGCATGTATAAGATGAAATATAAGCTAAGCATAAAATGTGCAAAAAGAAAATGTAAACACCCTAGAAGATAATGTAGAGCATGAAAAGAAGGTTACAAACATGGGACACCACTCATGGTGTCAGAAGACAATTAAGGCCGACTAATCTAAAAGCATACAAGTGTGCACACAAGACAAAGGGAAAATCCTGCATACGATAGGAACAAATTACAAGGAAATTAACAAATAAGCATGGAAACAAGTAGTCCTGCAAATGAAATTATGCACATGAATCACCCATTAGTATGTTAGAAAGATAGGATCTATGTCAAATTATGTATAAATCAATGAAGGAGGGTGTTATGAACAAAATTGAAACAATGACACATATAGTGTATGAAAGTGGATGCCCCTAGGGGCTGCTGTGGGAGTGGTACTTGGTACTATGCCAAATAGCCATGCTGTGTGTAATGGAAATGTATAATCTGTTATCAAAACTAAAAAAGCAAGTGAACGTGCATGTGTGTATGATAAAGATAATGACATATAAGATATATATCTAGCATGTGTAATAACATGAACATGTACAAATAAATGCTAACAAGAGTGAATGCAACCAATATATGCAATATGTGGTGGAAGGAAGAAATGGAATGTAGAGTGAATGATAGGATCCAAGTGCCACCTCAAGTGAACGGAATGGTATGTAGTGAGGTTCATTTATTATGCCCCCTCAGGAGTCAAGAATGAACTGTAAATGAGAGTGCATCATCAGGAAAGAGTCAAACTATGTGTTGTGCATAGTATGATGTGATGAATGCATAATGATGATATTCAACCTAGAGATGAAGTGTAAGAACATATGATGATTTAGCCTAAAATGTATATCACAACAAGATAATGAAATAAATGATGATTTATCCTAAAGCATATATCACTAAAGGATTCTCAGAAGAAGTGATTATGTAGCCTAAAGCGGATATCACTAAAGGATACTAGAAGAAGTGATTATGTAGCCTATGACATATATAACTAATGGAGGAATTTTGCATGATAGAAATATTTAATGGTTGAATGTGTGAGGGTGATGAGGTTCATTTGATTTGTATACCCTCAATAGTCTAGTATGGACGATGAGACTAGAGTGCGTCATCAGGTAGTGAGTGCATCATAAGTAGATGAGCATGATGTGTAATATGTGTAGTAGAAGTGGTGATGAGAAATCGTCATGTGATGTGTAATGTGTAGTGTGTGATGTAGGATGTATAATATTTAATGCAAGATGTGTAGATAAGATAAGATGTGTAGATGCATATCAAATGTAGATGTAAGATGTAAGATATATGATGTAGGATGTATTCTTGCAGGATGTGTGAAGATGCGTGATGTGTAATTTCAATTGTGTAGTCTGTGATGTTCATGTGCATATGATGCCCTCAACATTCAAGTGTGAACCAAAGCACAAGAGTATGTCATCGAGTAATATAGATGCTAGCGTTTGTGAAGATGTCTATGCAAAAGTCTGTGATGTGTGGATAGGGAGAAGATAAGTGTAATGCCCCCCCAAGTGTGTAGTAATGAGTAAACTATTTGAGAAAGTAAAGGATGAAAGTTAGATATTCGATGATTGTGATGACAAAATCATGTGATCATGCTCTAGGAGTGCTGGTATAATAGATAAATGTTGTACAAGTGAATGAATCCTAAGTACGTGCGATGGATGAATATATGATGTATATTGCGGTGCAAAAAAATGTGTAGGTGATGGAGACCTATGTGAAGAAGAACATGGTGATGATGGAAACCTTCTTGGAATAAAATGCGGTGGAGATCTATGACGAGTTACAATAACTATTCGAGGAATGGGCCTATATTTCTTTATTCAACTAGCAGAGCGATGAGACCATATATGTTGCATGTGAGTAGGGGAACTAGGTGCTAATGACGATTGAAGTTCTAGAGGTTGTGGCGCACTAAATGGAGTAAGTGATGCATTAAAAAAAATGGGAGGAGAACACAACCATGGGGTAGATGGAGATACACCATTAATAGAAATGAATTGATTATTGTGAATGAATTTTAGATGCAAATGGTTCATGGAAATGATAGACTGAAACTTGCAAATCTAGTTGAGGCCTAAGAGCATTTCATACCGGTTGATTGCTTGCCCCAAAAAAAAGGGTACAAGCATAGTAAGAGGAACTACAGTAACATAAAGTTTGACAATGCCATATGAATTGTTCATCGGATATGAAATTTGTGATAGTGGATAGCCAATAATGATGAGAAGTGGAATAAAACATGCATTGATGGGCCAAGACGGGTCAACCTTAGTATTATTGATAGAGAGAGATCCATTGAAGGCACTAATATGTTTGTGATTGGAGGAGAATGTGACATGATAATATTGATAAGAGAAAGAGATGCTTGGATGAGAAATTTCAAGTTCACCAAAATTATTATTCTAAAATGTAGTATAATAGCCTAATCTAATGCAAGTTTGAAGTAAATAAATGAATAATGAAATAATGAAATAATACCCAAGCAAATTAAGCTAGAAAATATGAAACCCTAATGTGAAGAGAGGGTTAGAAGAGCCTTATCTAATTCAGAGAGGTTGCTGGACTATGTCGTAGTGGAGACTAACTAAACAGAGATGGAAATCTGTCACACAGAATCCTAGAAAGTTACAGATCTAAGTGATTTGGCTGGACAAGGATTCCTAGAGAGGGATAAGGGTGCCGATGGGCACCTTGGTTTGAGTTATGGGTGCCCTGGTTTGATGAAATGGTCAGAAATTGGTTTCGATATGGTCGCTAGGTGTATGCACTTCTTTGCTTCTTGTTGCTTGTATTTCACCAAAATTTGCTAGATGTTGCTATAAACCATCAATGGATAAATCACATGCAAAACCATAAACAAAGCATCAAAACCCTAAAAAAGAAAGATATATATGAAGGGGTAAGACTGTCCTCAACTATAAAAATGATGGAGTTATCACAAAGAACTACACTATATCTCAGACCCAATGTAGTTTTGTGTGGGTGTGTGTGCACATAATTGTGCCCTAGTTTCCTCTTGTGCCAGTCACACTTTGTGAGTAGCGATAAATTAACTAGATGTAGAATGTAATAATGTGTGCATGGAAACAATAGACTCCCCTTATATGAAGTGTGATACAGATGAACCATCCCTGTGTCCCTTGTGATGGAGCTAGATGGATGTAAATGGAGCTATGAATTCCTTTGATGGATGCAACCTTAGTTGGAGATAGTAGATGCTTAGTGCTTGGTCCCTTATTAAGATCACATGACTGTTAGCAAATAAGGGATAGAATATGTGGAACAATCCCACACAGAATTGTAATAGTAGAAACTAATATCTAGAAAGATATTACAGCTCTGAAATAAAAGTGTAAAAAATAAAAGAACACAATATAGAGACAATAATTAACATGGTTCACCAAATTTGGGCTACGTCCACCAAGAATCACTTGCTCAAATTTTATTACAAGCCACCTCTCTCTCAATACAATACCCATATCTATTTGGAGCTATGCTTAACAAACTCTACAAAATTCACACTTGAACTCTCACACATCTGCAATTACATCAACCCTACCATATGCACAAAATCACATAAATATGCAACTACTTAAGTAGTTTTAAAATACAATGGGTACCAAAACCATGGGCCAAAACCACCCCATAAACCTATGGGTAAAAAATCCCGTCCATATGAGAAGAGCATGTTTCCCAAGATATCGGGCCGGTTTTTCGAGACCAATTTTTTTCTTGGGACCTACACCCTTGGACCCTTGCTCAGGGTCTGGCCCAGCCTCAAAAATTGATGAGAAAACTACGGATAGTGTATAGTAATTTTAGTGTACAGTCTTCAACACTTCCACACATGAAAAATAGGCTCCACAACATAACAATCTCCCACTTAGAGACATTTTTCCTCTAAGAAAGCTTCTCAACCCTTCACTGTCATCCATGAAGACCAACCAAAGCTGAACACAACTTCAGTTTCTCCCTTGTGACCACCTTGGTCATCATGTCTACAGGATTCTGACTAGTATGAATCTTCTCCAGCTTCAACTTCTCTTCCTCTAAAGCTTTCCTAATGAAATGGTACCTTAACTATATATGCTTCATCCTAGAGTGGAAAGCAGAGTTCTTAACTAGGTGTATAACACTCTGACTATCACTATACAACTTACCTTCCTCCTGATTATGCCCCAACTCCTCAAGAAATTTATGTAACCAAATCATATCTTCTCTTTCCTCTATGGCAGAAACATTCTCAACCTCCATGATTGACAAGGCCACCAACTTTTGTAGTTGTGAAATCTAGCTCACTAACGTCCTACCTACAGTGAAAATATAACCTGTTATGCTCCTCCTAATTTCTACATCTCCAGCCATATCTAAATCTACATAACCATGAAAAGTGGCGTCTGATCCACTTTAGCACAAAAATGTCCCCATGGTCCTTCTCAAGTATCGAAGGATCCACTTTACAACCTTTCAGTGATCTTTACCTGGATCACTTATAAATCTACTCACTCCTCCCACTGTATGGGAAATATAAAGCCTAGTGCACACCATGGAATACATAAAACTTCCAACACTGATGAGTAAGATACCTTGGACATCTCTTTTCTCTCCTACTTTGTCTTGGGACATAACTCTTTTGATAACTTGAAATGGCCCGCCAAACGAATCCTAAACGGTTTAGCATCCTGTATATTAAACATCTTGAAAAACCTCGTTAATGTACTCTTCTTGAGATAAATTCATATTTTGTTCCTTCCTATCCCTAGATATCCTCATACCAAGGATTTGTTTTTCTTCCCCCAAATTCTTCATATAAAAGGAGTCACTTAGTTGCTTCTTGAGGACTTTTATTTCCTACATATTTTTTCTTGCAACTGACTTGTCATCCACATACAGACACAAGATAATATAACTTCCATATTGAAATTTATTTATATACACATAATGGTTAGAATGGCATTTGATATAACCTTTCTCCATCATGAAGCTATCAAATTTATTATACCATTTAAGTGGAGCTTGTTTCAGGCCATACAAGCTCTTCTTTAGTTTACACACCATCTCCTCTTTACCTTTGACCTTATAGCCCTCAGGATAATGCATATATAGCTCCTCCTCCAAATCCCCATGGAGAAATGTAGTCTTTACATCTAGTTGCTCTAAGTGCAAGTCTTCTGCTACCACTAGTAGTCATTTCTACTACAGGAGAAAAAATCTCATCAAAATATATACCTTTTTTCTGTGTAAGCACCTTGACCACCAACCAGGATTTGTACCTTTTCTTTCATCCTCCTCCTTCTTTAAACTTGTACACTCACTTGTTCTGCAATGATCTTTAACCTTCGAGTAGCTTCATCAAATCTCAAGTTCGGTTCTCCATGAGAGATTAATGCTCCTCATTCATGGCTGGCTCCCACTTCTTCTTGACATCTACCTACATTACTTCATCAAAGGTCTCTGGATCTCTACTATCAGTGAGTAATAAATAATAAAGAGAAGGAGAAAAATGCTCAGGTTCTCTTCTTACCCTAGAAGACATCCTAAATATAGGAGATTGGGGTTTGTGAACTAATTCATGGGTCACTTTCCCATCTAGAAGATCCTCTGCCACTACATATTCTTTCTTGGATTCTTACCTGTTTTCCTACAACTGTTTCTTATACATAAATTTATCATTAGATCAAATGATTTTTCTTGTCCTTAATACTCCAAAATTTAAATCCAAAGTCATCACCACCATAACAAATGAAAGTGCATTATTATGATTTATCCTCTTGCTTGGTCATATCAACCTTGTCAATATGAAAAATCACCTCATCCAAAGACTCTAAGAAATGAGTAATCAACTTTCTTACCATATCAAGCCTTCTTAGGTATTCATCCATCCAAGGAACTTAAGGGTCCTCTATTTATCAAGTACATAGATGTGCTCATTGCTTGTGTCCAAAAAGAAAGATGAAATCTTGCATATAACATCATTCTCATAACATGTTCCATTATTATTTGTTCATCCTTTCTGACACCCCATTTTTCTGTGGAGTTCCTGGAACTATCTTTTTCCAATGGATTCCATTCTTAGAAAGATAATCATCAAAATCATTGTTGCAATACTCCCTTCCATTATTTGACCTGAGACATTTTAGCTTAAGACCTGTTTCATTATTTACTAAGGATTTCCATTTAACAAAAGTGTTAAATACATCAGATTTATTTCTAATACAATATACCCAAACTTTCCTTTTTACATCATCAATAAAAGTGACATAATAATTCAAATCCCCAAGAGATGATACCTGAGTTGGCCCCCACACATTAGAATGTACCAGCTCTAATTTACTCTCTTTCTTCGTAGGTCTAACCTTAAGAAACCTTATTTATTTCTATTTCCCATATACATAGTTCTCACAGAACTCCAAACATATTTATATATATCCAGGCTAATTCTTCTTCATGATCTCCATGCCCTTATTGCTCATATGACCAGGCCTATAGTGCCAAAATGTTGTATCTACGTCTGAAGCCATAAGATTACAAACATTTGTTCTATCAGTGGTTAAATACAAGGTTCCAACCTCCTTCCCTCTTGCCACCATAAGATAACCCTTGCTAACCTTCCAAGAGTCCGCTGTAAATATCACAATACAACCATCACTTCCCAACTGCCCCACCAATATCAAATTTCATCTTAATGTAGGCACATGTCTAACATCCTTCAATAGCCATGTATTCCCATTCTGCATCTTAACCTGAACAAAACCATTTTCCAATAATGTTGCAAGGCTCATCATCACCAAGAAAAAAATGCCCAAAATTTCCTTGAACATAATCAACAAAATAATGCCTATGTGGAGTAGCATGGAAAGAAGCCCCCGAATCTAAAACCCAAGATTCAAGTAATATTGTGCAAAGAAAGAATCAAAGCATCCTGACATACATTACCCGTTGCCACATTTGCCTCCTTGTTTTCTTCTTGTTGTTTCTTCTTATCCCGAAGCTCCCAACAGTCCTTCTTTGCATGCCCAGACTTTCCACAGTGCCAACATACTATCTTGCTTTTGGATTTTGACCTTTCCTGATCTTTCAATTTTCCATGACTTCCTCTATTCTTTTGTCTCCCTCTAGTTTCCACTATCAAAGGATTCCCTAAAGTAGAAGATTCCTAGAGATTTTTCTTCACATTTCCTTGCTTAGAATCACCCCTATAACATCCTCAAACTTCAACTTTGAGTTAGTTGAACCAAGTTGCTTACCTCCATTACCAGGCTATTCCAACTCTCAGGTAAAGAGCACAAAATTAATAAAGCCCTAACTTCTTCATCAAATTCTATTGTAACCGAAGCTAACATATTTACAACCGTATTAAAATCATTTAAATGATCTGCTACTGAACTATTCTCAGACATCTTCATATTAAACAAGTTTTTCATTAAAAATATCTTGTTAGAGGTAGAGGGTTTTTCATACAACTTCCCTAATGCATCCATTAGTTCTTTTGTAGTCTTTTCCTTTGAAACATTAAATAATACCAAAGATGCAAGACACAGCTAGATCGTTCCAAGTGCCTTCCTATCCAGAAAATCCCATTTCGCATCTGTCATACTCGAGGGTTTGTTCCCTTTCTCAGACAATGGAATATAAAGATCCTTCTGATAAAGGTAATCTTCCATCTGCATCTTCCAAAGACTAAAATTTTGCCTCGTTGAATTTATCAACCCTTGATCTTCCATCATCTACCATAGCTCCCACTCAAGCTAAAAATTTCCATATAATTCAACACTTCAGCAAACCAAACCAGGCTCTGATACCAATTGTTAGGAAATAAGGGATAAAATATGTGGAAAAATCCCACACAGAATCGCAACAGTATAAACTAATATGTAGAAATTATTACAGATCTGAAATAAAAGTGCATGAAATAAAATAACACAATACAAAGAGACAATATTTAACATGGTTCACCCAATTTGGGCTACATATACCAAGAATCAATTACTCAGATTTTATTACAAGCCACCTCTCTCTCAATACAATACTCAAATTTGTTTGGAGCTATGTTCAACAAACTCTACATAATTCACACGTGAACTCTCACACATCTATAATGTTACATCAACCCTACCACATGCACAAAATTACATAAATAAGAAACTTATTAAGTGGTTTTACAATAATATGGGTACCAAAACCATGGGCCAAAATTGCCCCATAAACCTACGGGTCAAAAATCTCACCCATATGAGAAGAGCACGTTTCTCGAGATATGGCGAGGATACATTTTTCGAGTGTACAGTACTCTTATTTACAGTCTTCAAGGCACTTTCACACATGAAAAGTAGGCTCCAGTGAGACCTAACATCCATGAAGACAAAGTACAGGTGAATATAGGTTCAGAGGTTGTAGCCTAAGGAGGCCATCACTTGGAGACTACTGGTTAGACTTGGAGGCTAGCACAAGATAACATTAACTTTACTCAGGGATTATTAGGACTTCCTTCCCTCGAGGGTATCATGAACTTAAATGCATGCATGAAGGCCGACTTGGGGAAAGATAAGATGATAAAACATCATAGGAAGTTGCATGCCCCATGAGAAGTGAGACAAAAGTACATAATAGAATCCTAATTTGTGCAACCCAAAGGTAATGAGGGCACCAACATCCTGGATGGGTAAAAGTGTTAAAATATGGAAAATTATCAAAGCCCCTTGAAATGAGTCAGAATGAGAAAGTATAAGTCCAATGGTGATTAGTATCAAGAAGGATGGAAAAATTAGAATGTGTGTGGACTATAGGGAGATAAATGGGTTACCTGTGTAATAGACTCATTCCCTATGCCATTTACAAATGAGGAAATACTACAAGGCGTATGTGAAGGCGCAGACTAAATAATGACTCTTTCACATAGTGGGTGATTTTGGGTATCATCACAGATTAGGATTGCTCGAGGAGGATTAAGAAAAGACTACATTTACTACTGCAATGGTGTGAAGCTTGATCCTTATACTGAAAGATGCCTTTTGCGACATGAAAAATGCACATGATGTATTCTCACGCATAGTTGTTCAGGCATTCAAATATTTTAGGTTGCACAACAATCTTATAGATGCTCACCTAGCATGATTGGACAGTATATGGGCTTGTGAAAGATCATTTTGACAATCTGTGCTTAATTTTTGAACGGTGTAGATAACTAAATCTCTTTGAACATCAAGAAGTGCATATTTGCTACACAATTCAGAATACTGTAAAGACATATAATCTGCAAGGAACGTGTAGACACTAAAATTAGGTCACACTCCCCTTTGGTCCCTCGACAAATAAGCACCCTTCATCACATTCACCTAGCCATGACCCCTTTAACCCCACTAATATTAATTTAATTAAATTAATGCATTATCCTCACTATATTTATTATTTAAATATCTTATTTTAAATAATATCCACACATACAGTTCACTTAGACACCTCACCAAGCTAACTCAACCTAAGACCTATTCTTAGTAAGTTGCCATAACTAACTAAGACTCACCCAAACCCTAAAAATCAATGCCTACATTCCCTCTAACCACATTCCCGCATGCTCACAAGAAGCTCCCAATCTAATCTGCAGGTTAATGAGAAAATATCCAAGGAAATCAAGAGGATCTCCCTAGTTTAGTAAACCTAGGAAATCCTGCCTTGACCGACGCCGGTTACCCCTAATTGTCGCCGGTTAAGCCGGAACCACCGTTGGTTACCCTTTTAACCCCAAAACAACCTTATTCTCAAGGTTGGAAGTTGGAAGCAAGAAGGTTGGCGAGAAATCACATCTCAAAGAGAAACACATCTTCAAGAGTGATTCTAATGACCCATCGCATGCAAGGAAGGAGATCAAGCATCTTTTCCTGCACAACCATCCTAGCCATGATCTGATCTAACCAAACAAAGAGGAATGTACATGTAGCCCATGCAGAATATTTCCTTCAGTTGGTGATCACTTGAAACCTTCAAAGCCTCTCATCAACACCTCCATCCCTCACTCATAGGCATTCAGGACCGAAATCCAAGTAAGTATAACGTCATACTTTTCTGGTTTATTTCATTTCATCATCATTTTATCATCTATTGTTTACCTAGCCACCTATTGACCTTATCCAACATTTCCACCTCCATATACCCATTAAAGCCTCATCGAAGCTACCCTAGTCACCCAATACCTTGTCCCGACCAACCAAAGACCTTTGTGTAATCACAAAAGAACCTAAAGCTTGTTCTGTGACATTTCTAGATTTCCACAGTAACTCGGCACCAATCACACCTCAACTTCCGTCGGCTACCCCTTAACCGACATCGGTCTCTATATTTAACCACACAGCCCAAAACAGAGACCTACCCACTTAATTTCATCTCACCTTCATCCACCTGTGATCTACCCAAGACCTCTGTCAAAACTACAGAACCCGGAACCAATCATTTGACGTTTGGATTCTATTCTAGCTTAGCCTGTTAGATTAGATCTATTTCTTATTATGTTTTAAGTGAGATACCTAAATCATTTCAAATTACAATAGGATTTACTTTGTTTACAAAAATTAAATTATTTAAAACAATGGACTGATAGTTATCTAAGAAGTATCACACTTCCCGGATCTAGCATACACTAGACAGTTCACTGCCCATATTGTTTAATTCCTTCTGGTGGTCTTGCTTTACATTACAAGCAGTTCCTCCTAGCTAAAAGGAAGCTCTCACGATTAGTTGTGGATTCGGAAGTCATACGTGCGCAACAACTCATCAACCAACATTTGAACAAGTATTCCTCCTATGCCCGTTACCCTATCTGTTTTGTCAACACTTCAAAGAAATGATCTAAGAATCAGGTGAAACATTTTGGCACACGCCTGGTGGGACCCATTCGGGGTTCCTTGCATTTCATTCATTCCTAGGAAAATTTGTGTGTTTGTTTCCCTTTTGAAAAGCATAAACACTAATTTTCTTCCTTGGTAACCCACCTCTTCTTTCTAAAGGAAACTTTTCTTTTGGTGTAATTAAAAAGAACCATTTCTTCATGTTTTCTGCATTGTAGTGAAAGAGCATCCCTCTTCCTCTTCATTTTATTGTGTCATCCAATTTCACATCTTGATTTGGGCTTAAAAATAAGTGCATTCCATTCTGATTTATTGCATTAGCTCACATTAATTGAGGGCAACCTATACGCTAGAAGTCATGCCCAACTAATGGTTAACAAACGAATCGTAGAAAAACACTTCTTTCCTTTTCTCTTTCTCTTAGTCTTACCAAACCTCACAAAAATTCAAAATATATACATTCTTAAACAACATCCTACCTGGAAGAAGCTGTAGGTGATCACATGATAATAGCACAGTGGGCACCCAGCTTGCTGCTTTGTCGAGTCATACTTCAGAGTGAAGCCCACCCCCACCATAACATACCTGAAACCTCACCTTTTAGATCTCCTTCTTTGTAGGAAGCCATCCTCACCAAAAAAATCTATTTCACAATTCATGTGTCAATCCCTAAATAACATAAGCTAAATAAACGTAATAGAAAAGGCACTCCTAGGATCACATTTTTCTAAGTGTTTCTGCTTGGCTTACGTTTTGAGGTGAGAGATCACGTTCTTCACTTTTTTTATTCATCCTTACACGCTCCTCATCACAGCTAGTGTATTCCGGTTTTCACTTGAGTGTGTCTGGGCCATATCTTCATCATTCTCAGAATTCTAGGTCTGATTCTACATTAGATTTTAATTCATAACCACTTTTATTTCATCACTTTTTTAATTTCATAGTAACCGTTGTCGATTACCTCTGACTGCCATCGATCATACCCAACCGACATCGGTTCTAGGTCCTTTTGCTAACCTACTCAAAAGGACATTTTTAGTCATTTTCTTCCACTCTTCATAGTCCCTGTCACTACCATCATAACCATTGATGTTGTAAACACCATCAAATTTGACATACCTGTCAGATTTCACCTTCTGCCTTATTTTTTCACTCACTATCCATTTTCTACAGTGACCGGCAGTAGTTAGCCCTGACCAGTGTCAGTTTTCCCTAACTGGCATCGGTTATCCTATTTCACATTCCAACCACCATTTGGCACCTAATCCACTTTTTACCACTAGATTCACCTATTCCTGATGTTATCTGTGTCATTTACAGAGAAGCAACCCTACCTGATCAGTACTAGTTCACATGGTGCTGAGCCCGAAGATAAGAAAGCGCACTTGTATTTCATGCCAGTTGTCAACCACTCCCACCTAGTCCTTCACCACCTTCCATTTTATCACTAGCCATGGATCCCATCCAGCCTATTACTATCACTACTAGAGATGAGGAGTTCACACAACTCCTTGACCAAAACCCTGCCGCGTTGTAGTTTTACCTTTCCCACTCATCCACTTGAGATGCTTCGAGTCAGTTGATATACAACATGCCCATATCTATCCCCCTGAATATTTCTTCCACTCTCGCATCGGCCCCATATGTCTACGTGCTGCCCGCATCTACCTTACCCCAAATCATTTCGTAGCTAGGTCCTATACCTGATATAACTGCCATGTTTTCTACCTCCGTGGCACCTGCTACATCCACCATACCCGCGACAACTACCCCAAACACAACCTCATCTACCCCTAATGTCTCACACATACCCGTAGCTACATTACCACCTCCAGTGTCGGTGACCCCTACCCCATTTCAGAATGTGGTCCTTTCCATTCCACAATCATTATCCCCTATTGCTACTAGGGTTACCATGACCCTTCCACCCCCATATACATACTACCAACAACCTCCCGTTTCATCCATTATTCATTTCAGGTACATACCCCCTATTTCACTACCTTCTTCTCAATCAACCTATATGGCAGCCCCATACACTGGAGTGCCACCCCTGTTATATGCCCAAAACCAACCCTCTCATGCTACAGGAGGCACCCAATCATCGTAACCCACCAACGACCTAATTAAATTGATGTTGGACAAGATGTAGACATTAGAGGCTTCAATTTTTGGGTCTCGCAACACTCTCACCTACGACGAGATTTGCAACGAGCCCATTCACCCATCTATTCTTATCCACTCATACCCTGTGCATTGGGAAATGCCTAAATTTAATTGTTTAAATAGTAAATAAGACCCACAGTAGCATTTATGGTCATTCAAACATGGGTGTTATCTGATCACTCATGATGATGCCTTGCTCTTGAGAACCTTTCCCATGTCCCTCACTGGACCTACATTATATTGGTATAGTGGGTTACCTAGACACTCTATATTCTTATTAAATCAGGTAACCCAAACTTTCTTGGATCATTTCTCTATCAATATCATCAAGAAGGTTACCATGACCGATATATACTCCACACGTCAATATGAGGACGAATCTATCACAGATTTTGTCACTTACTGGTGTAGCCTGATCAACTAACTTACCTTCTAACTACAACAAACAGAACTCATCAAGCTCTTAACACGGGTTTGTGCTAGATATATCTCACCAACCTTGTAGGTCCAAACCTTCCAAAAATTTGATGAAGCATTCACTATGGCACGAAAGTTAGAGATTTGGGCCATTGAAGAGAAGAAAATCCAATTACGCAATAAGAATTCGACATTCAATTTCGAGTGATACCTCTTTTTATTCCAAACCACAAACCAATTATTCAAAAGCTAAGGGCACCGCTAACACAGTGGTACTTAAGGCTAGTCCAACACATCTGTCAAATCAGGCTACTCCTTAAACTAATCTCTCACCTGTCCAGACTTTTCAATTCAGATGAGAGCAGTGGAAATATACCCCAATTGGGGAAGCTTACTCTTCTATCTTAGAAAAGCTCATCAAATCCAGAGCCATCACCCTTCCACCTATAAAACCACACACTGGTTTTGACCATGCTTGCCCCATGCCCACATGGTATATGTTTCACCTTTTTCTTAGATTGTTTCTTTGAATCATTGACGAAACAGATAGGGTAACGGGCATAGGAGGTATACCTGTTCAAATTTTGGTTGATGGGTTGTTACATGCATATGAATTCTGAATTCACAACTGATTGTGAGAGTTTCCTTTTGGCTAGGAGGAACTACCTGTAATGAAAATAAGACCACTAGAAGAAATTAAACAATATGGGCAGTAAACTGCCTAGCGTGAGCTAGATCCGGGAAGTATGATACTTCCTAGATGGCTGTCAGTCCACTATTTTAAACAAATTAATGCTGTAAATAAAATAAATCGTATTATTATTTTGAAATGATTTAGGTATCTCACTTGAAAACACAATAAGAAAATAGATCTAATCTAACATGCTAAGCTACAATAGAATCCAAAAGTCAAATGATTGGTTCTAGGTCTTTGCAGGTCTGATAAAGGTCTCTGGTAGGTCACAGGTAAATGAGGGTGATGTAAAATTAGGTGGGTAGGTCTCTGTTCAGGGCTGTGTGGGAAAACACAGAGACCGGCATCGGTCAGGGGTGACTGACAGCGGTTAGGTATAACCGGCGCTGGTTAATGTGAGATTTGGAAATGTCACAGAACAGGGTTTTAGTCTCCTTTGTGATTGCACAAAGGGTTTTGGTTGGTCGGGATGAGGTATTGGGTGGATGGAGTAGGATTTTGCAAGGTTTTAATGAGTCTATGGAGGTGAAAATGTTGGAGAAGATCAATAGGGAGAAAGATAAGCAATGTGTGATAAAATAATGATGATGATAATGAAATAACCAAGATAGTATGATGTTGTACTTACTTGGATTTCGTTCCTAAATGTCTGTGTGTTAAGGATGGAGGTGTTGATGATGGGTTTGTAGGCTATAAGTGATCACAAACTAAAGAAAAGCTTCTGCATGGGCTGCATGCACACTCATCTTTACTTGGATAGATTAGATCTTGGCTGGGATGGCTGTGTAGGAGAAGATGCTCAATCTCCTTCCTTGGATGTGAGTTTTCGCTGGAATTTGCTCTCTGAAGATGTGTTATCTCTCAAAGATTTTTTCTTTCTCATCAAATTTCTCCCAATGTTTTCCAACTTCCAGGTTCTAACCTCCAACCTTGAGAATAAGGTTGTTTTGGGTTAAAAGGGGTAACCGATGTCGGTCCAGATTAACTGGCGACAGTTATGGAGAACCGACGTCGGTCAAGGCAGGATATCTTGTGTTTACTAAACTTAGGGAGATCCTCTTGATTTTCTTGGATCTCATGTCATTAACCCATGGATTAGACTGGGAACTTCTTGTGAGCATGTGGGAATGTGGTTAGAGGGAATGTAGGCATTGCTTTTTAGGGTTTGGGTAAGTCTTAGTTACTTATGGTAACTTGCTAAGGATAGGTCTTAGGTTGAGTTGGTTTGATGAGGTGTCTAAGTGAAGTGTATGTGTAGATATTATTTAAATAATAAATATAGTGAGGATATTGCATTAATTTAATTTAATTAATTAAATTAATATTAGTGGGGTAAAGGGGTCATGGCTAGGTAAATGTAATAAAGGGTGCTTCTATGTCGAGGGACGAAAGGGGAGTGTGACTAATTTTAGTGTCTACATTTTTCCCCTTTTTTTTGCGTAGCTTGTATTGGGAAGCGATGCTAACAAAAATAAGATGTGGTTGCCCCATGTAAGGGTATAGGTGATCCCCCTCAAACCAGGAACTGACGAGACAATAGGCTGAAGCGGTGAGTGGTTTGATAAAAGGTAAATGGGAAAAAAAAACAAATGGGATAGGAAAAAAGGGGTGAAAGGTCTACTCAGACAATCTAGGTAATGGGTCAGGGTCACAGGTAGTAGCAATCAAACACACGCACATGTATAAACTACAGCATGCTACCAGGTTGAAGAGTAGGGAAACTCTACATCGTCTAAGGTCGATAGGTTTATCCATGCAAAGTTGAAGTGAATTTGGTATCCAAGGTATAGGATAAGGTAAGGAAACACAATGTAGGTTAGGTGCAGGAATGTTTAGGTATGTTCCGGTATACCAAAGGTAGGGTTAGGGTAAACGGTCATGGAAATAGGTTAGGTAAGGTCATTAGGTCAATCAACATAGGTAACCATGTTGCAAGGTATAGCGAACACATGAGGTCAAAGGTCACTAGTGATGGTCCAGGTCCAAATATCTAGGTCACGGCATGGGTAAGGCCGAGGTAAGGGTAAAATAATGAGTCCCCAAAGGAGGAAAAATGGAGGTCGAAAGTGACGTGGTCGGGAAAGGTAAGCGAATGGGTTGGGTAAAAGTATAGGGTAAAGGAAAAGGTAGAGGGTGGGGTAAAATGGAAAAGTAAGGGCAATGTGTAGGTAAGGGTGACCAATGGCGGTCATGGTAACCGACGTTAGTATGGGAAAACTGGTGACAGTTAGGTAGGGCATGAGACTGATGCTGGTCAAGGGGAACTGACGTCAGTTAGGTCGGGTTTGGTATAAAAACAAAAAATTCACATTTTACTAATCATTTGTGAATTACGAAGTGAAGAAAGGACAAAAAAGAGAGAAAAGTGAGAAAAAGATCCAGAGGTTTTGGGACAGTGAGCTGGCAGTGTGAGTGGATGGTGGTTGGGTTAGTGAGTAACGGGTCCACGAGATCTTCATGAGGGGTTCGATTGGTTAGAGTGTGTGTGGAGATATTCGACGATGGTGGAGAGGGCTCGGGTGGACTACTGGCACACTATCCAGATGTGCCACCAAGACGATGACATCGTGACGAGGTAAGCGCTAAACTATTTAATGTTAATTAGATAGATTAGGAGTTTGGATTATTGTGATTTGTAGGGTTTTGTGGGTGTTTGTATTTTTTGGGTAGGAAAAAGGTTAAATCGGGTATGGGGGGAAAAATTGGGCAAAAAAGAGGGGGGTAGGGGTAGGAAATTGGATAGGTGGGGTGGGTAGGGGTTTTGGGGTAGTGTAAGTCATTGTAAGTGGGGAAAAGGGATAGGTGGGGGGGTTTTAGAAAAAGGGGGGTTTGGGAAGTTGCAGATTATTCCGTAACAGTGACCGGCGTCAGTCAAGCTTGGCCGGCGTTGGTCGGGTAGAAATAGGATCGGTCACCTAACAGGTGACCGATGCCAGTTACGTGGTAACAATGGCAGGTCAAGGTGAACTGGTATCGGTCACCAAATAGGTGACCGATGCTAGTTTAAGGGTGATCGGGGTCGGTTAGGAGGAATCGGCACCGGTAGGGATTTTAGGCAAAAGGGTCCAAAAAAATGAGGTAGGTTAGGTGGTTGAGATGGGTAAGGTAAAAAATAGGGTGGTGGGTGATGATAAGTGATGAATAAGGTCATAGTAAAGGCAGATTAATGTTTTTATTTGGATTGGATGTAGGGTCGATCACAGTTACACATGTGAGATAGGGTTCCACCGTTATTGGTGACATTTCCTAGCCTAGGGTGCCCATTTGAGCTGCAACATGTGGAGGTAGTGGGCTTGAGAAGTGTTCGGCACTATTGACATGCTGTTCAACAACCTAGTTTGATGGTCGTGCTCATCGATAGATGGGACTCCTTGACCAACACGTTCCACCTTCCGATAGGTGAGATGACTATCACCTTGGAGGACGTGTTTCAGATTATGAGGTTACCCATATTGGGGGCCCAAGTGTACTCTATCTCCTCTGAGGCCTTAGAGGAGCTAATCGGGACTGTATTTCATGAGGGGGTAGTGGAGTTGAGCTTCCATAGCACTAGTTTGAGCTATGGCGAGATGTACCTAGCCCGTCTGGATGAGATGAGGTTAGTAGTTTTATTGATGGAGGTAGTGTGCTGCTATGCAATGCCTGATGTAGACGGTGGATGCTTTCCCCGATCAATGATGGGGTGATCCACGATATGATGGTGCATGAGACATGGTTCACCTGGGCACCAACATTCTTGGTGTAGCTTTACAGAGAGTTGTGGGCGTATGGGTGGTTGTGTAGGTTTAGCCTGTGCTGTACATTTATACTGCACTGCTGGGCCTATGAGCACATAGTCTGTGTTTGAATGATAGGGATGCCTTGAGCAGATGCATTCCCACCGAGATGTGTGCAGTTGGGATATAGGAGATGGGTGCTGGTTGTAGGAGAGTGGAGATTGGATAGGACGACATATGATGTGGCCCATTTTTGGCAGTTGTTGGAGGGGTTGTCTGGAGTGGACATTATCTAGAGGCCATATGTGGGATTCCCCTCATATAGGCACATGCATGAGGAGCTAACTGAGCTCTAGCTAGAGAGGTGGATACAGGGTTGCCATGTCGGGGAGGATGAGATGATCCCGGTTGATAGGGTCTGACGGTAGTTCGGGCTCGTATAGGATATTCCTCTGCCCTTCCCATAGTATCAGAGGGATGCCATGGAGAGGCCTCTCCCTCTACCACAACCTACCATGCCTATAGGAAAGGAGGAGCAACCAGTGGATCAGTGGATTGATGACACCAGATGCATAGATAGGTATAGGTAGTGGTGGGTGGCTCAGTTACGAGCCATACCCCCAGACCAGGGTAGTCAGATTTAGCTACTATGACAGTGTAGAGAGACACCCTACAGGGGCAGGTAGTGACGTTGATCACATAGATAGGTATACTACATACATAGCTAGAGGGGTCAGAGGTAGAGGTAGTAGAGCTACGAGTACAGGTGGCTAGTCTGTAGGCCTAAATGGTGAAGGGAGAGGGTGGAGGAGATGGAGGAGATGGAGACAAAGATGGTTAGGTGGCAGCTTTAGAGGCTTAGGTGGTAGGATTATAGGCTTAGGTGGCAAGATTACAGGGTCATTTGGCCATAGCCTAGGCACAGATTGGGGTCTTACACCCCCAGATACAGGCATAGGGATAGGGGGCACCACCACAGGCATAGGGGCATGGGGCACCACCATAGGCGCAGGGGTAGGGAGCTGGTCCAAGTTCATAGGTTGGTGGTGGGTAGATATAGGTGCTGAGACCTATGGGACCACCATAGACTGTGCCTATATCTAGGCTATGAGATGTCCTAGGTGAGGTGTGATACTATCAGGACCAGCTCATGGCAGCCGGGATAGACTTCCTCTCATACAGAGAGTATAGGGCACAACAGGTATCTAGTGAGAGGATGAGATCCTGCACACATAGTGTGGAGAGAATAGGAGGTTAGCAAGATCTGAGGCCTAATTAGGGAGAGGCCACCAGTGCATGGCAACCAGAGTGAGGTGATGTGCCAATAGGGGTGCAGGAGGCTGAGGGTGCAGGTGATACAGAGATGGAGGACAAATGGCGGGATGTCTAATATGTGGCCACCCTAATTTTTGATGTATAGTAGTGATTAATTTTGATATATATGCTGGCTTTTGTGTTGAAGATAGATGTATTGTTGATCACATACTGGCCTGCATGCCAAAGACAGTGAGGTTGTATGAGTGATTGTGTTGTATATTGTGAGTATATACCGACCTGCGTGCCGAAGATTCTTTTGTATTGATTTATTCATTCTTTGTGTATATATGAGAGTGGCCTGCATGCCGATGACATTTTGTATTGTATATCGGCCTATGTGCTGACATTTTTGAGATGATGGCCATGATGAGATAGGCATGTATTTTGAGATACAAATTTATTGATTTATACGATGAGATTCATGGTATTTTGTGATGCATTGATGTGTTTATGAGATATTGGTTTTATGGCTTGTATTAGATGAGATATGGATTTGTTATTTTATTGTGGTTTGAAATTAGGTGAGTTAGGCATGATGGAGTTAGGTCGGTTTTAGGCATGGATTGAGTCAGGTTTGGTTAGGCATGGATCGAGTCAGGTTATATGCATGGATTGAGTCAGGTTGGTTTATGATTCGTTTTTGTTTGCAATGAATGATACTATGGGTCATATAGGAAATGTTGTATAATCTATGCATAGTGATGATAGAGGAATGGTAGGTGTAATAAATTTATAAAATGGTAAACAACTTGTTATGTATGTGGCTTAATTTCCAATTTTTTAAGAAAAGGGGAACTAAGTGAAATGTGGGGGAAATGGCGAGTTAGCCATGGTTGATGAATTGTTTAGGGTAGAGAATGGCCGAGCTAACCTCCAAGGACCCCATGCCCTTGGAGTTTTACCTACATAGTCCTGATGAAAAGGGACCTCAGGCTGATGTAGTTCTCCCATGAGCTAGGGAAGAATATGAGAATGAGTTGGTAGGTTTGTGGTCATGTAGTGGGTTTAGGTTTAATAGGTGTGGGTAGATTATAGGTGAAGGTGATTATAGCAAAAGGGGAGGATTACCCCCAAAGGGAAGTGTCGAGGACCAAGTCCTGTATAAGGTAATCAAAATGTAAACAAATATGGTGAGAAGATAAGAGGGGGGAAATAAAGCCACCAGATTGGGTAGAATCATACCGAGTAAATCATACCTTGAAAGGGGTGATGAAGACAAGACCTGAAAGGCATTGCATGATTAATTGTTCTATGGTGAAAGTAGTCACAGGATCACCAAATGTCAAAAATCCAAGATGTCCCTTGAGGCGATGTAGGAAATGAGAGTGAAAATGGTAAGGTGGGTGAAAGGGAGTTAATTGTTTATGTTCAAAATGATAGGTCTTTTGGAAAAGAGGTCTGAGGTCACAATGGGAAATTCCATGACTAAAAGGTTTTTTGTTTTGATAGACTAATCGATGCAGGAAGTATATATGGGATAAATAATATGGTACTCCTTGAGGTCTTCGTGAAGATGATTGATGCGGGGAGCTTCGGTTTCTCTCATTTTTTTTGAGCTTCACATAGTTGTCCTTCAAGGGAGAAGTCTATTTATAGTAGCCATTTTGTCGAGAGGAATATGTCCTTTTGAGGGAATCATCTTTTCTATTAGAAGTTTGACTCAAGGAGTTTGGGCCCATGTGAGGTCTTTGAAATCATGGAAAAGGCCAAGGTGAAGGATAGGAATCTTGTTCAAAAGGAAAGGTAAAATGACCATGGGATCTCATCTAAAGGTAGATGAAAAGTATCCATGAGAATCATACTATGTGCAGTGCTATGGTACACATATTCAAGAGAAGAGAACAAGTGACATGTACTCACATGATTCTTGTGTAATTGTTGGGGAGGTGTATGGAGTGGGTAGCACTCAAGGGACGAGCCTGTAAAGAGACAAAGGGTGAGATAGGACAATGAGTCAACAATAGAATGGTAGAAGATGTAAGGTGTTAAGGGGCTTAGGTTTGGGTTGACCATCAAGTGAGGATAAACAATAGGCACCCGATCCATAGGTATGAGTTACGATGCATGGTCCAAGCCAATTAGGCAAAAATTTTCCCCATTTACTTTTTTCTACTTTTGTTACGTGTTGATTTTCTTTCAAGACAAGGTCACCGACTTGGAAGGTTCGTTCATGAAAACATTTTTCATAAGCACGTTTGATACGTTGTTGGTAAAATTGGAGGTGATCTAGAGTGTTAAGATGACATTCATCTAATAACTCTAGTTGTGCTAAGTGGTCTTGATGAAATTCATCATCAGTAAGCATATCATGGAGAGAAATGTAGAGTGAGGGGATTTGTACTTGGAGAGGTAGAACAGCCTCCATACCATAGACCAGTGAAAAGGGTGTGGCCGCAGTGGAAGTGTGAATACTTGTGCGGTATGCCCATAGGGAAAAAGGAATGTGCATATGCCAGTCCTTCCCAGTATCGTCAACCACTTTCATGAGAATTTTTTTGAGGGTTTTTTTAGTAGATTCAGCTTTGCCATTGGTTTGTGGGTAATAAGGTGATGAGAAACTAAGTTGAATGTCGAAGGCGTCGCAAAGTTTTTGCAATGTTTTGTTTTTGAATTGTTTTCCATTGTCAGTGATGAGGCGATGAGGGACACCAAAGTGGAAAATGATGTGATGGTTAATGAACTCACATATTTTCTTGGCTTTTGTGGAGATGAGTGGTATGGATTCCACCCATTTTGTGTATTATTCGGTAACGGTTATGATCCATTGATGGCGTTGGGAAGAATGAGGATTGATTTCTTCAACAAGATCCAAGCCCCATTGAGAGAAGGGCCAAAGGTCACGAGTGACTTGTAAGGCATGACTGGGTGTATGATGAAGATTGGAATGTTTTTGACATTTCACACGGTGTTTGAAATATTTACAACAATCATGGTTAAGGTTCGGCCAGTAATAGCCTAGGTAAAGAAGACGCTTAGCAACAGTAAGGCCACTAAAGTGAGCTCCACATATGCCATCATGAACCTCCTTAATGGTATAAGGAATATCAGAACTTGTGAGGCATCGTAAGAGAATACCATTAAAGCCATGCTTATAGAGGAGTCCCCCTAGGATAACAAAATAGGAGACCTTTTTAAGGAAGGCACGTTGCCCATTATGGGTGAGATCAGGAGATAAGATGGAGAGGGAAAGGTAGTCGGAGTATTATTTATACCAAAGGTCACTTGGGTCAGGGGTGTCATTTTCGATTCAGTAAACATCATGAGGTAAATAAGAAGGTGAATGAAGGCATTGTACAGTGAAAAATATTTTGGAACTGGCAGGGGAAACAGGTAGTTGGGAAGCTAAGCAGGCCATGGTATCTGCAAATTTGTTGGTTGAATGTGGAATGGTTTAAAGGGTGTAATGATCAAAGGTGGTAAAAAGTATGTCTACATGATGTTTATATTTTTGAAGTATCTCGTTACGACATTGGTACATATCATTGACTTGGTTCATGACCAATTGAGAATCACCAAAGATGTTGATTGATTTTACATCTAGGGCATAGGTAGCTTGGAGACCTAGTACGAGCGCTTTGTATTTGGAAATATTGTTGGTGCATTCAAAATCTAGTTTGAAAGATAAAGGAATGGGTTCTCCATCAAGAGGAATGAGGAAAATACCAGCTCCGCCCCTAAGCTGACACTTGGAACCATCAAAGAAGAGTGTCATTTGGTAAGGGGGTTTGTCCAGGGAAAGGGTAGCAATGGATTCATCGAGAAAGTCAAAATTAGAGGGTTGGTCCCTGGAAATACGTGCGTCAGCCAGTTGGTTAGTGATAGATTGGACCTTCATGGAATTTTGATGAATGAATTTGAGGTCAAGATCAGCTAAAAGCATAAGCCATCGCATGACATGCTGATTTTGATAAGGTTTGGTGTACATAAGTGTAAGGGTCGGTGTTCGTCACAACACATGTTTTATGGTTGAGTAGGTAATGACGGAGTTTGGTGGCAACGAAAAATAAGGCTAAGCAAAGCTTTTATGGATGGTTGTATCAGGTTTCATAGTCCAAAAGAGTACGACTTATGTAATAAACTGCCAATTCCTTGTGTTGTTCATCACGATGAGCGAGCATGGCTCCCAAGGAATGATCGGTAGTTGATATGTATAGGTAAAAAGGTTGATCATCTTTAGGTGGAATGAGTACGGGTGGTTGGAGAAGGTATTGTTTTAGGGCCTCAAAAGCTTTGTGATAGTTATCATCACATTTAAAGGAGACATCCTTCCTAAGTAGATGATGAAATGGCTAACATCGATTAGATAATTGTGAAATGAAATGGTGAATGGACTGCAATTTACCTTGCAGGCTATATAGTTGTTTAAGGTTAGTGGGTGGAGGCATTTTCAGAATGGCCTTGACTTTAGCAGGGTCTACTTCTATACCACAGAGGGAAATGATAAATCCCAGGAGCTTTCCTGAGAGAACTGCAAAGACGCACTTTTTAGGTTGAAGGCGGATATAATATTTAATGAGGCGGTCAAAGATGGTTTTAAGGACGGTGAGGTGCTCAGTGTGATGTTTAGATTTGGCCAGGAGATCATCTACATAATCTACCAATATGTGATGCATGATATCATGAAAGATGTAAGTCATAGCATGCTGATATGTAGCACCAACATTTTAAAGGCCAAAAGGCATGAATCGATAGCAAAAGGTTCCCCAAGGGGTAATGAATGCGGTCTTGTGTTGATCTTCCATGGCAAGAAAAATTTGGTTATAACCCGAGGAACCATCCATGAGTGAGAGCATCTCGCGACCAGTGGTGAGGTCAACTAGTTGATCAATACCGGGAAAAGGAAAGTCATCTTTCATGTAGGTGAGGTTGAGGTCACGAAAGTCCATACAAATGTAGAGTTCCCTTGTTGCTTTAGTAACAGGGACAATGTTAGAAATCCAACAAGGATAATTAATAGGTAAGATGAAGGAAATAGAAAGAAGGCACTGAAGTTCTTCTTTGACGAGAAGACCAATACGAGGGTGCATTTTCCTCAACTTTTGTTTGATAGGTTCGGCATCAAGAATGGTTACAATATTTTGAACCACTATGGTGGGGTCAATACCAGGCATGTCTGTGTAAGACCAAGCGAAAGTGTGATTATGATCTCGGAGAAAAGAAGTGATAGCCTCCTTTTCAACAGCATCTAAAGATTATCTGATGTTTAGGATGTATGGGTCATCCTGAGTATGAATTTTGATCTTGATAGTCGATTCATTCAACATGGTTTGTGTCTCAGAAGGTAACAACTGATGAATATATGAGTCTTCTGCACCAAGGTAGGTGAGTATGGATTCATCATCCTGACATTGAATGACATTAATGGTAGGTGTGTCATCGTCTATCATCCCAGGATACAGGAATGTGAGAGTGGAAGGAGCCTCACCTTCGCATTGATAATTCAAAGGCCCCAAGGAAACGGTGTTTCTGAAAAAAAAAGTTAGGAGGGATAGATTCAGGATCTACCGACTCCGTCAGTGAGGGTGGTGATGAAGGTGGAGAAGGGCTAGGGTCCTCAATGAGTTCAATGCGGGCTTGTTTGGTAGGAGGTTCGAGGAATATGATACCACTATGGTCAATATGTTTGTGGGTGGTAAATGAAATAATGGTATGGCGGCCTTGGTCATAAAATCCAAAACCAAAACCCTTTCACGCACAGCGGTACAGGAAGGTGTGGATGAAATTGTGATTAGTAAGTGATTGGAATTTAGTGAAAAATGGGTGGGGTTATGATGGTGGTTAAGGTGTGTAAGTGGTAGTATCAAGTCCCCCATAGGTGAGACTAGTACGAAGATGAGGAGGACCATAAAGGAGGCGTTCTCCTATATGGTGATCATAGCGAGGGTGTTGGTGAAGGCTTCCATACTTGTGCGGAGTAAGGAATGTGTTGAAACTATATATGCGGTACTCCCCCAGAGTGAGGCATTGAAAAAAACCTTCTAAGGGATCAATAGTTGGTATGTAGGTAGCTAGTATGGATGATGTGTCAGAGGTCGATGCAGAGGTGGAGGTAATGGATTGGGAAACTAATGGGTTAACCATGGAGGTTATAGTAGCGGTAGGAATATAAGAGGTATGTGTGGTGAAAGCAGTGGCTGTACTGGTAGGTGGAGGTGTAGGTGAAGCAGTAGTGGTTGCAGAGGTAGACGTCTTGACAGGTATGAGCACATCATTGGGTCGGTAAAGCATGTTGCATGTTTTGAAAGGTGATGGGTCAGCTGGAATGGTATAAGTGTGTCCTTCGTGTTCAAACTTTACACAACAATGTAAAGTGGAAGGAACACAACCCATGACACGGATCTAGGGTCTACCAAGCAACAAGTTATATTGGAATTCCCCCTTCAAAAAATAAAACTATTTTGGAACAGTGCTGGAGCCCATGTGAACGTGAAGGATGACAGTGCCTAGTGTGGTGGTGATAGCATCGTTGGATGAACACAACACGACCGGATGTTTGTGCATGTAATTGTCAGGTATGCGCATTTGATAAAATGCATGGGATGAAATGATGTTAATGCTAGCACCTCCATTAATCATCACACGATGTACCCATATGTCATCAATGTGCACAGAGATGAAGAGGGCTGGGTTTGGGTCATCATTTTGGTATGGCACAATATATTCCTCTGAGAAGCTAAGGGAGGCCACTTAGTGGTCAAGGTGAGGTGAGGATGAAGGTGGTAATTTGGTGAGAGAGGCTACATGATGGGGTGTGATGATGGAGGCTACGGGTGTAGGGTCATTGGGTAAAACCTTAATAGATTGAAGAACCTCCATGAGGGCTTGACGATGGGATTTTGAGGTTTGGAGGAGGTTGTATAAGGAAATTTTGAGGGGATATTGGTGTAGTTGTTTGAGCATGGTGTGATGTGTGATGCCATTAGAAACGGGGTATGTGGGACCAAGAATAGTTATTTTACGTATGGGTGCTGATGGTATGTTGGGTATAGGATTGGTTGGTGGGTCAGTTTCCTTTTCTTTCCCTTCAGCACACATGTAGTGACATGTATCATGTTTATTTGAGGGAAGTTGGCAAATGGAGAAGGTGTAGGGTGAGTGGTATAATGACATGACGGGAAAAAACCTACCGGAGGAGAAAAACCCTGTGAGGTCAGTTGGGCGCAACGACATTTGGGTGGTGGTGTGGCAAGTTCTCTGATGCAAACCATGTTAATTTCAAATCTTGGGTGTGGCTCTAGAAGCTATGAGGGTGGAGGTTGTGGTTGTTGAGTGGGTAGTGTGGGGATGGGTGTTGGTAAAGTAGGCTCCTCATCAAGAGGGTCATCATCGTCAAAGTTGGTTTCTGGTGGACACAATTGGATAAGGACGGTTTTCAAGGCCTTGCAACTCTCCACATCATGCCTTGGAAAATGATGGTATGCAAAAATTTTAGTATCGTCAAACCCTTTTGGCTTGCGTTTGAGGGGGTCATAAGGCCTGAGTGGCGGTAATGTGATAATAGAAGTCTCAAGGAGTTTGGTTAATATTTTGGCATAGTTCCCTGCTAGTGGATCACAATTGGAAGTGAACGTGGGTTTGGGTGTAGGTGTAGTTGATTGTCAAGGAATTGTTTTTGGAAGAATAGGAACAGATCGAACTATTGGTTTAGGTGCCAGTGTGGTTTGAGGTATCGGTTGGGTTTGTTTGGGTAGGGGTATAGTAGATGGACGGGTAGGAGGGTGTGGGGGTATTTTGGCTACCTTTTTGTGGGGTAGTGGGGTTTTGTTTTTGGGTTGCACCTTTTTGGGTAAAGGTGATGTCGGTGTATGAGGTTGAGAAGGAAAAGTAGATGGAGGAAGAGGGTGAGTTACCCATGGGGATAACGGGGGTGCTATGAAGGTAGGTGACATGGGTTGTACTTGGAGTGTGAGGGATAATGACTGAAGTGTAGTGGGTAGTGAAGCAATAGCTTAAGGTATTGGAGGTATTGGTGGTAAAGAGACTGCAGGTGCGGGTGTAAGTCATGTTGTGTGCCTGGGTAGGTTAGAGGTTTGTGAGGAAGGAATGGGTTGTTGTGTTATTGGTTTATGAATGGGTGAAGGGTGCTTGACCATGTTAGACAACTGAGGTTTTAAGGTAGATGGGACAAGTGCGGGAGTGATTGGTGTGGTAGGGGTATGAGGTCAATGAGTTTGTTTCTTTGGTTTGGGTGTTGGAGTAGGTGTGGTTTTGACGTTGGAGGATGTAGCTAAATCTAGTTTAATTGGTGGATGAGTAAGGCTGGTGGTCAGGGTGACCCCTAAAGTGGTAACAGGTTTAGTGGAGGAAAATGTTGTGGGTATGGGTTTGGGTTTAGATGTAGGTCGGGTTATGGGTAAGGGTGTGGTTTGAGTGCTAACAAGCATCATGGAAGGGGTTGCAACAGAGGTGGTTGTATTTGGTTTGATTGCTCGAAATGTGTTTAGGTAGATAGTGGAGGTATCAATGAGGGATATCTATATTTGTGTTGAGACAGGGAGTAAGGGGTGCCCTCATAGTAAATCCCTATCCACATAATCTAAGTGATCAGCCAAAAGTGACAATGACACGTCTATGGGTGGAGTTGGTGAGGACCTAATGGGAATCCTATAAAATGCATCTTAGAGATGGGGAATTGGTCAACTTCAACTTTCGTGGGTAAGAGAGCCAAAAGTAGGTCTGTTGGATTTTGGCTAGTAGATGGAGAATGCTTGCTGAGAGGAAAAGGTATCTCAACTGGGTCTATGATGGGTGGAGGAGATGATGGGAGCTCCTCTATAAGTGGAGGAACGGATGGGTGCTCTGTTGTGGGTGGAGGAGGTAATGGGTACTCCTCTATGGGTGGAGGAGGTAATGGGAGCTCCTCTATGGGTGGAGGAGGTATTGTAGGTAAAGGTTCTCTAAGTGGAGAATCTAGGGGTGAGATGGTCTCAATGTTAGTGGAAGACCCCTCTGTAGGTGATGAAGGAGATGAAAGGTGTTCGTCTGTTGGTGAAGGAATAGGGGAGGTAGGTTCCAATGTGGAAGAGGATTTTGGGATAGGATTTCCTCTATGGAAGATATGTGACATATATGATAAAAGATAGGTACCTCGGTAAAGATAGCATGAAACTCACAGGTATGGGTATCATGAGTTGATGTCCCACCGGTTTGATTGGATGAAGGGGCATGATTGGGAAATGGTTTTTTGAAGATTTGTAGATTTTGGTTGGGGGTGGCATTGGGATTATCCACAGTTAACTCACCTTTCTCGAGCATTTATTAGACAATATTCTTGAAAGTGATGTAGTTATCTTCATTATGGCCCTTTACTCGGTGATAGTTACGGAAATCATGCTCTTTATACCATGTGGGCATGGGGCGAGCAGGGTCAAAACGAGTGTGGGGTTTTATGGGTGGAAGGGTGATGGCTCCAAATTTGATAATATTTTCTAAGACAAAAGAGTAAGGCTCCCCAATTGGGGTATATTTTTTCTGCTTTGTTTGAATCGAAAAGTCTGGACATGTGATAGATTAGATGAGGGTGTAGCCTGATTTGACAGATGAGTTGGGCCGGCCTTGAGTACCACTCTGTTAGCAGTGCCCTTAGTTTTGGAATAATTGGTTTGTGGTTTGGAAGAAGAAGAGGTTTCATTCGACTTGAATGCTGAATTCTTACTACATAATTAAATTTTATTCTCTTTGATGGCCCAAATCTCTAACTTTCGTGCCATAGTGAATGCCTCATCAAATGTTTAGAAGGTTTGAGCCTGCAAGGTCAGGGAGATATGTCTAGTTCAAGCTCATGTGAAGAGCTTGATGAGTTTAGTTTGTGGTAGTTGGAAGCTAAGTTGATTGATCAGGCTGCGCCAGTGAGTGACAAAATATGTAATAGATTCGTCCTCGTACTGATGTGTGGAATATAGATCGGTCATGCTAACCTTCTTGACGATATTGATAGAGAAATGATCCAAGAAGGCTTGTGATACCTGATTAAATGAAAATATAGAGTGTTTAGGTAACCCACTATACCAATCTAATGTAGGTCCAATAAAGGACATGGGAAAATTTCTAAAAAACAAGGCATCATCATGAGCGATCAGATAACACTCATGCTTGAATGACCAAAAATGTTGCTGTGGGTCTTTTTTGCTATTGAAACAATTGAAATTGGGAATTTCCCAATGCACAAGGTATGAATGTATAGGAATGGATGGGTGAATAGGCTCGTTACAAATCTCATCGTAGGTGAGAGTGTTGTGGGAGCTGGAAACTGATGCCTCCAATGTCTGCATCTTGTCCAACATCAATTTAATTAGGTCATTGGTGGGTTGTGATGATTGGATGCCTCCTGTAGCATGAGGAGGTTGGTTTTAGGCATATAATAGGGGTGGCACTCTAGTGTATGGGGCTGCCATGTAGGGTGGTTGAGAAGAAGGTAGTGAAATAGGGGGTATGTACCTGAAATGAATAATGGATGAAATAGAAGGTTGTTGGTAGTAGGTATATGGGGGTGGAAGGGTCGTGGTAACCCTAGTGACAACAGGGGCTAATGATTATGGAATGGAAAGAACCACGTTCTGAAATGGGGTAGGGGTCACCAAAACTAGAGGTGGAAATGTAGCTATAGGTATGTATGAGATATTAGGGGTGGATGAGGTTGTGTTTGGGGTAGACGTTGAGGGTATGGTGGATGTAATGGGTGGTATAGAGGTAACAAACATGACAGTCATAGCAGGTACAAAACCTAACTATGAAATGACTGGGGGTAAAGTGGATACGGGCAGCATGGAACCAGATAGGGTCGATGCGGAAGTGGGTGTGAGAGTCAGGGGTATAGATACGGGGATGCCATATATCAATTGACCCAAGGCATCTTGAGTGGATGAGTGGGAAAGGTAAAACTGTAAGGTAGCAAGGTTATAGTAAAGGAGTCATGAAAACTCCTCATCTTCAGTAGTGATAGTAGTATGTTGAATGGGATCCATGGCTGGTGATAAAATAGAAGGTGGTGAAGGACTAGTTGGGAGTGGTTGACAACTGGCGTGGAATACAAGGGCATTTTCTTGTCTCCGGGTCAGCACCATGTGAACTAGTACTGATTTAGTAGGGTTTCTTCTTTGTAAATGATACAGGGAACAATAGAAACAGGTAAATATGGTGATAAAAAGTGGATGAAGTAAAAAATGGTGGCTGGAATGTGAAAAAGGCTAACTAATGATGGTTAGGGAAAACCAATTCTGGTAAGGGATAACTGGTGCCAGTCACTGTAGAAAAAATACAGAGAGTAAACAACGAGGCAGAAGGTAAAATCTGATAGGTATGCCAAATCTGAGGATGTTTAAAATGTCAATGGGAATGATGACAGTGATAGAGACTGTGAAAAGTGGAAGAAAGTGAAGGAAAAATGTCCTTTCAAATAGATTATAAAAAGGACCTGGAACTGATGTCTGTTGGGTATAACCAATGGTGGTCAGAGCTAATCGATGATGGTTACTATGAAATTGAAATAGTGATGAAAGAAAGTGGTTGTGAATTAAAATCTGATGTAGAATCAGACCCAAAATTTTGGAAATGATGATGATATGGCCCAGGAACACTCAGGTGTAGCTGGAATACACCAGCTATGATGAGGAACATGCAAGGATGAACAAGAAAGTGATAAATGTGATCTCTCACCTCAAAATGTAACCCAAGCAGAAACACTAAGAAAATGCGATCCTAGGAGTGCCTTTTCTATTATGTTTGTGTAGCTTATGCTATTTTAGGGTTTGACACATGAATTGTGAAATAGAATTTTTTGGTGAGGATGGCTTCCTACGAAGAAGGATATCTAAAAGGTGAGGTTTCAGGTATGTTATGGTGGGGGTGGGCTTCACTCTGAAGTATGACTCGACAGAGCAGCAAGCTGGGTGCCCACTATGTTGTGATTGTGTGATCACCTACAGCTTCTTCTAGGTAGAATGTTGTTTAAGAATGTATGTATTTTGAATTTTTGTGTGGTTTGGTAAGACTCAGAGAAAGAGAAAAGGATAGAAGTGCTTTTCTATGATTCATTTATCAACCATCATTTGGTCATGACTTCTAGTGTATAGGTTTCCCTCAATTAATGTGAGCTAATGTAATAAATCATAATGGAATGCACTTGTTTTTAAACCCAGATCAAAAATGTGAAATTGGATGACACAATAAGATGAAGAGGAAGAGGGATGCTCTTTCACTACAATGTAGAAAACATGAAGAAATGATTCCTTTTAATTACACCAAAAGAAAAGTTTCCTTTAGAGTAAATAAAAAGGAGAGGTGGATTACCAGGGAAGAAAATTAGTGTATACGATTTTTAGAAGGGAAACAAACACACAATTTTTTTTCCTAGGAATGAATGAAATGCAAGGAACCATGGATGGCTCCCACCAGGCGTGCCAAAATGTTTCACCTTTTTCTTAGATCGTTTCTTAGAAGCGTTGATGAAACAGATAGGGTAACGGGTGTAGGAGGAATACTTGTTCAAATGTCGGTTGATGGGTTGTTGCGCGCGTATGACTTTTGAATCCATAGCTGATCATGAGAGCTTCCTTTTGGCTAGGAGGAACTACCTGTAATGAAAACAAGACCACCAGAAGGAATCAGACAATATGGGCAGTGAACTGCCTAACGTAAGCTAGATTCAGGAAGTATGATACTTCCTAGATGGCTGTCAATCCACTATTTTAAACAATTCAATACTGTAAACAAAGTAAATCCTATTGTTATTTAAAAATGATTTAGGTATCTCACTTAAAAAAACAATAATAAATAGATCTAATCTAATAGGCTAAGCTAGGATAGAATCCAAAAGTCAAATGATTGGTTTTGGGTTCTGTAGGTTTGGCAGGGGTCTTAGGTAGATCACATGTGAATGAGGGTGAGATAAAATTAGGTGGGTAGGTCTCTATTCAGGGATGTGAGGGAAAACATAGAGACTGGTGTCAGTCAGGGGTGACCAACGACAGTTAGGTGTAACCGATGCCAGTTACTATCAGATCTGGAAGTGTCACAGAACAGGCTGGGGTCTCCTTTGTTATTACACAAAAGACTTTGGTTGGTTGGGACGGTGTATTAGGTGACTGGAGTAGGATTTTGTGAGATTTTAATGGGTCTATAGAGGTGAAGATATGGAGATGGTCAATAGGGAATAAGATAAACAATGGATGATAAAATGATCATGAAATGAAATAACGTGGAAAGTATGATATTGTACTTACTTGGATTCCATTCCTGAAGGCTTGTGTGTGAGTGATGGAGGTGCTAATGATGGGTTTGAAGGTTGAAAGTGATCACCAATTGAAGAAAATATTATGCATGGGCTACATGTACACTCCTCTTTGCTTGGATAGATCAGATCATGGCTGAAATGGCTGTGGAGGAGAAGATTCTCAATCTCCTTCCTTCGATGTGAGTTTTCACTAGAATTGGCTCTCTGAAGGTGCGTTATATCTCTAAGATGCATTCTTGCTCATAAACCTATTTTACTTCCAACTCCCCAACCTTTAGAATAATGTTTTTTTGGGTTAAAATGGGTAACTAATGGCGTTCTGGCTTAACCGATGACGGTTAGGGGTAACTGACGTCGGTCAAGGTGGGATTTCCTAGGTTTACTAAACTAGGGAGATCCTCCTAATTTCCTTAGATCTTGTGTTATTATCCCATAGATTAGACTGGGAGCTTCCCGTGAGCATGTGGGAATGTGGTTAGAGGGAATGTATGCATTGATTTTTAGGGTTTGGGTAAGTCTTAGTTAGTTATGGGAACTTGCTAAGAATAGGTCTTAGGTTGAGTTGGGTTACTGAGGTGTCTAAGTCAACTGTATGTGTAGATATTATTTAAATAACATATTTAAATAATAAATATAGTGAGGATAATGCATTAATTTAATTAAATTAATTAAATTAATATTAGTGGGGTGAAGGGGGGTCATGGCTAGGTAAATGTAACAAAGGGTGCTTATTTATTGAGGGAAAAAAGAGGAGTGTGACCTTATTTTAGTGTCTACATCAGTAACTATCGTCGAGTAAAGGGTCAAAGTAACAGTAATTACATCACTTTATAAAATATTATCCAAGAAATTCTCAAGAAAGGTGAGCTAACTGTGGATAATCCTAACGTACCCACCAATCAAAACCTACATATCTTCAAGAAACCATTTCCCAATCATGCCCCTTTATCTAATCAAACCAGTGAGACTTCAACTCATGATGGCCATACCCGCGAGGTCCATACTATTTTTTTGATGCACTTGTTGCTTCCCAATTACCCCATATTCCTTCTATAGAGGAAATTCTAGCTCCAAAACCCTCCTTCTACATTGGAACCTACCTCACCTATTCCTCCACCCATAGAGGACCACCTTTCACCTCCTTCCTCACCTGTGGAGGAGCCCTCTGCTAATATCAAGACCATTTCACCTTTGGCTTCTCCACCTAGGGAACCGTCACCCCAATACTTCTTCAGCCCATAGAGGAGTACCCATTATATCCTCCACCAATAGAGGAGCACCCATTATATTCTCCACCTATAGAGGAGCACACATTTTCTCATCCCCCTATCAAATATCCAATAGAGATACCTTTCCATCTAGGTGAGCATTCTCCATCAGCTACCCAAGATCTTGCAGACCTAATTTCAGCTCTCTTACCCATGGAAATTGAAGCTAATGCCAATCCCCATCTCTAAGACATGTTTTACAGGAATAGCCATTGGGTCCTCATCAACATCCACCTACAGATGTGCCATTCTCACGTTTGGCTGATCGCCTAGATTATGTGGACAGAGCCTTATTATGGGGGTGTCTTTTATTTCTTGGTCTCATCACAAATACAAATGTTGCCTTGCTGATACTTCCAGTATCTACCCAAAAATATTCCAGCCATTTGAACTGAGCACAACCACCTCTATCACTAACTTCTTCCATAACACCTGTTACACCGCTCAAACATACTCCCTTACCCATAAACCCAACATACATCTAAATCTGAACCCACACCTTCAGTATCTTCCTCAGACTAAACCTATTACCACCTTAGGGGTCACCCCAACCACCAGCCTTACTCATCCACCTATCAAACTAGATTTAGCTACATCCTCCAAAGTCAACACCACACCTACTCTTTCACACAAAGATAATAACCAAACCCATAGAAATCATACCCTGGCTACGCCAATCACACCTGTACCTGTCCCATCCATCTTAGGACATCAGCTTCCTCCTATGGTTAAGAAACATCCACCAATCAATAAACCAAAAAAACAACAACCCAATCCTTCCTCACAAACCTCTAACCTACCCGAGCATTCCGAAACAAACTTACACCTACACCTGCAACATCTTTACCACCCATACCTCCAATAACCTCAGCAACTTCTTCATTACCCACTACACTTGAGTCTCTATCTCTCACACCCCCTGCTCGACCTACATCATATACCTTCATAGCACCTTCATTTTCCCCATGGGTAACTCACCCTCTTCCCCCATCTACTTTTCCCTCTAGATCTTGTACACCCATATCAACTTTACCCAAGAAGTTGCAACCCAAAGACAAAAATCCACTACCCTCACAATAAGGTATTCAAAAAAACCATACATCCTCCTACCCGTTCATCTACCATACCCCTACCCAAGACAAACACGACTAACACCTAAGACCACACTAGCACCCAAAACCATAACTCGACCCACTTCCCCTCCTACAAGGACCATTCCTCGAATAATCAACCACACCTGCACCCAAACCCACTTTCACTTCCCATTGCGATCCCACTAGCAGGGTCCTATGCCAAAATCTTAACTAACCTCGTTGAGACTTCTGTCATCACATTACTATCGCTCATAACTTATGACCCCATCCAACCCAAGGCAAAATGGTTTGATGACACTAAAATTTGTGCCTACCATCATGTGCGAGGGCACGATGTGGAGAACTATAAAGCTTTGAAAACCATCCTTATCCAGTTGTGTCCTCTGAAAGCCAACTTTGACAATGACAACCTTCTCGATGAGGACCCTACTTCACTGACACCCATTCCCATAGTCCTTCCTTCACTGCCCACTCAACAACCACGACCTCTACCCCCATAGCTCCTAGAGCCACCTCCAAGATTTGAAATTAGCATGGTTCACATCAGAGAACTTGCCACACAATCACCTAAATTTCATTGCACTGAGATCACCTCCCAAGGCTTTTCTCCTCCAGTAGGTTTTTTCCCATCATGTCGTTATACCACTCATCCTACACCTTCTTCATTTGCCAACTCCCCTTAGATCAACATGATCCACATTACTACCCATGCTCAGAAGGGTAAAGAAAAGGAAAATAACCCACCAATCAATCCTATACTCGCTGACATACCATCCTATACCCATACCTAATATACCATCTACACCCACATACCCTATTTCTTATGGGGTCACATATCACACCATGCTCAAACAATTACACCAATCTCCCCTTAAAATGTTCCTATATGACCTCATCTAAACCTCAGAATCCAATCATCAAGCTCTCATGGAGGTTCTTCAATCTATTGAGGTTTTACCCAATGACCCTACACCCGTAGCCTCCATTATCACACCCCATCATGTAGCCTCTCTCACCAAATTGCCACCTTTATCCACACCTCACCCTACTCACCAAATATCCTCCCTTAGATTCTTAGAGGAAGAGATCACACCACACCAAATGGATGACCCAGACCTGGCCCTCTTCATCTCTATCCACATCTATGATATACGTGTATGATGTGTAATGATTGATGGGGGTGCTAGTATCAATATCATTTCATCCCATGCATTCACTCAAATGTGCATACCTGTAAATTACATGCATAAACATCCTATCATGTTGGGTTCATTCAATGACACTGTCACCTCTACATTAGGAACTGTCATTCTCCATGTTCACATGGGCCCCCACACTATTCCAGAGTTATTCTACATCTTGGCGGGGGAGTTTAAATATAACTTGTTGCTTGATAGACCCTGGATTTGTGTCATGGGTTGTGTTCCTTCCACATTGCATCGCTGTGTAAAGTTTGAACATGAAGGACACACCTATACCATTCCAGCTGATCCATCACCTTTTAAAACATGTAACATGCTTTACTGACTTAATGATGAGCGCATAACCATTAAGGCATCTATCTCCACAACCACTACCACTTCACGTACACTTCCTCTTACCAGTACAGTAACCACCTCCACCGCACATGCCTCTTCCAATCCTACCACCGCCATAACCTCCACAACCAACCCATCAGTCTCCCAACCTACTAACTCCACCTCTGCATCGACCTCTGACACATCATCTATTCCCACTACCCACATAAAAACCAGTGATCCCTTGGAAGGTGTTTTTCAACACCTCACTCTAGGGTAATACCACCTATATAGTGTCAACACATTCCTTACTCCATAAGAGTGGAAGTCTTCACCAACAACCTCGCTATGATCACTGCATAGGAGAACACATCCTTTATGGTCCTCCTCATCTTTGTACTAGTCTCACCTATAGGGGATTTGATACTACCACGTACACATCTGAACCACCATCACAAACCTTCCCATTTTCTGCTGACTTCTAGTCTCTCACCAATCACCATTTTTCCCATGCCTTCCTGCACCAATGTGCATGGAAGGGTTTTGGTTTTGGATTTTATGAGCAAGGCCACCATACCATTATCCCATGTACCACCCAAAAACATAATGACCGTAGTGGTATTAGCTTTCCTGAACCACCTACCAATTAGGCCCGCATTGAACTCATTGAGAACATCAACCCTTCTCCACCTTTTCCACCCGCTCTACCTTCATCACCGCCTTCACCGACGGAGTTGATGGATCCACGATCTATCCCTCCTAACTTTTTTTTTTCATAAACACCATTTCCTTGGGGACTTTTACTTATCAATGTGAGGGTGAGGCCCCTTCCTCTCTTCCCTTCCTGTATCCTGAAATTATCGATGATGATACACCTTCCATTAATGTCGTTCAATGTTAGGATGATGAATCTATATTCACCTACCTTGGTGCAGAAGACTCATATATTCATTGGTCCTTACCATCTAAGACACAAACCATGTTGAATGAATCGACTATCGAGATCAACATCCATACTCACGATGACCTGCACATCCTAAAGATTGGTCAATCTTTAGATGTTACTGAATAGGAAGCCATCACTTCTTTTCTCAAAGTTCATAACCACGTGTTCACTTGGTCTTACATAGACATGCCTGGTATTGACCCCACCATAGTGGTCCACAACATCATAACCATTCCTGATGCCAAACCCATCAAACAAAATCTAAGGAAAATACACCCTCACATTGCCCTTCTTGTTAAAGAAGAACTTCAATACCTTCTTTCCATTTCCTTCATATTACCCATTAATTATCCTTGTTGGATTTATAACATTGTCCCTGTCACTAAGGTGATAGGGGGACTCTGCATTTTCATGGATTTTAGTGACCTCAACTTATACTTCCCAAAAGATGACTTCCCCTTACCCGGTATTGACCAATTGGTTGACCTTACCGCTGGTCACGATATGTTGTCACTCATGGATGGCTTCTTGGGTTATAACCAAATCCTTCTTGCCCTAGAGGATCAACATAAAACTGCATTCATCACCCCTTGGGGGACCTTATGCTATTGAGTCATTCCTTTTGGCCTTAAAACAACTGGTGCCACATATCAGCAGGCTATGATTTACATCTTCCATGATATCATGCATCATATATTGGAAGATTACATGGATGATCTCTTGGCCAAATCTAAATGTATGCTCTCGAGCACCTTACCACCCTCAAAACCATCTTTGACCGTCTCATTAAATATTGTGTTCCACCTTTAGCCTAAAAAGAGTGTTTTCATGGTCCTCTCAGGAAATATCCTTGGGCTTTATCATTTCCCTTCATGGTAAAGAAGTTAACCCTACTAAAGTCAAGGCCATTCTTGAAATGCCTAAACCTACTAACCTTAGACAACTCTATATTTTGCAAGGTAAGTTGACAGTCTATTTTCCATTTCATTTCACAATTATCTGGTTAGTGCCAACCATTTCATCATCTACTTAAGAAGGATGTCTCCTTTGAGTGGGATGATGACTATCACAAAGATTTTGAGGCCCTAAAAAAATACCTTCTCCAATGGCCCATCTGTACTCATCCCACCTAAATACGATCAACCTTTCTACCTATACATATCCACTACTGATCATTCCTTAGGAGCCATGCTCGCACATCGTGATGACCAACACAAGGAGTAGGTAGTTTATTACATAATCCGTACTCTTTTAGACTATGAAACCCGATACACCCATCTCAAAAAAAATTCTTAGCCTTAGTTTTCATTATCACCAAACTCTTTCATTACCTACTCAACCACAAAACCTTTGTTATGACCAAGATTAACCCCTTGCACTTCATGTACACCAAGCCTTATCAAAATCAATGTGCTACATGTTGGCTTATGGCTATTAGTTGACCTTGAACTTGAATTCATTCATCAAAATTCCATCAAGGGCCATGCTATTGCCAACCAAGCTTGGCCGATGCACCTTTTACCGGGGATCAACCCTCTGATTTTTACTTTCTAGATGAGTCAATCACTACCCTATCCCTAGGTGAACCCACCTTATCAAATGACACTCTTCTTCGATGGTTTCAAGTGTCAGTGTGGGGGTAGGGGTGGTAGTATCCTCATTCCTGCTTGATGGTGAACCCATGCCTTTGTCTTTCAAACTCATATTTTGATTGTACCAATAATATTACCGAATACGAAGCGCTCGTACTAGGTCTCCAAGACGGCTACGCCCTAGATGTCAAATCAATCAACATCTCTAGTGATTCTCAATTGGTCGTGAACCAAGTCAATGGTAAGTACCAATTTCGTAATGAGATAATTCAAAAGTATAAACATCATGTGGACATACTTTTGACAACCTTTAAGCATTACACCATACAAACTATCCCTCCTTAAACCAAAAAATTTATAGACACAATGGCCTGCTTGGCTTCTCAAATACCCGCTTCGCCTACCGATTCTACAATCTTTGTCACTGTAAAATGACTCCAATCACCCTCTTACTTACCTCACAATGTTTCCTCCATCACAACTATCTACCCCTAACCTGAGTGACCTTTGGTATAAACAATACTCCAACTATACCTTTCTCTCTCCATCTTACCCCCCGATCTCACCCATAACAGAAAACGTGCCTTCCTTAAAAAGGTATCTCGTTATGTCAATCTGGGGGGACTCCTCTATAAATTTGGTTTTGATGGTATTCTCTTATGATGTGTCATAAGTTTTGAAATTCTTTATACCATTAAGGAGGTTCATGATGGCATATGTGGAGGTCACTTTAGCCGCCTTACTGTTGCTAAGTGTATTCTTTGCCTAGGCTATTCCAAGCCAACCGTTGACCATGACTGTTGTGACTATGTCAAGCATTGTGTAAAATTCCAACAACATGCCAACCTTCATCACACACTCAGTCATTCCCTACATGTCACTAGTGACCTTTGTCCCTTCTCTCAATGGGGTTTGGATCCTGTCGGAGAGATAAACCTTCATTCTTCCCAGCGCCATCAATGGATCATTAGTGCTACTGAATACTACACAAAATGGGTGGAATCCATACCACTCATCTCCACAAAAGCTAAGAAAATATGTGAATTCATCAATCATCACATCATTTGTTGCTTTGGTTTTCCTCATCACCTCATCATTGACAACGGAAAACAATTCAAAAACAAAAAATTGCACAAACTTTTTGACACCTTCGACATTCAGCTAAGTTTCTCATCACCTTAGTATCCACAAACCAACGGCAAAGACAAATCCAATAACAAAACCCTAAACAAAATTATCATGAAAAATAGTGGATGATACTGGGAAGGATTGGCATACACCACATTATTTTTTCCCTGTGGGCATGCTGCACTAGTATTTGCACTTCCACTGTGGCCACACCATTTTCTCTGGTCTACGGTACTGAGTGTCTTTTCTTCCTCTTGAAGTAAAAATTCCCCTCACTTTGCATTTCTCTCCATGACATGCTTAATGATGATGACTTTCATCAAGACCATTTAGCACAACTTGAGTTATTATATGAACACCGTCTTAATGCTATTGGATCACCTTCAATTTTACCAACAACGTATTAAACATGCCTACGAAAAACGTGTCCATGAACGAACCTTCCAAGTTGGTGACCTTTTCTTGAAATAAAATCAACATGTAACTAAAGAAAAAAAAATAAATGGGAAAAATTTTCTCCTAATTGGCTTAGACCATACACCGTGACTCATACTTATGGATTAGGCACTTATCGGTTATCTTCTCTTGAGGTTAAACCCGAACCAGAGCCCCTTAACACCTTTCATATTCGACCATTCTATTGTTGAATTTTAGTTGTACTTCACCTTTTATCTCTTTCCATGCTCATCCCTTGAGCGTCATTCACTCTATATACCTCACCAACGATTAAACAAGGATCATCAGTACCTGTCACTTGTTATCTTCTATTAAATATAGGTACCACGATGGTACACATAGCATGATTCTCATGGATACTTTTTTTCTACCTTTAGATGAGATCCCATGGTCGTTTCACCTTTCCTTTTGAACAAGAGTCCTATCCTTCACCTTGGTCTTGTCTATGACTACAAAGACCTCACATGGGACCAAAATCCTTGAGTCAAACTTCTAATAAAAATATGACTCCTTCAAAAGGACATCTTCCTCTCAACAAATTGTTGCTATAAATAGACTGCTCCCTCAAAGGACAACTATGTAAAGCTCTTTAAAGAGAGAGAGAGAGAGAGAGAGAAACTGAAGCTTCCCGCATCGATTAGCTTCATGAAGACCTTAAGGAGTTCAATTTTATTTTATCCCATATAGATTTCCTGCATCGATCAGTCTATCAAAACAAAACAAAAAGTAGTCATGGACCTGCCTATTGTGACCTAGGACCTCTTGCTCGAAGAGCCTGTTACTTATACCATATAAAAACTACCTACTCTTCACCCTTTGAACCATGCCCACTCTCATTTCCTCACTGCCTCAAGGGACTTCTGGGAAATTAGACATTTGGTGATCCCATGACTACTTTCCACCACAGACAAATCAATCGTGTAATTTCTTTAGGGTCTTACATTCATCACCTCCACCAAGGCATGATCTACTTAGTATGATCCTACCCAATCAGGTGGTTTTATTGCCCCATTTTATCTTTTAACCATCTTTGTTTACGTTTTGATTATCTTATACAGGACTTGGTCCTCAACACTTACTTTTCAGGTAATATTCTTCTTTTGCCACAATGGCCCCCACCTACATCATTTTACATATAATCTACCCACACCTAACAGATCTAAACCCACAACATGCCCAAAAACCTACAAACTCATTTTCATACCTCCTCATTTTCTTCCCTAGCTTATGAGAGAACTACATCGGTCTGAGGTCCCTTTTCACCGAGACTATGTTGGAAGAACTCTGAGGGCATGGGGCCCTTGGAGGTTAGCTTGGCCATTCTCTACCCTAAACAATTCATCTTCCATGTTCCCCACCATTTACACAACATCTCACTTAGTTTCCCTTTTATATACGAAATTGGAAATTAAGCCACATACATAACAAGTTGCTTCATATTTTACACATTTAGTACACCTACCATTTATTTATAATCACTATGCATAGACTATACCACATCTCACATATGACCCATAGTATCATTCATTGCAAAATAAAAAGAATCACAACTTCACCTACTTTTAACATGAATCAACCTAACTTCATCTATGCTTATCAACCTGACTCAATCCATGACTAACCCCAACCTACCTCATCCATACCTATCAAAACCTAACTCATCCATGCCCTAGCCAAACCTGACTCAATCCATGCCTAACCAAACCTGACTCAACCATGCCTAAACTTGACTCAACCAGGCCTAAATCAACCTGACTCAATCCATGCGTAAATTAATCTAACTCGATCAATGCCTAACCAACCTGACTCGATCCATGCCTAACTCACCTACTTTCCATCCATATAAAAACAACAAATCCATCTCTCATCTACCACAAGCCATAAACCAATATCTCATAAACACATCAAAAAATCACAAAATACCATCTATCTCATCATATAAATCAATAAATGTGTATCTCAATATACATTCCTATCTCATCATGTCCATCATCTGAAAATGTCAGCATGTAGGCCGATATATAATACAAAATTTCATCGAAATGCAGGCCGGTCTCATATATACAAAAAAGAATGAATCAATATAAAATCTCTTCAGCATGTAGGCTGGTATATGCTCAAAATATACAAATCACTCGTACATCCTCACTATCTTTGACACACAAGCCGGTATATGTATAAAAAAATAACTAGTATATATCAACTAGGTGACCACATATTAGGCATCTCACCAAATGTCCTCCATGTCTGTGTCACCTATACCCTCGGCCTCTTGTGTCCCTGTTGGCACCTCACCTAGAGCTGGTCACCATGCACTGGTGGAATCTCCCTGATTGAGCCTCAGATCTCATTGCCCTTTTGTACTCTTAACACTATGAGTGCAAGATCTTGTCCTCTCATTAGATGCCTGTTGTGCCCTGTACTCGACATAGGATATGAAATCTATCCCGATCACCATAAGATGGTCCTGATAGTATATCACCTCACATAGGGCATCCCTTAACCTAGATATAGGCATGGTCTGTGGTGGTCCCATAGGTCTTTGCCCCTGTACCTTCCCTGCAACAACCTACCCTATGCCTTCCTGTGAACTAGGACCTACTCCCGGTGCCTATGGTGGTGCCCCCTACCCCTATGCATGTATATAGGCCTGTGAGGCCCTAATATATGCCTAGGTTGTCACCAACTGGACCTGTAAACCTGCCACCTGAGCCTATAATTCTTCCACCTGACTATCTCCATCTCCTCCATTTACCATCTGGGCCTGCAAACTGGCCACCTATACGTGTAGCTCTACTACCTCTCTACCTATGAAACACTCTAGTTGTGTCTGTAGGATACCTAACTAGGTATATGAGTGTAACTACCTTCCCCTTGTAGGGGTGTCTCTCTGCACTGTAAATGGTAGCTAGGTCTAGCTACCCTGGTCTGGGTGGTATGGCTCATAACTGAGCCACCCACCACCTGCCTGGGTACCTATCTGGTACATCTGACATCATCTATCCATTTAATCCAATGGCTTCTCCTCCTCTCATGTGGGGCACTGGAGGCTATGGTAGATGGGTAGGGGCATCTCCATGTCAATCTCTTTGATATTGTGGGAAAGGGGTAGAGGAATGTCTTGTAAGATCTTCGAACTACTGTCACTGGACTTTTTCTAGTGGGATCATCTCATCCTCCCTGACACGATGACCCTGTATCCACCTCTCTAGCTGAAGCTTAGCTAACTCCTCATGCATATGCCTATATGAGGGGAATCTCCACATATTGCCTCCATATAATGTCCACTTCTAGAAAAACCCTCCAGTAACTACCGAAAATGGGCCACAATCAAGTGTCGGCCTATCCAATCTCCACTCTCCTATCACCGAACACCCATCTCTTATATCCCACCCACACAAATCTAGGTGGGAATGCATCTAATCGAAGGCATACCTATAGGTTTCACATGCACACTATGTGCGCATGTATGCCCAGCAGTGTAGTATAAATGTATAACATAGGCTAAAACCTGCACGTAACTGCACCCATATGCCCACATAGCTCTCTGTATAGCTGCACAAAAAATGCTGGTGTCTAGGCAAAGTGGGTCTCATGAACCATCATATCGTGGAGTACCCCCATTAGTGATCAGCGGAAAATCATCTACGCTTATGCATCTGGCAGTGCATAACAACACACTACCTCCATCAATAGAACCATTAGCCTCGTCTCATCTGGATGGGCTAGGTACATCTCTCTATAGCTCAAACTAGCACTATGGAAATCTTAGATCAGCTGCTCCCTTGCCAAAAACCTATACCAATCGACCTCCTCTAAGGCCTCAGAAGGAGATTAGAGTAAAACTTGGAAACCCAATATGGGTAGCTGTAAATTCTAAAAACACATCCTCTAGGGTGATAGTCATCTCACCTGTCGATAGGTGGGAACATGTTGGTCGCGAGAGATCCCATCTATCGATGAGCACAACCATCAGGATAGGCTACCGAATAACATGTTTGTAGTGATGAACCCCACTCAAAACCCACTACCCTCCACATGTTATAGCTCTAACCGGGGTCACCTGTGCCACATAACTGTCACCAATAGAAGTAGAGAATCCCTATACAGCATATGGTAACTACGCTCACCCCTGCATCCAATCTAAACAGTGACATTAATTTCACATTTACCATGACCCATATTCACAAATTATCATTACCCTCCACCCTATTTTCACCCTACCCATCTCTAACTACCTAGCCCACATCACATTTTGCACCCTTGTGCCCTACTAATCATGACTGGTACCAGGTTCATCCTAATTGACACCGGTCACCCTTTAAGCTGGCCATCATTGGTCACCTATTTGGTGATCGATACTAGTTAACCCCTTACCGACCATGGTTAACCCTTTAACCACACCATCAGTCACCTATCTGGTGACCAATAACGATTCTACCCAACCAACACTGGCTACAACTTGACCGACTGCCAGTCATTGGTCATAGAAAAAACCTGCGATCTTTACTTAAAATCCGCCCTTTTCTAAAAAACCTCCCCCTGCCCCCTTTTACCCCACCTACAATGACCTATACTACTCCTTGGACCTCTACCCACTCCACCTAATACCAATTTACTACCCTCCTCCTTTCCTCTTTTTTTCCCTGTTATTCCCTCCCATACCTAGATTTAATTTTTACCCACCCACAAAAACCAAAAAACCACAAAAACCTACAACTAAAAATAATCTACTCCTCTACTCTATCAATATCCACAATGTAGAGTAGGGATGCTTTACCTCGTCATTGTGATGCTCACCATCATTGGTGGCATGTTTGGCCCGTGTACTGCAGTGGCCCTCCTAATCCCTCTGCCGTGCCACTGCCATCACAAAATAGCTACTCGTAACCTCCCGACTGAATCAAATCTCTCACCCTGATCTTATGGACCCACTGCTCACCAACCAAACCCTCATCCAATCACATTGCCAAGCTCACTAGTCCCATTGTTTCCTACGGACACTTTTCTCTCTTTTCTCTCTCTTTTATTTATCATTTTCTCCAACTTTGCAAATAGCAAATGAATAAAAAAAAAAATATAATTTTTTTGTTTTTATAACCAATCCTGACCTAACCAACTTTGGTTACCCTTGACTCGTCATCGGTCATGTGCCCTACCTAACTGTCATCGATTTTTATCTATATCAACTGTCATTGATTCTCCTTGACCAGCATCAGCCACCCTGACATTGCACATTGCCCTATGTCTTTACCCCTTTACCCTTATCCCTACCTCCTCTTTTTTTTCCACACCCAACCTTCACCCTGGTCATTTTACCCCACCCCACCTTTACCCTACCCATTTGACCTCACCTTTCTTGACCTCATCATTTTACTACCTCCCCTTTTTCCTCGTTTGGGGACTCATTATTCTACCCCTACCTTGGCCTTACCCAGTATCATGACCTAATACATACTTGGACCTGGGACCATCGCTAGTGACCTTTCACCTCATGTGTTCACTATACCCTTGCGGCACTTGTTACCTATGTTGATTGACTTAATGACCTTACCTAGCCTATTTCCGATGACTATTTATTCCTTACCCTACCTTTTGTTTGTCCCATAACATACCTAAATGTTCTTGCACCTAACCTACGTTGTGTTTTCTGACCATATCCTATACCTATGGATACTGTACATCACCTTTAACCTTGTTTGGATAAACCTATCAACCCTAGATGATTTAGAGTTTTTCCTTTCTCTTCAAACACAGTAGTGTGTTGCAGTTTATTCATATGCATGTGCATTTGATTGTTGCTAACTTTGACCTAGACCCATTCCCTAGACTACCTAAGTGGACCTTTTAACCGTTTCTCCCCTGTGCCCAACCTGCCTTTTCCTCCCATTTATCTTTTATATCAAACCACTCACCGATTCTGGCCTTCGGCCTCGTCCAGTTCCTAGTTAGAGGGGGATCACCTTCACCCACAACATGGGGCAACCACATCTTTATTTTTTTTTAGCATCACTTACCAATAGAAGCTACGGAACAAAAAAGGGGCAAAATGTAGACACTAAAATTAGGTCACACTCCCCTTTGGTGCTCTCAATGAATAAACACCCTTCAGAACATTCACCTAGCCATGGCCCCTTTCACCCCACTAATATTAATTTAATTAAATTAATTCATTATCCACACTATATCTATTATTTATATATATTATTTTAAATAATATGTACACATACATACTTCACTTAGACACCTCACCAAGCCAACTCAACCTAAGACCTATTTCTTAGTAAGTTACCATAACTAACTAAGACATCACCCAAACCCTAAAAAATCAATGCCTACATTCCCTCTAACCACATTCCTACATGCTCAACAAGAAGCTCCCAATATAATCCGTGGGTTAACAACATGAAATCTGACGAAATCAAGAGGATCTCCCTAGTTTAGTAAACCTAGGAAATCTCGCCTTGACCCATGTTGGTTACCCCTAACCATGTCGCTAGGGTAAGCTGGAACCGCCATTGGTTACCCTTTTAACCCCCAAAATAGACCTCACTTCTCAAGGTTGGAAAGTTAGAATTTGGAAGTTGGAAGTTGGAATTTGGTGAGAAAAAAACACATCTTCAGAGAGATAACACATCTTCAGAGAGTGAATTTCAGTGGAAACCCTGCATGCAAGGAAGGAGATCAAATATCTTCTCTTACATAACCATCCCAACCATGGATCTAATCTAACCAAGCATAGAGAGGAATGTATATATATAGCCCATGTAGAAGCTTTTCCTTCCAGTTGGTGATCCACTTGCAACCTTCAAACCCATAATCAACACCTCCATCCCTCACTCACAGGCATTTAGGACCGGAATCCAAGTAAGTATAATGTCATACTTTTCTGGTTTATTTTGTTTCATCATAATTTTATAATCTATTGTTTACCTAGCCACCTATTGACCTTCTCCAACATTTCCACCTCCATATACCCATTAAAACCTTGCCAAAATTCTACCCCAGTCACCCAATCCCTCATCCCAACTAACCAAAGTCCTTTGTGTAATAAAAAAGGAGACCTAAAGCTTGTTATATGGCATTCCCAGATTTCCACATTAACTGGCACTGGTTACACCTAATCACCGTCAGTTACCCTGAACCAACATCAGTCTCTGTATTTTCCCATACAACCCAGAATAGATACATGCCCACCTAATTTCACCTCACCTCATCCACCTGTGATCTACCTGAGACCTATGTCAAACCCACAGAATCTAGAACCAATCATTTGACCTTTGGATTCTATTATAGCTTAGCCTGTTAGAGTAGATCTATTTCTTATTGTGTTTTATGTGAGATACCTAAATCATTTCAACTTACAATAGGATTTACTTTGTTTACAAATTTAATTTTTTTTAAATAGTGGACTGATAGCCATCTAGGAAGTATCACACTTCCTAGACCTAGCATACACTAGGCAGTTCACTACCCATATTGTTTAATTCCTTCTAGTGGTCTTACTTTTCATTATAGGTAGTTCCTCCTAGCCAAAAGGAATATCTCATGATCAGCTATGGATTCAAAAGTCATATGTGCACACGCAACAACCCATCAACCAACATTTGAACAAGTATTCCTCCTACACCCGTTACCTTATCTTTTTCATCAACACTTCAAAGAAACAATCTAAGAATCAGGTGAAACAGAGGGTACCACCAATATAGCTGAGCGAAGATTATTTGAGGGTGAGCGGAGAGGAATGGTGTGTACATGTAAGGAAGACTGATAAATGGAAGATAGGAAGGACATAAATAGTAGTAATGAATACATGACCATGATACAGGTGGGAAGAATGAGGGGGGAAGAAGATTAGCAAGTGTGAATCATAATTGTGCTAAGTCTTCATATGTGAAAACAACATCAGGAAAAATGGGATTGAATGAGATATGAGGCCAATAAGAGTCATGTATGAGTAAGGTGCATGTAAACGGTTTGAGCTGTGGATCAGGGGGAACCTGGGGAGATGGAGGAGGTGATATGAGGTCTAGTGTATGTACAATGGTCTGGAAAAGAATTGATTAACTAAAATTGAATGATAAGACGTAGTTAATCTAATCTAGGAGGATATATAACACAGTAGATAAATGTACTAAAATAATATGTAAATTGAATAACTGAAGTAAACTAATGAAATCAAACCCTAATATGTAAGAAGGAAGTAAGGAACGAACTCAACTGATAATCGACGACTATCGTAAAGTGTCACAGGTCTGATTAGAAATTCTGGGAACATGAACGAACATGTACAAGCCTTGAAAAGACTAGATCTAGAGGATTTGAGTGGATTGGGGCACCCACGGGAACTCTAGTATGAATTATAGGTGCCTTGGTCTAGGAAAGATGTCTGGAAATGGCCTTCACAGGGTCGGAAGGTGATCTACAACTCTATCTACTTGTCACACTCAATTTTGTGTGTTGTGTAAAATGCTCCAAATATTAGAAGGTGAATGAAATGACCTACAAGAGACCAAAGAGAAGTATCAAAACCCTAAAAAATGAAAATACAAAATGAATGGGTCAGACTGAGCTCAACTACCACAAAAATGGGCTTACTAAATTAAGCATTGCACTATATTTTGGACCCAGATGTAGTTTTGGTGTGTGTGTGCATGTCATGCCCTAGGTGCTCTTGTGCCAGTCACAGTTTGTGAAATAACAAGAAATAACTAAATGTAGAAAATGTAATAGTATGTCTGTATGGGATATAATATAATCCACCCCTATGAAGTGAGATGCAGATGTCCTAGATTTTTCCTTGATGATGGAGATATGTGGATGCCAATGCAATAAGTAGATGCGAGTATAGATGGAGTGATAGTAGATAGTGATGTTAGGTCCCTCATTATGGTCTCATAACTTTATATTTATAGGGATCTCTTGGTCTAGTTTTGTAATTAACCCCATAAAGGCTGACCATATAAAAGACAAGAATGAAAAATGGCTAGAAAAGACTACGAAAATGGTGGGAAAGTGGAAAATAGACCATGGTGCCCATGGGCGCCCCAATATTAAATCTAAGTGTCCTAGTTAGGGTTAAGACGACGAGGGATATTTGGAAATTACTGGGAAAATAGGTGTAATAGGTCACAAAATATGAAATAAAATAAACAAGATGGTCAAAAGGATGGGGGTTAGTTAATATTTTCTTCCCTTGAGAACCTTATAAATAGTAGTATGAGACTGGGATACATAAATGTCTAAAGTGCATGATTTTGTGACTATATTTTATCCCCACTTTATGTTGGTGAGATAAAATATCAGTAACAAAAAGTAGATAGAGGTGCGTACCTGATGCTATTGTAGAGTGACGAAAAAGGTGTGCACAAGGACTAGACAAAGTGTGGAATGACATAAAGATGGAGGAGTGTGGAAACTATAGATTAAAAAATGCACAAATAAAAAATTAATGAGGGTGAATCTAGGGTGAAACACTTCTATGTGTAGCTTCCGCAATGTGTAGTATACCTGCATGATTAGTAAAAGCATGTGCTATCACGGAATGTTATTTTTGTCACTGTGTTGTTTCCCCCATTTGACTATTTGTTTCTCATATGGATGGACCTGCAAGGAGAAAATGATCAAGTAGTCAAATATGTATGTATGTAAGTGTAAAAATGCTATGTAAAATATGCATGTAAGTGTAAAATACGTAAAGTGTAAATGAAACATGTGCACCTGATCCATGTCGAGAAAGAGTGTAGAAGGATATCTTGTACTACGAGTTGTTTGGGTGATATCATGCCACCCTGGCTGAAGAAGTGTAGGGAAGAAATGTTCTGTGTCCTCCAAGCTCTAACCACTTCTTCTAAAATGTGTGAAGAGATATCTATAACGTCCTAGTTTTTTGGGCGATCCGACGCCACTGGCCTAAGAAGTGTAGAGAGGCACACCCAATATAACCCCTAAGCATGTAACTACTTCTCAGAAATGCTAAGGACACCATGTCCTATAAAGCTGCTATGTATAGGGTTTGTAGACTTGTATGAACCCACTCGATGTGTATAAGTGCACTGAACTAAACCCGTGTAAATACACCATGTTATTAGAAACCCCCAAATGATGCCCCCCTATTTGGGGGTGTATGCAATGTCACTCATAGGAGATATGCGGCCTTAAAAGAGGGCCAATTGCATGTAATCTAAAAATTTCTTGGTAGAAACCATGACATGCACAAATAAGAAGGGATAGTTAAAGACAAGTGTAAACAAGCATGTAGAAAACAATGTATAAGATACACAAATAATGTAAAAACTATCAAGCATTGTAGTAAACATGTAAGAAGACAAGTAACATTCATAAAGAGGGTTACAAACATGGGACATCACTCATGATGTCGCAAGACACGTAAGGTCGCCATGGTCGTAAACAACAAACAAGTGTGCACACTAAACATAGTGTAGTAAAAAAATCAAGCACTTTAGGCATTTTTTATCCCGATCTCATACTACTATTTAGAAGGTTCTCAAGTGAAGAAAGTACTAATGGATCCCACATTTTGGCCATCTTATTTTTACCTTTTATTTCATCATTCTGACGTATTTTCCTATACATGCCAAGATATTTCATCATTGTCCCATCATTTTAGCCTAAACTGGGGTGCCCCAGGGCTTCTTTGTCCCACCTGGGGTGCCCCAAGGTGCCTTGGTCCCACATGGGGCACCCTGATCCTTGTTTTATCTTCCCACCTCTTTTTAGTCTCTTTCTAGCCATTTTTCAGCCTTATATTTTTCCTAATCGGCCATGTCGGGGTTAATTATGAAATTAGAGAAAGAGAACCCTATAAATATAAAGTTATGAGACTTTAATGAGGGTCCTAGTATCACTTAATACTATCAATCCATCTAGAGTTACATCCATTAGATCACTTGCATTCAAATTCTTCCATGCATCAATGATAGGACATCTACATCAACACACATAACATAGGGGGAGGGATTCTATTCTATTCAATGCACACATGCTATTACACTTTCTATAATTATTTTTTCTTGTTAGTTCACAAAGTGCGACTAGCATAAGAGCAACTAGGTTACGACATGAACATACACACCAAAACTACATTTGGGTCTAAAATATAGTGCAGTGCTTAGATTAGTAAGCCCACTATTGTGGCAACTGAGGTCAGTCTGACCCTTTCATTTTACATTTTTTATTTTTAGGGTTTTGATATTTATTTGTCTTTTACAGGCCATTCCTTCATCTTGCATTATTTCATACATCAGACATGGTTTGACAGATCTAATGTGACAGACATAATATTTTAGGGTATCTTACGACACTGCCAAAATAATATTTTGAGATTTTATAGAGACCAGAGTGCCTATTTTGTAGACCAGGGTATGCCCCGGGGCACCCTAGTACCTTCCTGAGGTGCTTCAGTATCCTTGTATATCTCCAATATGGCCTTTATGGGACCTTGAGTGATTTTCCCTACTCCTAGAATCCACAGTCAGACCTGCAAAACTTGCGACAATATTCAACAATTAGCTAAGTGTTTTCCTTCTACATCTTTGCATACTTAGGGTTTTATTTCATTTGATATAATTATTTAAAATTATTCCATCTTGTTTCAGTGTAGTTTATAACATTTTAGTCCTCCTATATTAGATTAACTATTGTTAAGCTTTCCCCAAGTTTATTTTAATTTTAGTTAATCATTTTGGTGAACCTGACCATATACACTCCTATAATCCTCTTTCTTATTTAACTAGGGTGTCTGTCTTTCCTTTCCCATGGATCACTCTCATGAGGAATTTACTGAAGCTCACCTTAAAGCCATCAATTATCACCTTTATGTGCACCCACAGGATCTATACTTACTTCTGTATGTGGCTCGTGAACAAGCTACTAACTTAGTGGAACTCCATCCTTCTGTGGTTATACCAACTATTGTGGCCACTTAACTACCTGCTTCTATGCTTCCACCTATTTCTACTATTCTAGTTTCTATCCCTGATCCTACCAATCATTTCACACATCCTTTAGTTTCACATGAAAGGCAATTCTCCTTTGTTGGTAATTAAGATTTAACCTCTTTGTATCATGATCTTCAAGCTCAAATTTGTAAGTTGCATTAGGATACTACATCGCCATCTTTAGATTCTAATTTGTTATTTCATACTCCATTTGTAACTGACATCTCTACTTATCTACTTCCTCCTATTTTTGTTACCCCTAAGCTTCTGATTTTCAATGGGCATGGTGACCTGCAGGAGCATCTTTGGGCCTTTCATATTTCTTGTCTAGATTTTAGTAACGATCATACCCTCTTAGCTAAAATATTTCCTTGTAGTCTCCATGACTATGCAATGTGTTGGTTCTATGATTTACTTGTTCCACTCAATTACTTCATTCACTCATCTAGTTGATGCCTTACTTACCCATTTCTCCATCAACATAGGCTCTAAGATTTCTTACGCCCAACTAGCACAAATTAAGCATGGATCCAATGAATAATTTTCTAATTAAATTTATGGTATAATAATAATCCCACTAAAATGAAAGATTTACTTTCTGATTATGAGCTGTAGGATCTATTTATCAAGAGTCTTTTACCACATCTATAAGAAAGTGTTCTCTTTGAGACCTTTTCTTCATTTGATCAACTTTATCATACTATTAAGCTTTGTGAAGCCTAAACATTTTATTCTATTCAGAAAGCTTAAGTATCAGGAAAAAACTCCATCCTCCACTCATTTTCAAAATAAGATACCATTTAAGCCATCTACCTCTAAGACAACCAATGCTACAATTAATGTTAACACAATTACCCCCTCTAAAGAAGTTCAGTCACAACAACCTAGGTGCATGTTTAACAACCTTCACATGGCTCCACATATTATATTAAAAAAAATCCTTGACAATAACCTTATTATCCTTCCTCCACCCCTAAGCTAGACCCATCATGAACAAAAGGGGAAAAATACAGTGAAAACTTCCATTGTGATTATCATCATTACATTAGACATTCTACAAATACATGCCTCAAACTCCAAACAATTATCCAATACCTAATTGAAAACAATAAGCTCAAATTCCTAGAATTTACTAACTCTTCTCCCGCTAATAACAAGGGTAAATTACAAATTTTTGATAATGAATCCTAACAACGTGATAAAAAGACCGCATATTCTTCCGTTAATCATACATATCATGCAGTATCATCTCCAAACTCAGGAGCTCTTTATTTCTTAGTTGCTAACACTAAAGATGTGCCACCCATCATTTTGTTTCCAAATCCATTTATCACGCTATATTTACATCTAATCATTTACACATACACCCATCTATCATTTTGACCACCATAAAAAATAACACTAAGGTAGATCCATCCTAGCCCATTAGTACATGTTTTATGCCGCTCCTTACGGGCCATTGGTTACCCTCCATTGTTACAAATTGACTATCCATTTCACAAAACCTTTGGTGTAGTTCAACTATATGTCATGGTCGGTCCCCTTACCATGATTTTCCTTTTCCTTGTTAGAAAGAAAGTTATAGGGTGTGACTTGCTCTTAGGCCTTAATTGGATTCATCGCTCTTAATCTATCATATCTATGACTCACTTGTGACGTAAATTAATTCATAATTTCCAAGTTATTTCTATTAATGGTGTCCCTCCATCTCCTCCATTTCCGCCATCTCCTTGTATAAATGTGTCATCCACCTCTTCTAACACATCTCATTCTATGTTATTAAAAGCACAATATACTCCTAGTTCACCTACTCACATTTCATCTACACGACCAAATCATTTCACTAGTCCTCCCCATTGCCATATGCCTATTCCTAGGACAATCACTACATCTCGATGTCAATCACCACCTCAATTTATCCCATGTGGATTTTCACCCCCTTCACACATGAAATTTCCTTAATATCCATCACCAACGTACATTACTACGTCATGATATTCATCTCATATCCATCCATCACATGTGTATCAACTTCATTCCCATGTGTAGTGTTTTTCTACCACACCACCATTACTCGAGTATGATCCTATGCTTTCATCATCATAGGCACCAACCGAGGGACCATCTGTCCTTCACCCTCATTGGTTAGTTCATTTCATAATTCACTTGGGGGGCATGGTATCTCACCCCTGCATTCTAACATATGCACATAATCATCCGTCACTCTTCTTTCCTAGGAATTATCATCCCACATTATGGCACCCTCATAACCTGATGACACACTCTTGTGCTTCGATTCATACTTGATAGTTGAGGGATTACCATTAGATTGAACCCCAAAAACTACACCTTAGGCATTATACGTTGCATCCCACCATACATTTCACATGAGACGCCATTCATTCTATACTTATTATACATTATACTAGTCCTTACCTATACATTACATTCATTCCAATATCTAGGCATTTCGTTATAATATACACTGCACATTTTCATATCATTTTCTAAAACATATTATACTAGTCGTCGTTACCTATGAATCTAGTTTTGAATTTCATTCCTACAATTATTCTACATTTTAATAGTCCTTACCCTACGTCCCACATACATTATTAGGCTATGCACGCATGACCTCTACATCATCCTAATATGCATTTCCACATACATTCTATATATTATGCTAGAATACATTACATATGGGTCTAGATTTACATTTTATCCCTACATATTATATTCCTATCTACACATATTATCACATTTTACACATTACATAGTATACATATTACACATTCACGCTGCATTATTCACACCGCACATTTATACATTCTGATTATCCTATAGTCATTTTATCATTACTTCATAGACTACATTGTTCTACCCAATGCTCTCACCACCCTATGAATCACTTTAGTTCCTCTGTCCATACTCGACCATTGAGGGTTTACCAATCAAATGGACCCTACACTCACCATGTGACATTTCATCATGCGACATTCTTGAGATAATGACATACGCTTGAGGATAAATCATCACTGACCTCCATCCTTGCCTCTAGTAGTGGTTTAAAATTTAGGCTAAATCACCACCTCAATTATCATATTGTAGTGGTATACAACTTAGGTTACATCACCACTCCATCCTTTCATCTTGTAGTGACATACACTTTTGGTGACAACGCTCTGTCACCCATCTCACTTTTAGGGATAAATTATCATTCACACTTTCAACATATCAGTGATATACGCTTAGAGCTAAATCATCACTCATCCTTTCATCATATAGTGATATAAGCTTAGGGATAAATCATCACTCATCCATTCAACAAGTTGTGATATACGCTTAGGATATAGGTTTCATGCACATCTCTTCACATGTCACATCCCATCATCATTTACATAGATACACTCATCGCAGCGTACTAGAAACATAAAACACTACTCGACCATTTCCTGATGACAGACTCTCATTTATGGTTCATTCTTGACTGGTAAGGGGGAAAAAATGAACCTCATTACACACACTTCCATACACTATGGGGAATGATGTTCCTACCATTCCATCTTGCATTCCATTCCATCCATCCACAACATACTGCATTGTCTTGGGGCGTTTAATTTTTCTCGCTAGTGTTTTGCATGATCACTTTACTGTACATGTTAGGCTTATTTCTTCTATGTAATTATCCATATCATACACAAATTTGTGTTCACACCTTTATATAGTGTGATCATAGATACAATAATTTTACACGTGGCATGGATGCTCACCTTCTACCCTTCCTATACTGGTCACTGGGGGCATCCACATTTGTCTTATCTAGGTGCTATTATTTTATTTTGTTCTTAGCATCTTACACTTAATTTATCACACACACTCTGAAATATTGGTTATTTCTCTAACATGCTAACAAGTGTTCCACGTGGAGACACTTGTTTTGCACAATGTTTCCTTGACTTTATTTTTCTATACTTGTTTTCCATTTTTTTCCATTGTATGTGGGATTTTCCCTTTCCTTGTGTGCACACTTGTTTGTTGTTTATGGCCATAACAACCTTGCATGTAGTATGACATCGTGAGTGATGTCCCATGTTTGTAACCTGACTTTATGTGGTCTACATATTTTCTTGCATGTTTACACTACTTTGTTTGGTAGTTACTACATTATATGCATCTTTTACACTTTTCTTATTGTATGCATGTGTTTTCGGACTAACACTTGTTTTGTCTAGACATCCCCTTTTGTGTGTACCTTGGTTTCTACTAAGCATTTTCCATTTCCTCTACAGGGTATAGTTCTACAGGTCAAATTGTGGTAGGTCATCGTTTGGGGCTACATTATCCTTTCAGCGATGTCACATGTGTATCCAAAGAAGGGGGGAATCATTGAGGGTTTTATATACTAACACAATGTATTTACACTGGTTTAGTACAACGCACTTTCTGCCCTTGGAATTGTGGGTTTACATAAAGTGAGTGAGTTCATACTAGTCTACGAACTCCATAAACAATGGCCTTTACAAGACATGATGTCCTTTGGCATTTCTAGAAAGTAGTTACATGATTGAGGGTTACAGTGGGTGTGCCTCTCTACACTAATTTTACTAGTTAGCATCAGGTCACCCAAAAAAATAGGACACTACAAAGGTCTCTTCACACATTTCAAAATCAAAGTGGTTAGAGTTAGAGGATACAAAGAATTTCCTCCCTACACTTCTTATACTAGGGTGGCGTGAGATCACCCAAAAAAATTTTAGCAGTACAAGATATCCTTCTACACCCTTTTCTCTCGACGTAGATCAGGTGCACATGTTCCATTTACAATTTCATTTTTGATTATTTTACATTTACGTATTTTACACACTTCTATACACATGCATACCAACTTTTTTACATACATACATATTTGAATATTTAATGATTTTCTCCTTGCAGGTTCGAGTGTATGAGAAAGAAGCAGTCAAATTAGGGGCAACAACAACAATGATAATAACACACCACAACGACACTTTCCTTTACGAACCATGTAGGTACACTACACACCGCAACAACTACACACACATTTTTCCCCAGGTTCACTCTCATCACTTTTTATGCACATTTTTCATCATTATAATCCACGCTCCTCCACTTTTTATTTTTATCATTCCATGCTTGAGTCTAGTCCATCAACACGTTTATACTACACTCTACATGGATATCAGGTACACATCTATTTCTACTTTATGTTACCGAGTGTTCCACTCACCAACATAAAGTGGGGGAAAAATGTAGTCACAAAATCATGCGCTTTAGGCATTATTTAGCCCAATCTCATAATACTATTTAGAAGGTTCTCAAGTGAATAAATTACTAATTAATCCCACCTTTTGGCCATCTTATTTTACCTTTTTATTTCGTCATTCCCACATATTTTCATATACATTACCACCTATTTCATCACTGTCCCATCATTTTAGCCTAAATGGGGGCACTGAAGCCTGTACTGGGGCACCCCTAGGTGCCTTCATCCCACCTGGGGTGCCCTGATCCTTGTTCTATCTTTTCACCTCTTTTTAGGCTCTTTCTAGCCATTTTCATCCTTATCCTTTTCCTAGTCAACCATATCAGGTTAATTACTAAATTAGAGCAAGAGAACCCTATAAATATAAAATTATGAGACCTTAATGAGGGTCCTAGTGTCACTTACTACTATCACTCCATATAGAGTTGCATCCATTGCATCACTTGCATCCACATACTTCCATGCATCAAGGAGAGGATATCTACATCAACACACACAACATAGGGGGAGGGATTCAATTCTATTACATGCACACATGCTAGTATATTTTATATAGTTATTATTGCTCTCTACTTCACAAAGTGTGATTGAAACAAGATCTCCTAGGGAACGACATGCACACACACACACACACACACTAACTACATTTTTTCTTGAAATTTAGTGTAGTGCATAGATTAGTAAGCCCACTATTATGGTAGATGAGGTCAGTCCGACCGATTCATTTTGCATCTTTTATTTTTAGGGTTTTGATACTTCTTTGTCTTTTACAGGTCATTCCTTAATATTGGATTATTTCATACATCTCGATAAATTCAAGATATCTAGTGTGACAGATAGATAATATTCTAGGGTATCTTGTGATACTATCAATATCAAATTATGAGATTTTATAGAGACTAACAGTGCACCTATTCTATAGATTAGGGTGACTTGAGATTACCCCAATACCTTCATAACCATTGTAGTCTCCTTATATCTTCTAGATCTGGTCTTTATGGGTACCTCTGATTGATCGTTCTCTACTCCTGGAATCCACTAGTCAGAACCTACAACAACTGTGTGACAATCTCCAACAATCAACTAAGTGTTTTCCTTCTACATCTTTGCATACTTAGGGTTTTATTTCATTTGATATAATTCTTTAGAATCATTCCATACCATCTTAGCATATTTTATAGCATTTTAGTCCTCCTATATTAGATTAACTATTGTTATCCTTTTCCATAGGTTAGTTTAATTTCAGTTAATGGCATAGGGCAAGGCCCATAAACAATGTCAAACAATGACAAAAAATGAAAAACAATGTAACGAGAAAGTATGGGAACTAATATCCATGCATAGTAAATACTGCATATGAAACACTTGTTAACATGTTAGAAAGATAAATAGTATGTAAAAAAAGTGTATAATCAATTCATATAAAGTGATAAGTACAAAATGAAACAATAACACCTGGAAGAGATGAATGTGTCGATGACCCCACCGATCAGTGTATGAAGGGTAGAAGGAAAACATCCATTCCAAATGTAAGATAACTATATCTATGATCAAAACTAGAAAAATGCGTGAATGTGCATGTGTGGATGATATAGATAAATGACATACAAGTAAACAAACTAGCATGTGTAGTAAAGTGATCGTGAACAAACAAGCGTAAGAAGGAATACAAGAAACCATATATGCAATATGCTATGGATGGATGGAACAAAATGCAAAATGGAATAATAGGATCCACGTGCCCCCCCGAGTGGATGGAAATGTATGTAGTGAGATTCATTTTGTTTTCCTCCTCAACAGTCAAGAATGAAATGTAAATGCAAGCACAACATCGGGAAATGGTTTAGTAGTGTGTACCATGTCTAACACACTATGTTGAATATGTATGTGAAATGGTGATGACATGTGACATGTGAGAGAAATGTGTGTGGAACTTATAGCCTAAGCATATACCACTAGGAGATGAAATATGGAGCGATGATTTATCCCTAAGCGTATATCACTATAAGATGAATGGTGATGTAACCTAAGGTGTATACCACTTCAAAATGATAGAATGGGGGTGGTGATCTAGCCTAAAGCGTATACCACTACTAGATAGAAAGGGTGAGTCATGATTTAGCTTAAAGTGTATGCCACTAGCCTAAGAATGTTATAGGATGAAATTTCGCATGGTGAATGTAAGGTACATTTTATTTGTAAACCCTTGGTAATCAAGTATGGACCTTAGAACGAAAGTGTGTCATCAGGTAGTGAGTGTAATGCATAGAAGACAATGCAATGATGAGAATAAATGACCATGTGCTGAGTAAAATATGTAAATACACGATGTGTAGAATGTAATGCAAGGTGTGTAGAAATGTGTAAAATGTATTGTCTAATGAACATAACATAATACATGTAGATGAGTAATGTAGTATGTAGGAATGAATATAATGTTAGACTCATATGTGATGAAGACTAGTATCGTATGTAGAAAATGACATGAAGAAACATAGTGTATGATGTATGGTATATGACTATTTATATGATGTGAGGTAATATGAGTAAATATCCTAATAGTGTATGTAATGTGTGGGATGCATAGTAAATGATAGTAAACATTTGGATGATATAAGTATGGTATATGTAAGATGAAGAATAGTATGATGTGTGATGTATGAATGTGTAAATGTAATTTTTTTTTGTAGATTAAGTGTTGAATGTATAATGTATGATGTGTGAATAAACATAATGTATAATTCCTATAGTGCAGTGTGTGGGGTTCAGTGTAATGGTAATCTCTCAATAGTCAAATGTGAACCGAAGCACAAGAGTGTGTCATTGGGTAGTGATGTTGCTACAATGTATGATGATTATGACTAAGGGTTGTGTGAAAATGTAGTAATAGTTATAAAAAAAGGTGGGGGGAGAAGGTGTAGTATTATGCCCCTGAAGTACATGGATAAGGTAATGAATATATGCCATGATCAAGGAGATTATCATTATTAAGATCGAAATTGGCTGGAGAAACATCAAAAACTTGATAAGATATAGAGTGGGGAGGGTCAATGGAGTGTGTAAACATTTTTATCATATTATTCATTGGTGAAAGTGATTGGTGGAAAACCATGATCTTACCAACGAGAGATATTTGGAACATAAGAAGGAGAAGAATCATTGTGAATAGAGACGGTACCAAAAGGCATAAGAAATGTGAGAAAAGAATGATGTGCATCGATTGTACCACCAATATAATCAAGCCAGTAATGTTCAAGTGTAAGTGGATAATTTTGAGGAGAGCATACAACAAAAATTGTCAAATGAAAACCATGTAAGCCATAAGATGCCGTAATGTAAAAATAGCCATGATAGAGGTGTGGTAAATGAAGGGGTGGTAAAATTTCATTAAGTTTTATACCAAACCTAGTCAAACTATCACGTCTATATATGATTTCTGAAAATTTAGTGTCAATGGGAATATGTTTCCAAAAGGTCCTATTGATGAATACTGTGCATGTAAAAGTAGGTACCCGAGAGGTCGTTTGTGGAGGAGAAGAGATATCATCAACACTGTGCACATATCCTTTATATAATACCATAACATTAGTAGAATGGAGGTTTTTTAAACCTGTATTCACCTGGGTCATTGGCCAAAAGGTGTATTCGAAATAAGAATAATATACACCTAGAGGTGTAAAGTCAAGTTTCCTTAATGCTTTATTGGTAAGTTCAATAGCATCAAATTTTTCATTAGAATTCTTAGAGTCATCAGTGTGAACATTACCATATTGTTGCTAATTTTGGCAGGATATCCAACCTTCTACCGAGTCTTGAGTGATAGATCATGGAAAGATAAGTAGGAGTCCTTTTAGGTTTATTAATAGGAGTTAATTCTAGGTTTTAGACTAAGTCCTTGTTAGTTAGGATAGGTTTAGAATCGGTCTTAGGTCATTAATGAGGTTTGAGTAGGTCATTGAGTGAGGTGGCTAGGTGAGGTGGTTAAGTGAGGATATTAATTAATTTAACTAAGATAATTAATTTAATTAACATGTGCACTATGGGATATGAATAGGTAGGATATGGTTAATTTAATTAATGAGGTTTAAAGGGGAGTATGACCCAATTTTGGGTTCTACATTTTGCCCCTTTTTGTTATGTAGCTTATATTTGTAAGTAACACTAACAAAAATAGGAAATTGGCGTTCTAGGTGTGAATGGAGGTTAGAATTTCCCTAAGTAGGGATGAAAGTGAGATTTCCCCAAGTGTGGATGGAGGTGATCCCCCTCAAATGAGGAACTCATGAGGTGCTAGACAGATTTAGTGAGTGGTTTGATAAATATGTAAGTGATGAAAGTGAAGGTAGGTGGGTTTTAGGTAAGGGTATGGGTACTTTGGTAGTGGGTAATGGTCAAATCGGGTAATAGGTAATATTAATCAAATGCACACACACATATAGATTGCAACATGATACCAGGTAGAAGAGCATGCAAAATCTACATCATCCAAGGTTGTTAGGTTTATCCAAATGAGGTTGAAGTGATTCAAGTATCCAGGGTACAAGATATGGTCCAGAAACACAACTTAGGTTAGGTGTAGGACTTTTTAGGTATGATCTGATACACCAAAGGTTTGGTTGGGATAAATAACACGACAATAGGTAAGGTAAGGTCATTAGACTAAACCACACAAGTAATATCATCATAAGGTATAGTGAGTACATGAGTTTAAAGGTCACAAAAGGTAGTTGTAGTCAGGGTATGTAGGTCATGGCATGGGTACGACCAATGTATAGGTAAATAACAAGTCCCTAAACATGATTAAGGAAATGTATAGGTAATTTAGTCTTGTGGGTAGGGTGTAATAAGTGTTAGTAAGGTCAAATGGTATTTGGTAGTAATGAGTTTAGTTCAAAATGGGAAAATGTAGGTGAAATGGTACTGACAGGTGACTGATGCCGGTTATAACGTAACCGACACCAGTTTGGTATTACATGACATGATTGGTTTGGAGGTGGATTACTCAGAGTTGGATACAGATGTTGGGTACCAGTTGGTGGGAAATATAGGGTGGCTAGGGACATATATGATGTTGTATACTATAAGAGGCTATTGGAGGGGATGTTAGGAGTTGACATTGTTTGGAGGCCATATGTTATCTTTCCATATTATAGAGGCATGGATGAGGAGTTGGAGGAGCTTCAGTTGTTGAGGTAGATACAGAGATGGCGTGCCAACGAGTATGAGATGATACCCATAGACATGATTAGATGGTAGTTTGGGCTGCCACATGATATGCCTTCATCTTCCCCATAGTACCAGAGAGATGACATGGAGATAACCATGTCTCCAACATGACCAAGTGTACCAACAATGCAAGAGGAATAGGTGGTGGATAGGTAGATAGATGATGCCAAAGCCACTAATGGATATAGGAAGTGGTGGGTGACACAACAATGGGAGACACTACCGAGGCCAAAGTAGCTAGATCTTGCTATGGTGATAGTACAAAGAGATGCCTTATAGGGGCAGGTGGCCACCATTTAGAGATAGCTCATAGGTGTGCAGGGTTAGCTAACAAAAACTCATGCACAAGTGGCCAAACTGTAAGCCTAGGTGATAGCCTTATAGGATCAGATAGCCCAGGTATAAATTCCTAAATAGGGTAGTGATGGTGATGGAGTACATGTTTCCACCTTACAGGAACAAGTGACAGGTTTGTAGGGCTAACTGGCCACTGCATAGGCACACATAGTGGCATTACAGGCCCAAGTTACAGCACATGTACCTTCACAAACCCAAGGATAGGGTATGATACTACAAGTAGTAGCAGTGGGACATGGTCCCAAAGTATAGGGAGGAGGACATGGATCCCAGATATAGGGACCGAGGCTAGTATTAACAGGACAGGGCACATAGGTTGCATTGAGACCTATGGCACCACCTCAGATGATGACTATAGAGAGGTTTAGGGATGCCCTAAATGAGGCACGTTACTATTAGGATCACCTCACAACTACTGGGATAGATGTCCCTTCCTATTCTGAGTATAGAGCCTAGCAGGCTGCGAGTGAGAGGATGATATCCCACACTCATAGTTTAGAGAGCATAGGGGCCTAGCGAGCCCAAAGACATGGGAATGATGAGGCTAATAGTTTACGTAGGCTAGGCCTAGCTGAGGGCCAGGTGGATATTAGAATGAGACCCATAGAGGGTGGAGAGATGATGACAGGGTGACAGATAGGTCGGGAGGAGGAGACATGTGAGACTGACCCAGAGGATATGAGGTAGGGTGATGAGTAGCCACTTGGTATGATTATTGTTTTTGAGATTTTGATATATATACCAACTTGCATGCTGAAGATAGTGATGCTTATATGAGATTTTTTATGATTTTTATTTTTATACCAGACTGCGTGTCGAAGATAGTGAGGCTGCATATGAGTGATTGGAGATAATTGTATGTATTTGTATCTGTGTATGTGTGTATTGATACACATACTATATATTAGTTATATAAATGATGTTTTTTATTGCATGGATGATGTACCTATGTTTTAATTTCCCTTGTTATTGTGTATTGATGGAAACTAGGTAGATTAGGCATGATTGAGTCGAGGTCATGTAGGCATGATTGAGTTTAGGTCATTTAGGCCTGGTTGAGTCAGGTATAGGCATGGTGGAGTCAGGTATAGGCATGGTTTGGTTATGTGTATAATTTTCATTTAATTTCTAAGTTATTGGTAGTATGGGAAATAAATGATGATGTATATATATGTCATGGTGTAAATTTATGAAATACTTGATATCATGGATATGCGAAATGATTAATTGAATGTTTTGATGATATGACAAGTATGTATATTTTTATGTTTTCTTTAATTTCCATTTTTTTGTGAAAAATGGAAACTAAGTAAGGTATAATGTTAATAGAAAAATTAGGGGAAATTGGTTAGGGTAAAGAGTGTCTGAGCTAACCTCCAAGGGACCCAAGGCCTTTGAGTGCTGCCTATATAGCCCCGGTGAAAAGGGGCCTCAAGACGATGTAGTTCTCCCATAAGTTAGGGAATAATATGATGATGATAAATGATTGGATCAGTAGGTTTTAGGCATGTTTTAAGTCTAGGTCATTTAGGCATGGTTGAATTTAGGTGATTTTAGGCATGGTTAAGTTTAGGTCAGTTAGGCATGGTGATTTTTGTGAAAGAGGAATTCTTAAAATGTAGGTGTCGTTGGTCTTGTCATGTATAGGAGAATAAGCAAGTAATGAAGAAGATGAAGGGTAAGAGGTGACCAAAAGAGCCACCTAATTGGTAAGAACCATAACAATTCTACCATACCAAAGGTGGGATTTTGAACGTAAGACCCTAAAGGCGTTTCCTGATTGATTATTTGAAGGGTGAAGAAAGCCACATGATTATGAAATGTCACATTTGCAGTATGTACCTTGAGCGGGCAAAAAATTAGGGTGAAAAATGTGATGTGGTGAAAGTAGGTTGGTTTTAGCGTAACCTAGTATGAGAAAACATGCCTATTTTTCATGAGACCCAAGATTAAAATAGTCAAGTCCATGATAAAAAAGTTAATCTATTCATTTTTCCTTTTCCTTTTATTTTTGTTTTTATAGACTGATCGATGTGGGAAGTCTATGTGGGATGAGTAGATTTTCTCCTTGAGGTCTTTGTGAAGTTGATTGATGTGGGAATCTTATGAATATTTGATTTTATTGTTTGCAAGAATAGGCTTCTTATTATGATAGACTATGTACAATTTGGCTAGCTTGGTATAGCTGTCCTTCGAGGGAGCAGTCTATTTATAGTAGCAAGATAGAAATCATAGATGTCATTTTTGAGGGAGTCATATTTTTGCTGGAAATTTGACTCAAGGATTTGAATCCCATTTTACTTTTGAAATTGTTTTTCTTTGGACTTTTAGGTCATGGACAAGACTATAGAGACCAATAGGCTCTTGTGTTGTTGATAAAACCATGGCACACAGATGCTAACTATGAAAGAGAGGGTTTAAGTGATGAATGACCATGGGATTCCATCTTTAAAAATATGAAAAGTATCCATGAGAATCACGCCATGAGTAGGGCCATGGTACTCATATAGAAGATACGGCTTAAAAGGTGACAAGTAATCACATGATTATTGTTTAGTTGTTGCTCCTTAAAATAGGTAAGCGAAAGGTGAATGGTGCTCAAGGGACAAGTGCTTAATGGAAAGAAGGTGATATAGGAATTGATTCAACAATAGAAGGGTCAAAGATGCAAAACATTGAGGGGCTCAGGTTTGGGTTTACCTTTGAGTGAAGACAAACAATAAGCACCTAATCCATAGGTATGATTAACAATATACGGTCCAAGCCAATTAGGAGAAAATCTTCCACGTTTACTTTTCTCTTCTTTTATTACATGTTTATTTTCCTTTAGGTTGAGCTCACTAACTTTGAAGGTTTGTTCATGGACATGTTTATCGTAGGCACGTTTGATACATTTTTTGTAGATTTAGAGATGGTCAAGAGCATTGACACAACGCTCGTATAATAACTCAAGTTTTGCCAAATGATCTTGGTGAAAGTCACCATCATTGAGAATCTCTTTAAGTGAGTTATGAAGAGATGGAATCTAAAATTAAAGAGAAATAACATCCTTTATACCATATACCAGAGAGAAAGGTGAGGCAATAGATGAATTATGAATACTAGTGCAATAAGACCATAAGGAAAAAGGAATATGCATATGACAATCCTTGCCAGTATCGTCAACAAATTTCATAAGAATTTTGTTTAAGGTATTGTTGGTTGATTCTACTTGGCCATTGGTTTGAGGGTAGTAAGGTGAAGAAAAAATGAGTTGAATGCCGAAGGCATCTCCAAGTTTCTGTAGGATTTTGTTCTTGAACTATTTTCCGTTATCAGTGACAAGACGATGTGGAACACCAAAGTGACAAATGATATGATGGTTGATGAATTCACATATTTTATTGGATTTTTTTAGAAATAAGAGGTATGGCTTCTACCCATTTAGTGTAATATTCAGTAGAGGTAATAATCCATTGATGAAATTGGAAAGAATGATGATTGATCTCTCCGAAAAGATATAAACCCCATTGAGAGAAAGGCCAAAGGTCTTGTGTGACCTGTAAGGCGTGACTAGGGGTGTGATAAAGATTAGCATATTACTGGAACTTCACAAAACACTTGACATAGTCACAAAAATCACGGTTTAAGGTTGGCCAATAATATCCTAGGTGGGGGATGCATTTAGTGACAACTAAACCACTGAATAACCTCAAAAAATTCTATCACAAACTTACTGATGGTGTAGGGAACTTTAGAACTTATAAGGAATCGTAAGAGGATACCGTCAAAGCCACATTTATTAAGAATACCTACCATGATGACATAGTGAGAGACACTTTTTAGAAAGGCTTGTTGTGCATTGCAAGCAAGGTTTAGAGGTAAAATTAAAAGGGAAAGGTAGTCAGAAAATTACTTATACCAAAGGTCACGTGGGTAAGTTTTAATGGTTCTGAAATGGTTGACGTGTCCAAATAGATAGGAAGGTGATTGCAGCTCTTGTACTCTAACAAAGCTTTTTGATTCGGAGGGTGAAGTGGGTATTTGAGAAGCAAGAAATGCCATGGTGTCCACAAATTTATTAGTGGAATGCAGGGTGGTTTGAATTAAATAATGGTCAAAGTTATTCAAAAGGATGTCTACATGATGCTTATACTTTTAAAATATCTTGTTATGACATTAGTATATACCATTAAATTGATTTACAACCAGTTTAGAATCACCAAAGATATTAATAGATTTAACATCTAAGGTAATGACAACTTGAAGACCTAATACGAGTGCTTTATATTCAATGATATTGTTAGTACATTCAAAATCTAGTTTGAAATATAATGACATAGGTTCACCGTCAAGAGGAATGAGGATAACTCTTGAACCACCCTCAAGATAACATTTAGAACCGTCGAAGAATAAGGTCATATGGTAAATGGTATCATCTAAAGAGAGGTTAGCAATGGATTTGTCTGGGAAATCAAAGTTAGAGGATTGATTTCCTAAGAGGGGTGCATATGCAAATTGGTCAACGATGGTTTGTCCTTTGAATTTTTTTTTGATGAGTGAATTCAAGGTCTAGGTCTGCAAGTAGCATGAGATAAAGTGTAACAGGTTGATGTTGGTAGGGTTTGGCATACATGTAATGTAAGGGGTTAGTATTGGTGATGAAAAATGTTTTGTAGTTGAGTAGGTAATGTTGAGGCTTAGTGGTGAAAAAAACTAAGGCTATGTAAAGTTTTTTGGCGTGGGTGCATCTAGTTTAATAATCCAAAAGTGTATGACTTATATAATAAACTACTTGCTCCCTATGTTATTCATCACGATGAGTGAGCATGGCACCCAAAGAATGATCAGTAGTAGAAATGTAAAGGTGAAATGGTTGGTCATCCTTAGGGGGAATGAGCATAGGTGATTGGAGGAGGTATTATTTTAAGGCTTCAAATTATTTTTGGCATTCATCATCCCATTTGAAGGAGACATCCTTTTTGAAGAGATGATGAAATGGGTGGAAGAGGTGGTAAAGCTATGAAATAAAGTGATGAATAGATTACAAATTTCCTTACAAACTAAAAAGTTGACGAAGGTTATTAGGTGGAGGAATTTCAAGAATAACCTTGATTTTAGCATGATCAAATTCTATGCCATGCAAAGAAACAATAAAACCAAGGAGCTTCATAGAGAGAGTAGTGAATACACACTTCTTAGGTTAAAGGTGAACATAATACTTGATTATACGATTGAAAATAAGATTAAGGACTATAAGGTATTCGACCTGATGTTTATATTTAGAAAGGATATTCTCAACGTAATCTTACAATATGTGATGCATGATGTTATGAAAGATATAAGTCATAGCCCGCTGATATGTAGCACTGGCATTCTTAAGGCCAAAGTTCATGAATTGATAACAAAAGGTCCCTTAAGGAGTGATGAAGGTAGGTTTGTAATGATTTTTTGGGGTGAGTAATATTTGGTTAGAACCCAAAAAATCATCTATGAGTGATAGAATCTCATGGCCATCGGTAAGATCAACTAGTTGGTCAATACTAGGTAGAGGAAAGTTGTCTTTAGGTCAAGCTAAGTTAAGGTCATGGAAACCTGTGAAAATACGAAGTCTCTGGGTTACTTTTGTGATAAGAATGATGTTAGATATCCATTTGGGATAATCAATGGGTAGGATGAAGGAAACCGAAAGTAGGTGTTGGATTTCTTCTTTGACAATAAGGGAAATGTGAGGATGTAGTTTCTGCAACTTCTGTTTTATGGGTTTGGCTTCAGGAATAGTTATGATATTGTGGACCAAAATTTTTGGGTCAATACCAGGCATATATGCATAGGACCAATAAAAAGTGTTGCTACGATCTTAGAGGAATGAAGTAAAAGCTTATTGTTTAACGACATCTACAGATTGGCCTATCTTTAGAATGTGTGGGTTATCTTGAGTGTTAATATTGATTTCGATGGTCAATTCATTTAACATGGTTTGTGTCTTAGGAGGTCACGATCAGTGAATATAAGAATATTCCACACCAAGGTAGGTGAGAATAGACTCATCATCCTAACATTGAACAAAATTAATAGAAGGTGTATCGTCATGGATCATGTTAGGATACAGGAAGGGAAGAGAAGAGGGAGCCTCACCATCTCATTGATAAGTCAGAGGTACCAGGGAAATGGTGTTCACGAAAAAAAGAGTTAGGAGGAATGGATTCCAGATCCATAGACTCTGTGGGTGAAGGGGGTGAAGTTGGTAAATGGGGTGAATAAGGTTTTTCGTCCTCAATGAGTTTGATACAGGCCTTCTTAGAATATGGTTCAACAAAGCCAATACAAGTGCGGTATTTATGTTTACATGTTGTTCATGGGATGACAATATGACAGCCCTATTCATAGAAACCAAAGCCAAATCCCTTCCATGCAAAAAGATGAAGGAAGGTGTGGGCAAAGCGACAATTGATGATAGATTGAAGGTCAAATGAAAATGGTCATGTTTGGAAAGGTGGCTTGGGGAGTAGGTGGAAGTATCCAGTCCCCCATATGTTAAATTAGTGTAGATGTGGGGAGGACCATAAGGGAAAACCTTGCCTATGTGGTGATCATAACGAGGATGTTGATGAAGGTTACCATACTCTTGAGGAGTAAGGAATGTGTTGATGTTGTATAGGTGATACTCCCCCAGAGTGAGACATTGGAAAAGACATTCTAAGGGATTGGTAGTTGGTATATGGGTAGTGGGAATGGATGAATCACTGGAAGAGAAAGCATTGGTTGGTTGAGAAGTAGATGAGTTAGTGTATGGGTTAGATGTAGAGGTTGCGATGGTAGTGGGAATAAAGGAGTTAGGTCTAGGTGAGGTAGTGGTAACGTTGGTGGATGGGGTTGTGGGTGAAGGAGAAGTGGAAGCGGTAGTAGATTCCTTAATTGGTACAAGGACATCATTAGGTTGGTACAACATGTTACAGGTTTTGAATGGTGACAGCTCAGTTGGAATGGTATAGTTATGTCCTTCATGTTCAAATTTTACACATCGATGTAAGGTTTAAGGAACATAACCCATGACATAGATCCAAGGTCGGCCAAGAAAAAGGTTGTACTAGAACCCCCCCTCTAAGACATAGAACAATTATAGAATAGTACGGGGGCCCACACGAATGTGGAGAATGATGGTGCCAAGGGTGGAAGTGATGACATCATTGAATGAATACAACATAACTAGGTTATTATGCATGTAATTGACAGGGATGTGAATTTGGTTTTACACATGGGAGGAGATGATGTTGATGTTGGCACCACCATTAATCATAACGAATCAAATGCCTATATAATCAATGTAAATGGAAATGAAAAGGGTGGGATCAGGATTATTTGAGTGAAGAGGTATAACCTCATCATCAGAGAAACTAAACATGGCTACTTGATGAGTGGTAGAAGGTGTAAAGGAAGGGGATGAATTGGTGAGCAAAGCCATATGGTTAGGGGTGATAATGGAGGCCATGGGCATAGGGTCATTAGGTAAAAATTCAATGGATTGTAGAATCTCCATGAGGGCATGTCGATGGGATTTAGGAGTTTGGACAAGGTCATACAAATACATTTTTTTAGAGGAGATTGGTGTAGTTGTTTTATCATTATACGATGGGTGACCCCATCAGAAATAGGGTATGTGAGTCCCGAATGGTGATTTTTTGTATGGGTGCAGATGGTATAGTGGGCACCGAATTGGTGGATGGGCTGGTTACTTTCTCCTTTCCTTTGTCTTTTTGGGTGCAAGTGACAAATTGGATCATGTTAATATGAGGAAGAGAGGTTGATGGAGAAGGTGTGTCATGAAAATTATAACAACATGATGGACAAAAAACTAGTGCGGGATAAGAGCCTTGTGAAATAAGTAGGGCACAGTGGTATTTTGGTGGGGTTTTGGCTAGCTCTCTTATACAGACCATATTGATCTCAAATTTTGGAGGTGGATAAAAGGGTTATGGAGGTGGTGATGCAAGTTTCTGTATAGGTAGTGGACGAGGATGTGTGGTGATAAGTGGAGGTGGAACCGAGTCCTCGTCTAGAAGATCATCATCGTCAAATTTTTGTTCAAGAGTACGAAGTTGGAGAAGAATGTTTTTTAGATCCTTATAATTTTCTACATCATGTCCTGACACACGATGGTAGGTGAAAATTTTAGTATCATCAAACCCTTTTGATTTGGGTTTTAGTGGGTCGTAAGGTATAAGGGGTGGAAATGTGATGACAGAGGTCTCTAAAAGGTTAGCTAGAATGTTGGCGTAAGACCCTTCCAATGGATCATAATGTGAGGTGAGTGTGGGTCTGGATTGAAGTGTGGGTGATTTTCGTGGGAGAGGCATCATGAGAGGTGGAATTGGATATGAAATGGGTTTTACCACTAGCTTGGTAGGTTTTACTATTTTAGGTTTTGATTTTACCTACTTGGGTAAAGGAGTAGTAGATGAAATAGTGATAGAAGGTATTGTAGGCTTAACTACCTCTTTGGAGGGTAGTGGGTTTTTTAATTTTGGTTACACCTTCTTGGGTAAAGGTGAGGAAGGAGTACGCAATGTGGAAGGGAAGGTAGATGGCAGAAGAGGAAGAGTTATCCAAGGTGATAAAGGAGGCATGGTGAAGGTTGTTGGCAGAGGAAAGGTGGAAGGTATGTGTTAAAGAGAAGGAAATTTCATAGGTACTAATGGGGTTACTATAGGTGGTAGGAAATATGTGAATAACGGTGAAGGTGTACGCTGTGCAGGTAAGGTGGGTGTAATAAAATATCGTGATGAAGAGGTGGGATGCTATGCTTTTGGTTTTCCTTGGATAGGAGGTTACTTGGCCAAGGTTGATAGGTGAGGTCCTAGGATGAAGGGAAGTGGTGAAGGAGACTAAGGATTAGTGGACGAAACTGGTGTATGAGGTCTAGAAGGTTGGGTCTTGCTTTTAGGTGGAGGAATAGTTTTTGTGTGGGTTTATGAAGATGTGGCCAAGTCTAGTTTGACATGAGAATGGACTAGAATTGATGTCGGCATGACTCCTAATGTGGTGATGGTTTTGGATGCGGGGGAAGGTGTAGTTGTAGGTAGGTTCTAGGCATATGATTAGGTTTGATTGTGGGTAAAGGTTTAGGTGTAGGCGAAGGTGATGAAGAAGAGGTGTTATGGCCAGTATGGGCATGGTTGGTTTGATGGTCTGAAATACCTTTGGATAAATCGTAGAGGTATCAATAGATGACATTTGCATTTAGGTTGAAAAGGGTATCCGAAGATCCCCCCAAAGCATGGAATTATCAACATAATCCAAGAGGTCTACCAGGCGTGAAAATGACACTATTGTAAGAGGAGATGACATTGATGTAGTAGTAATCCCTGTAAATTATGTCTGTGAGAAAGGGAATTGGTTGGCTTCAGACTCTGTGGATAAGAGAGCTAAGATCAAATCAACTGGATGTTGGAAGGATAATAGGGTATTGTCACCAATAGGCAATGGTGCTTCTAAAGGATCCTCTATTGGTAGGGGAGATGATAGGTGGGATGAGGTAGGTTCTTCTTTTGGTAGAGAGGGAGGTGAACATGAATATCCAGTGGGTAGGAGAGGTAACACCGCAGGTTGTTAATTAGGTTGCAAGGGAAGTAGTGAAATGGAATCGATAGGTATTAGGGCCTCCTCTGTGGGTGAAGGGGGAGATAAAGGGGACTCCTCTATGGGTGCGGGGGTAGATGAAATATGATCCGCTTTGGGAAAAGGAGATCATGCTAAAATATCCTTGATGGAGGGGATAGGAGGAAATTACAGAAGGACTGGTATGATGTCAAACATAACATGGACCTCAAGGAAATTACTGTCATTAGATGAAGGTTCACTAGTTTGGTTAGATGACTGGGTATGGTTAGGGAGTAAATTCTTAAAGATATAAGAGTTCTTGATTAGTTGGTGTGTTTGGGTTGTCCAAGATGAGATCTCCATTTTCTAACGTTTGCTGGATGATGCTTTTGAAGGTTATACAATTACCATTGCTATAGCCTTTAACGTGATGATAGTTGCAATAGTCATGTTCCTTGTACTATGCAGGCATAGGATGAGTAGGGTGAAAACACATATGTGGTTTGATGGGTGGTAGAAAAATTACTACAAATTTAAGAAGTTTGTGCTAATATGAAGCAGAAGGATCCTGCGATTGAGAGTCTTCCGTTGCTCTCCCCGCACCTGCACTGGAATATGACATGGGCGAAGAAAGGTTGGAAGAGGGTTTTGCTTGTTAGATGCGGTGCGATCAGCCAAATTTAAAAAATACTTGCATTGGAGATATTTGGCTTGGAATAATATTGTTTTGGGGTTTTGACGAGGACCGAGGAACCTCCTTTTTTGACGTGATGAATGCAACTTTTTGTTATGCATTGAATTTTCTTTCTTCCTATGGAAAAATTTTCACGTTTTCTAGCCATGGTGCCTGCGTTCACAAGTACAGAGGTATTGGACTGGAGAGTTGGTGAGATGTTCTAGCCAATCCTAGTGAAACCAATCTATAGCTTGGTTTGAGGTAGTGGAAGTAAGCTGTTGCTGAGGCTCCTACTCATGAGTGAAAAATGTGCAATCGGATAGCTTTGTATTCGTGTTGAGTACAAGTCCCTGTATGGTTGACCCTTCTGGAAAACCTGCTATTCGCTGGAACACTGGCAAGACGGCTTCGAGCCAGTTAGTTAATGGCGTAAATGAATGTCGAGGTAAACCACCTATACCACTCCAATGCAAGTCTTGTTAAGGACATTGAGAATATCTGCAGAGTAGATATTCATCAGGCAGTATTAAATAAACCCATATTGGAAAGACCGCACGTGTACTGCGGGTCCCTTAAATGAACTGGTTGAATGTGGTCATTCCCAACTGTGTAGGGTATGGATGAAGGGGAATAGAAGGATGAATGGGATCATGTAGTTTAATGTTATGTTTAAGAGTGTGAGAGCAAATGGATGCTTTAATTTTACATCTTTACTATCATTTTTACAACGTGTTGGTAGGTGTGAGAGTGGGCACCTTACCAGTATAAAGGGGTTGATTGAGGAATGTCATCGATGTGGCAACCCTCTCGTATAGGTGTGCCCACGTCCGACAAGGCAAGGGGGGCATGCTGTTGTCGTGGCAATCTTCCGAAATGTGATAGGACCATGTAAGTGCTGTTGGTGGATAGGTGTAGTAGGTGGGTTGATGTATCAATCCATTTAGTGATTGGAGGTAAAGATTACGGGATGGAGAGGTGCTGTGTTGGCCTGGGGTATGGGGTACCCCCCCTGGGTGGCTGTGATTGTACTCTGTATCTCGCGCTGGTTAGTGCTAACAGGGTTTCTGACTCAAGGTGGATGATGAAGGAAAAAGGGTTGCCACCATGGGAGAAAATGATTGTCACAGTCTTGACCGCGATGCTAAGGGGTGCCATCAGAGTACCCTAGATATTGATGATGTGGGGTTAAGTTGGGATACTACGGGTGTAGGTGGCTGAAGGGTAACCACTGAGCTAGTAGGTAGCTTAGCTGATGTGGAAGTAGGGGAGGGCCAGGCGGACGGACATTAAAACATGCCAGAGTCCAACTGTCCTATGAATCAGAGTGGAAGGAAATGGGTGAAGATAATGTTGTAAGGCAGTGCGGGTTATGGTAAGGGTCTGCAAACTCCTATCACGGTATGATGATCATGGGTGGAGTAGATTCAACAGGTGATGATGGATGAAAGGTGGTAATGGGTAGCGGATGAAGATTAAGGATTTCATGGAAGTAAAGGGTGTACTGTTGTCTTGACTATGGTCAAAGGGGCAGGGGTACAAACCCATATGAGGTGGCCAATGTTGGTAATCTGTTCTCTGTTAATGACAACAAACAAATACACAATGAGGAAACAGTTCGTTTTGGGGGGGATAAACCTAGTTCTGTGACTTTCACAATTAAAACAAAGGGGAATTGACGTGGTTGGGGAACCAATGACGGGTGATAGGGTGACCAGATGTGCTAGTAGGTTAATCGATACGGGTTCCTGTAGAATAAAGTTTTGCAAATGGGGGCACCACTGTGATGCACTGAGACAAACCTGGACTGAAGTGATTTTAAAGATTCCAGGGGTTGAGATATATGTATGAGGGAACGTCAGGAAAGAATAGAAAAAATTGGGATGGAGTGTTTGTTTTGGTTTAACATGACACATAGAATGACCCCTAATAATCAGGTAAACTGTGATGACGAGTAAACTGATACGCCTCGCTGGCATGAACACCACTCATATGCCATTGACAAAGATGGAGAAAGTTAATTTTTGTGACTTACATCATGTAAAATTTACCAACCCGAACACTCTCAGTATATGTGATGGACCCATAACACAATTAGAAAAATTGGAATACACCAACTATAATTTGGAGGTGAAAGAAGAACGAAAAGCACAAAACGGAGAAACTGAACACGTCTTTCACAAACCAAAACCCAAATCAAGCAAAAGTTAAGAAACATGAAATCCTATGGGTGAATTTTAGTTGAGCTTCTGATATTTAAGAATGAATCATGAATAGAACAAAGTTAGTTTTGGTTTGATAGAAGGGTGGGTGTCCTATGAAAAATCCAAGATTCTAAGGTTGGATTCAGGTAAAAGGTTTGGTGGGTGCAGGCTTTCCTGACTAATGCATGGACGAGAAACCGTGGGGGCCCACTATCAATCTCTGATAATGTGATCCTTGTGAAAACTTCTTCCAGGTAGGTCGGCGGCTGTTCAGGACTCTGTGTCCCCTAGTAAGTGGTTGGTCATAGCCAGCGAGTGTGTCAATCGAAATATGATAAATTGTGTCCACCAGAAGCTCGGCCTCACTTCGGCCCTTGGTTTCCCTCCAATTCCTGTGCGCCTCCTCGTGCACCCCATGCCATCATGAAAGCAAGTTGTTTCGCACTCCCTCAAGAATTCCCTTCGCTGTCGACCCTGGCCCGCTCTTAAGCGAGGCTGCTCTATCCCCTAATGCACAGAATACCCCGGCCGCCACAAACAGCGCTTTCATTAAAGCCACTAAAAGTTGATTTCCTTTAGAACCCATCGAGAAGGAGATATTCCAGAGCAGAAAAGTATGTGATAATGTTTGGACGGGAAATACAAAAGTGAGGCATTAATATTTCATTGACACGTTACACTCTGGGAGGTAGGATAGGTAGGCTATGGTTCCTTCATTACGAGTTTACAGGGGAGCTGTCCCCCTTTGGTTGTTATAGGTGAAAAGAGTCAATGGTCCTGAAGCATGGAAGCGAGAAGGTTGATGGTATGTGTCAGCTCATAGGCTTCCATAGCCTAAGGAAAGTGCCAAGGTATTATTCAATATTTTTACAAGTTTGTAGCACTGACGGATAGTCCACCAAAGACTCAGGAGTAGGCTGAGTGAAGTTGCAAAACGCCTTGCTGAACCTAGAAAATGCCACGAAAGGTTAAGTGGTTAGGACATTAAACGGATAAAGTCACAAGCTACATGGAATAGCAAGGCGATCTACAAAAACGATAAGTGACGTCGCGAACCCCAAGAAGAACGTGACAGGTGAGAACAAGCCGAGGAAGGGGTTCGAAACAAAGCCATCGATAAAGACAAAAACCTTGAATAACTATGGAAGCCACGGAAGAATGAAAAAGCCGCAAGAAGAAGAGATAGAGTTTTGGACATGGAACAAAGCCACAATAAAGGGAAAAAAGATCAAGGAGGATAGCATCAGGTACATTAGGATTCTGGGGGGAGAAGCATATACGGAGCAACAAATAAATTAAAACGCACAAGTCAGGGGAAAATTTGTAGAGTCCAGAAGAGATGCGATCAGGAGAAATTCCTAGGCGATTAGGAAGGAAAATCCCACAAAATGACAGATATGGAACTGAAAAGGGTTGAAGGTAATAAAAATATTTTAAACATAAACAAGTAAGATTTGGGTTCCAAATCGGATGGTGATTCGATTGTTAGGAAATAAAGGCACGTGCTTCATCTCTCTAGATTTATATGACATCTGACGTGTGAAATTCAGTTGAATTTTCTCGTGATCCAAGTTTCAAGGAGCAATCACTTGAAGCAGGAAACCGATCACGTCATCTATGTCCTGTTGAAAATTGTAAAAATATGGGACCCCTCTTTTGGAAACCGGCAACAAAGCTTATGGAAAGGGGATGGGAATGTGGGAATCAAGAAATGAATTATAGAAGAAACAAAATATGGTATTAGCTGCATTCATTTAATGGGCCAGATTCTTAGGTGACCTAGCAAGAAGATACACAACACACTAATCGAGGGAAAGGTATGGGTTGATTGATCACATAGATTGGACTGCAAGATATTTTGTGGTGTCGAGACAATATATTGATGTACCTCGCTGCAGCGCAATATACTAAGCTATGAGCGAGGAACGAGGCCGCGGAGCGCAGATCGCTGCTGCTTGCTTATTGGCTGGCGAAGCCCTCCACGAGCGAGACGAGACATATGATGAGGTAGAGGGACTCTGATTATGAGTAGCCGAGTTGAAAGCACAACCACACTGAGCATAAAAGGCTCCTCATCATCATAGCAATGTGTCTCGCTGCTTCCCGGATATAAACAAGTATACGTAGTAGCTTCACACAATTCAGGGAGTGCGCTCCTTGTAGGGGTTTTGTAAATAAATCCTCTTGTGTGATGGTAATCTCTTTGGAGGTCTATGGGTGCATATATCAGTAGGGTGCGGGTTGGAGCTCCTGGAGGTTGGTGCGCACTACAAAATTCTTGTAAGCTGTGATATTTTCTAGGTCCTGCTTTCTGTCCTCATAGCCAACATTTTGATGGTTTTTCCTGAAAGGTTTTTCCCATGGTAATAATTCTATTTGGTTATCTGTACAAGACCTTGGTTGATTGCCTGCTCCTCGTTTCCCGCTGCCCCATTACTCAGGATTTACCTCGCATCCCGATTAGGTCCCCATCCATTTTCCTTAACCATGCTTCCCCCCCCTCTTAGTGCTTGTGCTATTTACCACTTGTTCCGCGTGTCTCCTTCAACAGAAGAATTAAACATCTCACGGAGATCCTCCTAGCACCCCAGATGTTTTCGAAAATTAGGCAAACGATGGGTTTGGCATTCTAGATCACCTTTCTTCCCTGATTCTTTTGCCTTTTAGAGACAGCCCCACTCAGAATTTGATTTCACTGTTTTGACATCTCCGGGGCCTTCGGTTGAGCAAGGTTTATTACTCCAACCACGCCACTCACTACATTCCACAGATAGGTCACTCTGCATGTAGATCTCATATTTCTGCATGCCTTCTCTGTGTCCTGAATGTGACAAAGTGTAGAAGTTATGCACACTACACCACCCTACCCACGGGTAATATGGATCCCACATTGCCGGAATCTATGAAGGTTGATGTACACGCCCAGCTCGCACCCTTCCAACTCTCGCGCTCCTTTGGCCTTGCCGCTGCCGGCTGCTGAGGCCTCGCCACCTCCCCTGCCCCGCACTGCTGACGTCATTCACTCTGATCAAAGGCTTAGGAGAACAGATGGAAGACATATGTTTTATGTCTTTTTTTAGAGGTTCTAAATTCCCGCCCCCTACTCTGCTGTCCCGGTTTCGGCCCATAGAGGCCGCAACCTTACCCTGAATACTCTCCGCTGGTGACCAGTTTAGAGAGCACCCCTATAAACATATGCGATGCGAAGTTGTTCATCCAAAACTCCACGGCAGGCGGTCTATTCGCCAGGTCAAGAAGCCCGGCCGAAAGAAATGCGTCTGTCCCCACCGCCCCCACTCCTCCCCTTTAGGAGCTGAGTTCGATGATTGAAAAATGCATCCTGTTTTAATAGATTCACACCCGAGGGCTCCGGTCACTATCCCGAACCCCTCCCAGTAACATGTTTTTCTTGTGGCCGTCAGGTACTTGCCGTCGGGTTGTATGCATCAGCATCCAGAAACTCAGTTCATACCTGAAGAGGCCCTGTCATTCACCCCCTTAGAACCAGCGCTACTGACTATACGCAGCCCCGTGACCAACAAAATAAGCTCTTTACAGCCCCCAAACATACCCTTCGTCGTCCCCAGGCCGACTCCCAGTGGCTCGAGTCCGTCCCTCTGTAGCCCTTGGTTCGCCCTGATGAGTCAGGCGGAGGGTGTTATGGTATAAACTGCGTGTTGCCCGCACGACTTCCCTTCCGCGGGCCGCCACATAGTTGCGTGTGCAGCGTCCGCTGCCGCAGCAGTGAGTAGTGCATCTCTAGGTAGAGCTTAGTATGTCTTAAAGATGAGATGCTGTAGGAAAAGCCTTAGACGCTAAGAGAACCGCTTGCCATATTATGCGGACACTCTGTGGTCTTTGCGAGAGCTCGACTTTGAACAGACGGCGATGAGGCTAAATGTTCTACGAGGTGGGAAAAATTTTCAAGCTCCTCCAAGTACATGAGGAGGAGTGCCAACACGCTGACTTAGAACTGGCGCCCACCTTAACGGTGAGCTGCCCCACCCTGGAGCCCCCGGCTCAAGCCTGTCTGACCCATTGCCCCCGGGTCCGTTTTTTGACGCTATACGAGTGCGCCCACATGATATAAACAAAAAGCTTGGCATTGGTTAAAATGAAGAACCAAAGTCGTAATCAACTCTCACCCCTCTCCACCCCCCCCCTCAGTTTCGGTCCTGAGCGCTCCCGTCCTTCCCCCCACCTCACCCTAGACCTGCGGTCACAACCCTTCTGTTTTGGTTATTTTCTTATGTACTTCCCTTTGGCCTCACTCCCCCCAGTGTGGGCAATTATCTCCGCTTAGCCGCAAACTTGGCCAATCTTACCAGCTCACCCTCTACAAGGTCCACCCCCCCCTTATCATCCGACCGCGTAGTGTGGTTGTCCCCCACCACTATGGACCACCCCTCCATACCGCCGTGGGTGGACGTACGGGGGACAACACACAACCCGCTGCTACCCGCGCCCCGCGTCCTGTTCAATGCTCCCACCCACCACAATTTTCCAGTCCAACTGCAGCTACACCCTTGGATATTGGAACGGGATGCTCCCCGCCCTCGCCATGTGAGCACATCCTCATTATAGTTGTATCCCCCTGCCCTTCGTGTTGTGCGATTGGTGATAACCCCTATGCACCTCGTTAGGGCACGGACCATGAGTCTCGCTAAGGGAGGAATGTCCATCACATACCGGTCTTCCTGTTGGACGGCTTCACCCTTTTGCTGCGTGCCCGTCCTGTGTCCCGCGGACTAATGTGATATTTTCCTGCCCCCGGTTGCGATATTAGCAACCTGGCAAAATGGACAGAGGCGGGTTGCACGGCCGCAGCACCCGAACCCCCCTGGCTTTTCTCATGAGCTACCCACAAGCTCACGCTTCCCCGTCCTCTTGACCTACAAAGCGGATTGTGACCCAGGAGATTGGGCCACATGAGTATTTGACACTTCTAGGACATCGTTGCAGAGCAGGTTGTTGGTCCAACTATGCTCGGATTGGTGCCCCCCGGGCTCCTCTGTGCAAGGCCTATCTAGATGAAAAAAGCAGGGGCTCATTTCAAATCACGGAGCCGTCTCAACCAGACCACCTAGTGCTTCTACGACCTTTGCGGCCCACTAGACGTGAAGGTTATCCATAGTGAGGGCTATTTTTGCTTTCATCGCTGCTTCATCCGCTCTTGCCCGTGGGTCCCTGCTTGCCGCACCACCTCAGCACCTTGGCCTCTTTCGCCCTTCCGCTGGTAGAGACTGCGCCCCCCCGCCACTCCACTGCCTAAGCTCAGGCCCAAGGTGAGCCTTATGGTCCCACTCCGTTTGCTGCGTTTTGCCGCCCCTGCATCGGCGCCCATGGCCCCCTCCCCCACTGGCGTGGTTCGAGCGGCACCCCTCGAACTCTCCCGACCCAGCACTGCCCCCGGCCCCCCCACTGCTGACTGACTCCCAAAATCCCGATATCTACTGGAGTTGCGATTAGTCTCACCAGGGTTCTCTTTTGGCATAGCCGCTCCTGAGGATCCCCCCTGCCCCCACCCGCTATGCCTGTGGCAGGCAGAGACGAAAAATGTACCGAATCAGAAGTTGCTTGGACGACCTGCTATATCCAAAGAGGATGAAGCCACGACTTGGGAAAATTTGCCTCCCGCTTGATGAGGGCATAGTCCTGGCTCCTCCGTGGTCCACATGATCCCATATGTTAAAGTAAAAAGTTGACAAAATCGTGTGAATGACCGCACTAATGTGAAGGTGATGAGACACAGTCTGTCCACCCACCGACCCTCACACACAATGGGATCATGCCGAAAAAGCAGATGATGCAGAGGGCGATTGTGTGAGCGCGCTCAGAGGAGACGACAGGAAAGCCACCAAGGCACCCTCCAGGTCCTCAACAGGGACCACCTTTAATCAGATCATTGGCCCTACAACCTGGTGGATTTCCCCAGAAGAGTAAGATCCCCCCCAACCCCCTGAAGATTATACCACTCCTGTCCATGCTAGCACCCCTGCTGTTGTCACGCCAGCAACGCCGACCCAGCTCACACTTGGGTAGACGCTTGAGTTTCGACGGGATTTACATTGCCCGAACACGACATGCCACATGTCGAAATGGTACCCCGCCCACAACACAACGGGATTGGCACCCAAGGGTATTTCGAAACAAACTACCTACCCCTGAGAAGTGTCAGCAACCGGCCGGTAGTCGTGCAAAGGTTATTGCCCTGGACGGAATTGATTGAGCAACCCTTTGCCCAGGGTAGCACAAATGGAGGCAATTACGCTCTTTCTGGCGTCTGGGCCCTCTCCCCCTCCGCTCCAACGTATTCCATATGGATGTGAATCAACACTTCCTACCGGTTCTTGACTGAAGCGGTATATATTGAACAACCTGATGGATTTTTAGTAATTGAGATTAAGGTTAGTGTCCGGGTGAGAGAAAGCTTTCTCTAGCTTAAAAACCAAAACTCCAGAGTGGTTACTCAGATTGGCTCATACTCATTTGAGCAAGGATCCCGAGCCGGCCAGTTTTGGAGGAATATCTACATCAATGAGAAGGAGAACATCTGAGCCTTGTCATAGTCGGGTAGAGACATCATAGTGGTAGAAACATGAAAAGAGCTTTATGGTTGCTGACCTGCTGCACGGCGTTCAAATGTCAAGTGTCTGGAGATCTCGTAATTCGTCTCAGGTTACAAACCAGTAAACAGATGCAAGGGAATCATATCCCCAACTAAGTATATCAAGGAAATCTGTTTTTGAAAATATTCAAAATGGAGACTACCACACAATAGGTACATCAAGGAAGTTGGGTGGCAAGATGCGCAACTTGAACCATCCCCCCAATAGCACAACCACATCTACAGCTCCGCTAGGAATTACTTTATCCACTCCATCCAGACTTAATAGTAGCAGGTGGTACGCCTTGTTGGAAGATTCAAAGACATATCTAAGGGAAACAGACCTCAAGGTGGTTAAGATACATTTTGCGATATCTCATGGGAACACTTCGAGTATGGAAATGTGGGGGTACGCAAAAAGAAATCACTTCAGCCTACAAGCTATACAAATATAGATTAAAAGTGACGTTGTGATGATCGCACGAGTACAAGTAGTGAAGCATTTTTTGTTGGGAAATTGCTTAGTATCTTAGACCTAAACAAGAAAAACATTAGTGGATCTCTCCACATGTTGCAACACACAGTATTCGATGCCGCGCTGTGTTGCATAAATTTCTACGGGAGTGAAGCAGCCATGGAATCTTTAGAGGTAAAATCTGAAACTAGCAATCCCCTTGTTGTGGGACAGTCCACGTGCAATATAAGTTTCTCCCCGAAAAAATAGTGTCCACTAAAGACCCAGAACATACCGATACGATATTATTTCTATAGGGAACAAAATACATGATTAGGAAGATTAGGTTCGATATGGGCCCTAAAGAGACACTTACAGGAACATAATGACCAAACTATTGCCAATGCCACCTTTAATACACCTAAGGAATGAATTTTTTTTGGGGGCGTATTTCCTATCCGTAACTGTTCCTAAAAAATAGTGCCAAAGTGAGGGGGGGAGGGAATAGTATTTTAGCTCAATCATCAAAGTATGCATATTCGGGGCGAGCAATATTGTGAACACACAGAAAGAGCTGGTATGAAACTTAAAGTCTAAGGGGGGAGCTTTTAAGTAAGGAAAATGAAGAAACAACTTACAAGTACATTCAATTTATGCGGCATAGAATGGCCCCTTTTGTTCATTGTTGAAAAGGGTGGAGAAAGACGGCAAGAAGGACAGAAATAGAAACAGTCTAGGTGATATAGCCGAAAAGCGAGACGGAAGATACATGTCTGTAGTATTTTCCATAAAAGGTTATAAGGTTTCTCTTGAGGGAGGTTACACGCAATTGAAAAAGGGGAGAGATTGATATGCAGATTTTTCATTTTTTTAGTGTTGTCATTGATGTTTAACATACGATGAATTGATTTCAAGTGCATTGATGGAAAAAGGAGCAATTCGGTATAGTGCCGCATGTGAAGCCAGATGAAGGTTGATTGGTTAGTGTTCGCTACAACGGCTTCAAGATGACACACGGTTAAGCTACCAATGGAGAGTTTAATAAGTATTGGTGACACCTGTGTGAACAGAGAGAGGCCATCGAAGACTTGGAAGCAGCCTCAAAAGCTCTTGCACCAAAGCCAACAATGCTAGAAATGCCGCAGAAGGTAAGTGGTGCACACATAAAAGGATTAAAGTCATGAATTCATGGAGGTTTAAAGGTGAGCTGTGAAGAGATAACTGAAGCCGTTAAAACAAAAGGAAGACCTATGAAGGTGACGGAAAATATGTGGGCGTAAGGGATAGACAACCGCTACTGATAAAGAGAAAAGCTGCGGAAGAACTTGGAAAGTCATGGGAAGACATGCAAAATCCGTGACGAGAAGAGAAGAGAGATAGAGTTGTGACATGGAAAAAAGTTTCCGAACAAAAAAGATAGGCGGATAGCCATAAGGGCCCCTTGTGAATTTACAGAGAATCATTAAAAGATCAATATAACGAAAAAAAGCCTCAAGTAAGGGGAAATACCACCGAGCTAAAAGAAAGAGCCACGATCCCAAAGAGAACGCTAGAGGAGCTAAAGAAAAGCCACGAACTGCGAGGAGAAATATGACTGCTGAAACGGGTTTGAAAAAGGGGCAATGGAATTATTTAACCATAAAAAGTAAGATTTTGGTTTTCCAAATGATGGTGATGCTGTTAGGAAAGTGGGCCAAAAGCACTTTACCTACCACATGTCCTGCACCCTGGACCTTGTGGCAATGTATAGAAATTTTCTATGTGATCCTGAGTTGTACCGAGGATAAAATTTGAAGAAGGAAACAACTTGCTATCGTTGTCCGTTTGGCAACATGTAAAAAGATGGGAAAATCTATTTTTTAGAACATGAGTAATAAAGAAACTTCTAGAAATTATGGACAAATTGGTTATTGTAATCAAGATTGAAGATAGAAGCAAAACAAAGTATGGATTAACTACATTCATTACATGGGTCCTGATTCTTAGGAGACCAAACATGAAGATACAAGCAACCTATTGAAGGAAATGTAATGGGTTGATTGATCATTAGATGAGAAAATGAAATATTTGTGTTGGCGTGTGCTAAAGTAAGCATGAATATTTGAGCTAAGGAAGAGCTACATACGCAAAATATAGTTGCATCATAGGGCGGAAAGAGGGACATTACGAGAATAGAGAGGGAAGGAGGAGAGAAAAGTAATGATGCCATTGATTTATCATATGCGAGAGAATCGAAGGTAAAAAATGTTATATTGAGAGGGAATAGGATTAGATGGTATAGAAGAGTGTAAAAAACACAGACGAGCCATGATGTGATCATAATTCATTATATTAGCAATTGTTGTATCTAGAGGATCAAAATGTATATAAAAAACAAGTCCTAAGTTTGTTGTTTAACACATCAGGGGTTCAGCTGCCTTTTAGGTGGGTGCCTACTAAAGAAATCTCATTGTGATGTGTAAGATCCACTGGATTCATTTGTTTGTGTGTGTATTTATCAGTAGAGGTTGTAGGGGTTGGAGTCCTTGTGAGCGTTTGTGTTATATCTTATGAGTCCTTCTTTGTGTTAATATAAGTAATGTTTTGGTGTGGTTTTCCTCCTGAAGGTTTCCCATGGTGAATTTTTGTGTTCTATTTGTTATGTGCAAGAACAATTTGGTAATGTAATTCTCATGTTACCGGGCCCACATATTAAGGGTTTTCTTCAAATGGGCCTTAAGTAAAAGTTTTATTTACACTGATCACCGTCTTCCCTCTCAGTGCTGTGATCGCTAACCTCTGTGGTATGGCATTTAAGGGATGTTTTCGGGGCGCCTCCCTGGGCGTCGTCGGGTTTACCCCTGGTGGGGAGGGCTTTCGGCGGCCCTCACCTTGTAGGTGGTATAGTAGAAGGTGTCTGCCGCGCATGACGGCGGGGCAACCCCCCTCGAGTGGCTCCTGTAGGTTGCAAACTATCGGTTGTTGGAATGACATGGAGGGGTACTAAGAGTGGGAGAGGAGCTGCTGAAGAATTGATGACCAAGTCATATGTTCCCCATGCTCCTGTATGAATCAAAGTGGCGGTGTATGGGCATCGCGGTGTGGGTCTATGTGGACACTATTTGGACGGGTTTTTTAGGTCAACATACTAGTGTGCTGTAGCCTCTGTAGAAACTTGACACACTGTGGATAGTAGCTGCCACTGCATGCCGTGTGCCTTAGGCTTTCCTCCCAGAGAATTAACCTCGCCCGCGTCGTTCCAGCCCAATAACGTCGGCCCCTGCTTTCGGTCTCCCCCACTCTGATAGCGTGTTCTCCGTAGGTGTGGAGTTAGAGTCATACCCCAATCCATGATTTTTCGTCCTGTGCCCTTGTGCGCCCCTACTGCCTCTTCCCAGGCCACGGGCAGCAGCACCCCCCATCATCCCGAGCCTCTCTTCCGCGCCCCGTTCTGCCCCGTGTGGCTCCCCCCTGACCTGCACGTACTGGCCGTTTGTTTTGGTGTTGGACCAACTGGGGTATTGTTCGCTCAAGGTGTACTCCGGTGAAAGCTATAGCCCGTGGTGCTTCGACCGGGCTGATGAGCTGCTGTCAAACGCTTGTACAAGCTTACCCCCAATTTATTGATGGCATGAGCGAGAGCCCTCTACTGTTGCCAACCATCTGGGTCTTCTGTCCCCGTCCCCACGCGCTCTCTTCGGGGTTGTCTTTGATTGTGTGTGTGTGTGTGTGGGCTCCGTTGATGTTCATTTTACTACATTTTTTTCAGCGTGGAGTTTAGTGGGGAGGGGGAATTCACTTTTTTGGTGGAGTATTTGTATGGTGTGTGTTGTTTTTGGTTGGGTGGTAGGTGTTGGGCGGGCATAGCTGGCCGGTTGCGTCGTCGGTAGCTTCGAGCCTGGACGTTTGCTTGCACAGTCAGTGCTCTAGCCTAGTGGGTCAAACTCCTAGGAGCCCACCTGTGCCGGTGTTGCGTACGAAAGCAACTTGAATTGCGCCAGTTGTGCCTATTACACCGGCTTCAACTAGTACACTATGCTCACAGCTAGGACAGGAGTTTTTAGTTGGTTGGACCGCCTGTGGGCTTCGCGTTTGCCCCCGGATGCCGAGGAGAGCGGCGGTGGCCGCGTCTTGTTCCCCCATGGTTCCCTTACACTCCCCTTCTCCGCGGTCGTTCCTCTCCTCTCGGAAGTGTCATCGGAGCATGCCTCGAAGTCTCCGCCGTCACTGTCCTTTCACCCCTCTTGACCATGTGCTTCCGACTGCGGCAGCTACCTACTGCCCTCCCCCCCCCCCTGATCTGTCTCCGGGCCGTACGGCCGGAGCCTCAGTTGCTCCTTAGGTGTTGACCATAGAACAACCCGGGCCACAAGTTTGAAATGGAAAATTCGGCAATATGAATGGCGATTCAGGAAGGCTCTCAAAAGACTAATCTGAGGATGTGAGGTGGACTGGTGTGCTCACGGGCACTTTGTATGCATTCTGGGCACCCTGGTCTGGGAAGATGTATCGACATGGCCTGACTTTCATGGGTCAGAAGGTGAATACCACTATGTATCCTATGTTACCAATTCTGAATGTGTTTGGGACCTACATTGTCTACAAATATGTCTAAGGGAATGAGAGATGACTGTTCAAGAGAGACCAAAAGAGCAAGATCAAACCGCAAAAATAAATGCAGAATGAATGGGTTGAATGACTAATCTTCCACAATAGTGAGTTATTAAACTGATGCATTGACTAGCATTTAAGACCTGAGTATAGTTACTGGTGTAGTGTGATGTGGCATCGTCATTGCCTAGGTGAGTTTGTGCCGTCACACTTTGTGGAAAACTAGAGAGAAATAGCTTAATGTAGGAAAAAATAATAGTATGTGGCATGATAGAATAGAATCTCCCCTACAGTGTGATGTCCTAGCTTGTGCTTTGATGATAGAGCTATGTGGATGCAATGCACTAGCATGGAGCAACTCGGGATGGGAGTGATAGTAGATAGTGATGTTATGTCCCATCATATGGTCATCATACATTAAAATTATGTTTTAGGTCTCCTCTTGGTTTATAATTTTGTAGAGGAGTGTAACCACCAAAAAAGTTATGACCCATAAGTAAGAATTGCCGAAAACCGGCTGAGAAGAAAAAGCCCCAATCAATAGGTCTGGAAAGTGGGCGAGACCAGGGTTGCCGCCCAAATGGACAAGGGAGGACCAACTATGTAAATCTAGGTGCCCCAGGTAGGGTTAGATTAAGACCGACTGAGTATTTAAAATGACTAGGTCAAATCGGTTGTAATCGGTCATTAACATAATTAGCTGCCAAAATGATGAGGGGTTAATAATACTTTATTCAGCGTGAGGGAGAAACCACATCTAAATAGTCGTATGAGACGGGGGAGTAATGTCTAAAGTGTATGATTTGTGAATAGAATAATCCTGGTTCTAGTAGAGAGAGGCTGTCTTGATTGATACTCATTGGGCCATAGCACCGAAGGTGTCTTGGAAATAGGCTTGTTATATGCAAGAGGAGGAGAGAGTCGAGTTGCATAATTGTCATCGGTAAATTCTGACATCAGAATCCCATAGATCATCAGTGTTATATTCTTCTTTCTTAGAATATTAAGGAGATTAGGAGGAGGGTGGTGATGTTAGAGTTTAAGAGTACGTAGTAAAGGGGGGACTATTGGTAGTGTAGAAGGGAGATATGGAGGTAGGAAAATAAGATCAGATGGTATACGTAGGGAAGGAAGGGGTTGACTTGGAGGTAGAAGAAGTAATGGAAAGGACGGATTCATGATGAATAGTATGTATCGATGTTTATGGTAGGGAGGGATAAGTAGGGGGTTATGGCATGAACGTGACTAGGCTATCCGGTCGGAACTTGAAGGGTTTGGGGTTAGAGAAATCGTATGCTACTATCCATTATAAGACTTTAATGCATTGATGCACCGCGTAAAGGAGAAATAATACTGGATAATGTGGCTCATGGTCTACCAAGTCCCAAGTAAACCCTGGCATTACAATGAGTATTAATAATAGAGCCCAGTGAAGCAGGGTTTTGGGCCTACATTGTAAAGGTCAAGGTGTTGGGGTCGCTGCCCTGTTTGAGTAGTAGAATTATAGCCATGGATGACACAAGTTTAGCGGCTTTGGTGCTATTACTATAAGGCCTTTGCACCGGTGAGTAATGATCTGGTGGACCATAATCATGTAGCGCAAAGAGATGTGTTGTCAATGTGTCACTTAATAATGAGGATGAACGATGTAGCTTCTCATCCGCAGCTGTGATGAATGATCACCATATGCTCGAGGGAGGGATCTCCTCATACTAAATGATATGGCATGTGGGAAGGTTTTGAGGGATGAATAAGATGGGTTAAGGGAAACAATGGGGAATTGTACCACTTATTTTTCCCTAAAATGTTGGAAATATCACTATTCTATCTTTCGTATGACATTCAGGAACAACAATCAATACCCTATGTGAAGTATTACAAAACGATCATAGTAGACTAAGAAAGTAGATATGTGCAACCCTAAAGATGTAAAAAGAGGTTAGAAGAACTCAGTTATCGATGAGTTGGTGCGATTTTTGTAGAGATGGTTGGAGAAACAGGATGAAAAAAAGGGTAGGAGATGCTAGGAACTACACTGGTGCTTCAGCCTGTCCTCACAAAGTGCAGATTATGGGAACTTTGAGTGGACTGGGATACGTGGATAGAGAAAGGGGTTGCGGTCTGCACAAAGTATGGGTGCCCTGGTCTAGACGAAAAAATCTCTCCTCCCTCCTCTAATGTGTCACTAAGTGATCTCATGTGTATCGTCCTATCGCAGAAGCACTTGTACTTCATTGCACTGAACACTAATGTGCCAAAATCGGTTGATGAAGAAAAAGACCGTGTTAAAACCCAAAAACAAGCATCAAACCCTAAAAATTGAAACATACAAATGAGGGTTTAGAATCTCCTCAACACACCACAATGGTGGACTTGTTAACAAGAAATTGCATAAATTCATACCCGATGTAGTTCTATGCTTCTTGGTCTGTGTGCAATCATTGCCTAGGTGCTCTTTTGCTATTCACACTTTGTGAACGGTAGGAGAAATCATCTCATGTATAAACTGGTACTAGCATGTGGTGCCTGGCCTCCCCTCCTTTCCCCATATGATGTGTGTGTTATGCTCCCGGTCCCTCTTGTGCTGGTGCTAAGATGGATCACATGCCCTCTCGCGGGATGTTGTAAGCTTCGCTGCACTGACAAGAGAGTACGGTGCCTCGTGCTTGCTGATAATCCATGATGTTATGGTTACCTAACACTTTATCTATTATCGGGCTCTCCTGTATACTTTTGTAGATAAGACCTCGAACAAAAGGCTAGCCACTAACCACCCAAAAAATCGAATGTTCAGAATTGGTTTGTGAGAACAAAAGCGTCACCCAAAAGTGGCACGAAAGAAAAATGAAATAACAAATGGACGCAGGGCACATGACTGGGAACAGCGGTGGTGTCGGCATCACCTGTACTAGCTGGGTCACCTAGTTCCAGCTAAAAACAGTAGGAACGATAGAAAAAGAATCTGGGCAAGTCTTTGTGACGCGCAAAAGAGGAGGTCACCCCTGCTGCCCAAAAATCAGTGTTATTTACATGCCCAACAGCTGGGGGTGAGTTCCTCCTCTTTCTTCACTCCACCGCCATATATGGCCTCATTATATAAGACCGTAGAGACACAACTAAGGTTCAAAGGCATGATTTATGATCCCTTTCCCCCCCGTTATGTTGGCAACTACCTCCCGGTCCCCTCGCGACGATAGAGCTGCACCCCCTTCAATGTTGATGTAGGTGATGTCTTTCCCCCGCCATGCGGGACGCCACTTTGACCCCGGCACCTGGCCTGCCCCAGCGGCTGGCGTGTGGCAACTGCACGCACACGCACAGCGCCCACAACGTTATGCGATGGCGTGCCCCGCGGGTGACCCATGGATCTTTCCGATGTAGAAAAACACACCCATGACGGCATGTGAATGTACACATTGCTAATAAGTCACGTGCGTGAGTGGGCTTGTCCCCACCACAATGGTGTGGTCTTGCTGAAATTTGTTAGGAGTGGCCTGATTACTTCTCCTTCCGGCAGATGTTAGGAATGTGAAAAGAAATGAGATCAGAGAGTCAGTCAAGACTACTAGAGCGTCAAACAACTCATGGTATTAATAAATGGAAAGACTGCAATTAACAAATTATGAACAAAGTTGTAGGAAACCTGATCATGATGAGAGAAAGGGTGTAGAGAGGATACCTACCTAGTTTTTTGGGTGATCCGCCACCATAGGAAGAAGAAGTGTAGGGGAGGATCCACTATATCCTCCAGGTGTAACTACTTCCCTAACTATGTGGAAGATATTTACATTCCGAGTTTGTTGGGTGATTTGACACCAGAATGAAGTATGTAAAGAGGGGAAATATGGTTGTATCTCTAACCTATAATTACTCCGCTAATGCCAAGGAAACCTGTCTATAAAATTTTGAGTTATGAGGGTTTGTAGGACTAGTCTGAAACCACTCATTGCATGACCCCAATGCAAAGGGGCGGGAAAAGAAATTAGGAAATTGACTGAATTGAATCGGTGTTTAGAATCACTGTGTAGAATACGGAAAACCACAAATTATACCCCTCTTGGGAAGTGCATGAATGTCAATGATAGGAGGACATTCAGCCCCAAAGAGGACAAACAAGTGAAATCTATAAACTGTGACCTGTAGGGAGGGAGGGAATGCGTTAGTAGCCCAACTAAGGTTCATATATACAGTGGATAGAAAAAAAGTGTGAGTAGGAACACATGCATGTAGAACAGCAATGTGAAGATACCAAGAAATATAGAAGGTAAACACACAAAGAAGACACGTCGAACACCCAAATGGGTTGAAAAAACATGCGGACATTACTCATGATGTATTAAGACACATAAATCCATAAGTGGCTACATACAATAAACAAGTGTGTACACCTAACAAAGACAAGGCCATATACAGAGATTACTAGATGATAGGAAGTGGTGAAGGAGACTAAGGATTAGTGGACGAAACGGTTGTAGGAGGTCTAGAAGGTTGGGTCTTGCTTTTAGGTGGAGGAATAGTTTTTGTGTGGGTTTATGAAGATGTGGCCAAGTCTAGTTTGACATGAGAATGGACTAGAATTGATGTCGGCATGACTCCTAATGTGGTGATGGTTTTGGATGCGGGGGAAGGTGCAGTTGTAGGTAGGTTCTAGGCATATGATTAGGTTTGATTGTGGGTAAAGGTTTAGGTGTAGGCGAAGGTGATGAAGAAGAGGTTGTTATGGCCAGTATGGGCATGGTTGGTTTGATGGTCTAAAATACCTTTGGATAAATCGTAGAGGTATCAATAGATGACATTTGCATTTGGGTTGAAAAGGGTATCCGAAGATCCCCCCAAAGCATGGAATTATCAACATAATCCAAGAGGTCTACCAGGCATGAAAATGACACTATTGTAAGAGGAGATGACATTGATGTAGTAGTAATCCATGTAAATTATGTCTGTGAGAAAGGGAATTGGTTGGCTTCAGACTCTGTGGATAAGAGAGCTAAGATCAAATCAACTGGATGTTGGAAGGATAATAGGGTATTGTCACCAATAGGCAATGGTGCTTCTAAAGGATCCTCTATTGGTAGGGGAGATGATAGGTGGGAGGGGTAGGTTCTTTCTTTTTGGTAAGGGGAGGTGAACATGAATATCCAGTGGGTAGGAGAGGTAACACCGCAGGTTGTTAATTAGGTTGCAAGGGAAGTAGTGAAATGGAATCGATAGGTATTAGGGCCTCCTCTGTGGGTGAAGGGGGAGATAAAGGGGACTCCTCTATGGGTGCGGGGGTAGATGAAATATGACTCCGCTTTGGAAAAGGAAGATGAAGATAAAATAATCCTTATGAGTGGGATAAGAGGAAATTACAGAAGGACTGGTATGATGTCAAACATAACATGGACCTCATGGAAATTACTGTCATTAGATGAAGGTTCACTAGTTTGGTTAGATGACCGGGTATGGTTAGGGAGTAAATTCTTAAAGATATAAGAGTTTTGATTAGTTGGTGTGTTTGGATTGTCCAAGATGAGATATCCATTTTCTAACGTTTGCTGGATGATGCTTTTGAAGGTTATACAATTACCATCGCTATAGCCTTTAACGTGATGATAGTTGCAATAGTCATGTTCCTTGTACTATGCAGGCATAGGATGAGTAGGGTGAAGACACATATGTGGTTTGATGGGTGGTAGAAAAATTACTCCAAATTTAAGAAGTTTTTCTAATATTGAAGAATAAGGATCCTCGATTGGAGTTTACTTTCGTTGCTCTCACCTGAACTGGAAATATTGAATGGGAGAAAGGTTGGAAGAAGGTTTTGATTTGTTAGATGGGTGAGATCAGCCAAATTTTAAAACTACTGCATTGGTAGATATTTTGGCTTTGGAATAATTGTTTTGGGGTTTTGAAGAGGAAGAGGCCTCATTTGACTTGAATGCAACGTTTTTGTTATGCAATTGAATTTTCTTCTCTTCTATGGCAAAATTTTCAAGTTTTCTAGCCATGGTGAATGCTTCATCAAAGGTACAGAAGGTTTGGACTTGGAGAGTTGGTGAGATGTTCCTAGCACAATCCCTAGTGAACAAATCTATAAGCTTGGTTTGAGGTAGCTGGAATGTAAGCTGGTTGATGAGGCTCCACTAATGAGTGAAAAAATGTGCAATAGACTCATCTTTGTATTTTCGTGTTGAGTACAAGTCTGTCATGGTGACCTTATTGATGATATTGATTGAAAAATGGTCCAAGAAGGCTTGAGCCAGTTAGTTAAATGGGTAAATGGAATGTCGAGGTAAACCACTATACCAATCCAATGCAAGTCTTGTTAAGGACATTGAGAATATCTGCAAGAGTAGATATTCATCATGAGCTATTAAATAACACCCATATTTGAAAGACCGCAAGTGTTACTGCGGGTCCTCTTTACTATTGAACTGGTTGAATTTGGTCATTTCCCAATGTGTAGGGTATGGATGAATGGGAATAGACGGATGAATGGGATCATTGTAGATTTCATCGTATGTTAAAGAGTTGTGAGAGACAGAATCTGATGCTTTTAATGTTTACATCTTTTACCTCATCATTTTAATAACGTCGTTGGTAGGTTGTGATGACTGGGCACCCCTTACAGTATAAAGGGGTTGATGATGAATGTATGATGTGGAAAAAAATCTAGTATATGGTGGTGCCAAGTACGAAAAATGCAAGGGGGGAATAGATGTAGGTGGAAAATATCCCGAATAGGTGATAGACCATGTAAGTGGTTGTTGGTGATATGTGTAAGTAGGTGGGTTGGATGTATCAATCCTTGTAGTGATTGGAGGTAAAGATTACGGGATGGAGAGGATGATGTTTTGGAATGGGGTATGGGTTACCAACACCATGGGTGGCTGTGATGTAATATGTATATACGAGATGGTTAGTGCTAACAGGGTTATGCTCAAGGTGGATGATGAAGGAATGGTTGACACCATGGGAGAAAATGATGTCAAAAGTGTGACCGATGCTATAGGTGCCATAGATATTGATGATGTGGGGTTAAGTTGGGGATACTACGGGTGGTAAGGTGGATGAAGGTAACACTGAGCTAGTGGTAGCTGATGTGGAAGTAGGGGAGAGGAAAGGAGGAATGGACATAAACATGCCATATTCCAACTGTCCTAATGAATCACGAGTGGAGGAATGGGTGAGATAATGTTGTAAGGCAGTGGGGTTATGGTCAAGGAGTCTTGCAAACTCCTCATCACTGGTACTGATGATAATGGGTTGAGTAGGATTCATAGGTGATAGGATGAAAGGTGGTAATGGGCTATGCAGGAGAGACTTCAGGATTACATGGAATATAAGGGTGTTGGCTTGACTATGAGTCAAAACCATATGAGTTGGCATATGCTTGGTAATATGTTCTCTGTAAATGACACAAAAAAATAAAATAAATGGAGAAAAGTAGTTTTGGGGGATAAAAAATAGTTCTCCGTTTTAATTAAAAATTAAAACAAAGGAATTGACGATGGTTGGGTTAACCAATGACGGTGATAGGGTGACCGATGCTAGTTAGGTTAATCGATACTGGTTACTGTAGGAAATCAAAAGTTTTGCAAATGGGGCAATAACTGATGAAAATGAGACAAAACTGGATCTGACAGTGATTTTAAAGATCCAGGGGTATGATGATATGTATGAGGAACTTCAGAAAGAATAGAAAATGTGGTGAGTGTTGTTTTTGGTAAAATGACCAAAATTAGATGACCAATAATAATCAGGTAAACTGATGATGATCAGAGTAAACTGATACCGATCGCTGGATGAACACCAATCACTATGAAATTTGAAAAGATGGAGAAAGTTAATTTTTGTGACTTAAATCAGGTAAAATACCAACCCAGAAATCTCAGTATGATAGTGATGGACCATAACACAATTAGAAAAATTTGGAATACACCAACTATAATTTTGGAGTGTGAAAGGAAGAAAGAAAAAATGGAGAACACGTCTTCACAACTCAAAACACAAATCAAGCAAAAGTTAAGAAACATGAAATCCTATGGGTGAATTTTATGTTTTAGCTTATGATATTTAAGAATGAATCATGAATAGAACAAAGTTTTTGGTTTGATAGAAGGTGTCCTATGAAAATCCAAGATCTAAGGTTGGTTTCAGGTAAAGTTTTGGTGGGTGCAGTCCTTTCTCTGATATAATGAATGGACAGAGAAACCAGCTGGGCGCCCACTATCAATCCTCTGATCATGTGATCATTGAAAACTTCTTCCAGGTAGGAGGATGTTTAAGAATATGTGTAACATATGTAAGTGGTTTGGTATAGAAAGAGAGTGTGCAAGTGAACTATGATTAAATTAGTCAACCATAAGCTAGGCATCACTTCTAGCATATGGGTTTCCCTCAAATTAATGTGAGCTATAATGCAACAATCCATAATGAAATGCAAGTGTTCTAAGAACAAATCAAGAATTACATTCGATGTAGAAAATGAAGAATATTAAGAGGGATGCTCTTTCACTAATGCAATGCAATAAAAGGAAGAAATGTTTTTATTAAAGCACTAAAAGTATGATTTCCTTTAGACAATAGGAGGAAGGAGAATATTCCAGAGAAGAAAATTAATGTGAATAATTTTTGAAGGGAAATAAAAAAGTGAGGATATTAATTAATTTAATTGACACGTACACTATGGGATATGAATAGGTAGGATATGGTTAATTTAATTAACGAGGTTTAAAGGGGAGTATGTCCCAATTTTGGTGTCTATAGGTAAAAGGAGTCAATTGGTAAAGTGAGCATGTGACAGAAGGATTCAAGATTGATTGGTAGTGATAAGTTCACTAAGGGACTTGGCCAGATGATTTATGATAAGCTGCGGAGATGGGGATTATTCAACTATTTTTACAAGCTGTATACATAACGAGATAGTCACCCAAAGAATTTGAGTAGCCGTTGTAGTCTACACAAATCCATGGAACGTTGGAGAATGCACTACCGAAAGGTAAGTGGTTAGCGCACATAAAAGGATAAAGTCACAAAGCTACATGGAGTCAAAGGCCGATCTACAAAAGAGATAAGTGAAGTCGCGAACACAAAGGAAGAACTGTGAAGGTGAAGAAAAATCCACGAGAGTAAGGGAGTTAGAAACAAAGCCATCGATAAAGAGAAAATCCATGAAGAACTGTGGAAGCTGCGGAAGACTACAAAATCCGCAAGAAGAAGAGATAGAGTTGCGGACATGGAATAAAGTCGTGCGAAAAGGTGAAAAAGACAAGGAGGATAGCCTCGAGACATTATGAATTCTGTGAGAAGCATAGAAGAGCTGCGGATAACTAAAAAGCCACCAAGTAAGGGGAAATGTTGTCGAGTAAAGAAAAGAGATGCGATACAAAGGAGAAATTCATAGGAGATAAGGAAATCCACAAAATGACAGAATATGGACTGAAAAGGGTTGAAGGTAATAAAATTATTTTAAACATAAACAAGTAAGATTTTGGTTTTCCAAAATCGATGATGATTCGATGGTTCAGGTAATTGTAATTATGAAAAATTCCCAACTTGAGATGAAGATGAATGATAAATCTATTGTTTAACTAACATTTAATGCACATTGACCTTGTGGTAATGTAGTTAAAATTTTCTATGTGATCCCAGAGTTTCAAGGAGAAAAGAAATTTGAAGAAGGAAAAGGCTCACTCATCTCTGTCACGTTGCAAATTGTTAAAATATGGGAAAATATATTTTTGGTAAACGGATAATAAATAGCTTCTAGTGGTACATTTGAAAACTGGTGTAATCAAGCCAAACACAGAAGGAAAAAAATATGGTATTAGTTGTATTCATTTAATGAGCTGGATTTTTAGGAGACCTAAGCTAGGAAGGTGCACGACACACAACTCGAAGTGAAGGAATGGACCAATTGTGAATATATTAGAACTTGGAACTATTTTGTGGTTTCTCAAGGAAGAAAAGAAGCTATGCAAGCTAAGGAAGAGCAACAATAGAGAGAATACGATGAAATCAAGTGAAGAAAGAGCACAAAGAAGAAGAGAGAGGAAAGAGGAGAGTAGATCGATGATGCATTGATTTATCAGATGAGATAGAGCATCAAGAGCAGAAGATTGATTGAGTAGAAGGATCAATTAAATGAGCAGAAGAGTGTGAAAGAACACATACCGAGCCAGGAAAGTGATCATAATTCATTTTATTAGCAATTTTTGTAACTAGATGATCAAAATGTATATAAATCAAGTCTAAGTTGTATCTTAGCACATTCAGGGAGTTGTAGCTTCCTTGTAGGTGGGTTCCTGCAAAAGAAATCTCTTGTGATGTGTAATATTCACTAGAGTCCTTTGTTGTGCATAATATCAATAGAGGTGTAGGGGTTGGAGCTCCTTGTGGGGTTGGTGCCTCACTAAAAAAATCTTGTAAGATGTGTTATATTCTTATGATTCCTTTCTTTATGTAATATAAGCAAAATTTTTTATGGGTTTTCTCCCGAAAGGGTTTACCATGGTAATTTTTTGTTCTCATGTTATTGTGCAAGACATTTGCTTGATTGACTGCTCATAGTTTAAAGTCACACATCATTAAAGGAGTTTAAAATTGGCATTAAGTAAAAAAGTTTTAATTATACTGATTCACCCCCCTCTTGAGTGATTGTGATATCTAACAATTGGTATCAGAGTGACATCCTTATAACAAAAGATTAACATCTTCAAGGAGATCCTCCTATCACAAGCATGGCAGAAAATCAGGCAAAAGGGTTTGGCATCATTGTAAAGATCACCTCTCTTTTTTGGTACAAATTATGCATTTTAGAGAATAAGAATGAAGACATATTTAATGTCACTTGGTTTTGACATCTGAGAATGCATAGAGAAAGGTTATACTGCTCTAGCCACGCCAATCACTACTTCCACAGAATAAGGTAAGAATATGAATGTAACTCAAGAGCTATGAATGCCATTACACATGGCCTGATTGAGACACAATTTGTAAAATTATGCACTTCACAACCGCAAAGGAAATATTGACCAAATTGCTAAGAGTATCTACAAAGGTGATGAAAAATTTAAGATAGAAAAATTACAAAATTATATAGCTCATTTTGAGAATTTGAAGATGAAGGATGATGAGAACATAGCCACCTACATGCAAAGAACTGATGAAGTCATAAATATGATCAAAGGCTTAGGAGAAAAGATGGAAGAATCTGTTATTGTTCAGAAGGTTCTAAGATCCCTGACCAATAAATATGATGTAAAGGTTTCAACCATAGAGGAAGAAAAAGACATGAAGAATCTCACGATGGATGAACTTTAGAGCACCCTGTCAGCATACAAGATGAGGAATGTTGCATCCAAAACTACCAAGAAAGAGGTAGCATTCAAGGTCAAGAAAGAAAATGAGTCTGTACAAAAAGAAAAAGAAGAATCAACTTCAGGAGATGAGTTGGATGATGAAAATATTGAATCCATGTTCATGAGAAGTTTAAAAATAGGCTCAGGTAAATATAAAGGAAAACTTCCATTTAAATATTTTTCTTTTGGAAAAGTCGGTCACTTTGCTAGTAGGTTTCTGAATAAGAATAAAGACAATCAGTCTGAACATGAGGAGGACATTCATAAAAATAGAAAAAGAGAAGGTAAATATAAGAAGAAAAGTGACAAAAATAAGTTCTTTAAGAACAAAAGAAACTTCTATTCAAAGGAAGAATCAAGTGGATCAGAGTCAAGTAACTCTGAGAATGAAAATGATGAAGATCAGTCAGAGTGTTTGTTTATGGCTATGGATGCGGTTGAAGAATGCAGTTCCAGAGGGAAGAACATAGTTGAGTGTGAAGAGTCAGATGAAGAAGAAGCTGAAGTGAATCTCTAAGTAGAGCTAGTATGTGCTCTTAAAGAATTGAGATTATGTAGGAAAAAGAATTAGAAGCTAAGATGAACATTGAAATATTATGAGGAAAAAATCCACGTCTTTAAGAGAAGAAAAAGTTTGAAAGAAGAAGAAGAGGCTAATGAGCTCAAGGAGTTGGAAAAATTTTCAAGCTCCTACAAGTCAAAGGAGGATGAGTGCAAAAAGCTGAACTTAGAACTGGAGAAACTAAAGGCTGAGATGGAACAAATGAGCAACAAGCTAAAGATGTATGAAAAAATTGAAAAGGGCTCAAGTTTTTTGACTGATATACTGAGTAGCCAATGTAATATAAACAAAAAGATTGGAATTGGTTTCAATGAAGAAAGAAAAGTAAAGGAACCTGCAAAGAATGAACAAAACAAGGTTGCATCAACATCTAACACCTCATCCACCACAAACAATAATGTTATTAGTGTCATGAAGAGAATAACTTCAGCTCCCAAAATCACATAGACAATGAGGTAAAAACATTCTTTTTATGGTTATTTTTATTCATGTAATCAATTTGGACATAAATCCACCAAGTGTAGGAAATTATCTAGAGGCTATAGAAGAAACTTTGGCCCATATTACACAAGATCAAACTATAATAGTGTCCAACACAATTATCATAAGAAGAGTAGTGTGGTTTTAACCAACAAACATGAACCACCTAAATAAAAGAAGTGGGTGTATGTTACAAAGAAAGATGATAACAAGAGAAAAGAGTCATGTTCAATTATACAAACAAAATTTCATGTACAAAATGAAGATAAAATCTGGTATTTGGATAGTGGATGCTCAAGCCATATGACATGTGACAAAATTAAATTCATTATATTGTCTAACAATGCATCTAGTGTTGTGAGATTTGGTGATAAAAAATATGCAAACATAGTTAGGAAAGGAACATTGAGTCTAGATAATGAAAAGACTATAACATAAAAATGTTTTATATGTTGAAGGTCTTAACCATGATCTGCTGAGTGTGATTCAAATGTGCAAGAGGGGATATAATGTAATATTCCATGACAAAGTCTGTGATATTATAAATTGCAAAATAGGAAATAAGGTTGCAAAGGCCAAGCAGACAAAGAACAACATGTATGTTCTCAATGAGATAAACAAAGAGAAATTCTTCACAAGTAAGATTGATTACAGCTGGCTGTGGCACATGATATTGGGGCATATGAGTTTTGAAAATTTGGTGAAACTAAGTGCTAAAGGTTGTGTGAGACATATGCTAGATTATTGAGAAACCCGTGGATACACTATGCAAGGCCTTTTTGCATGGAAAACAAACAAGGAGGTCATTCAAATCAAAAGAGTATTCTACAACCATGCCACTATAGTTGATCCATACAGACCTATGCGGACCCACCAAAACTAAAGGTATAAATAGTGAGGTCATATTTCATGCTTCTAATAGATGATTACACTAGGAATGACATGGGTAACATTGTTTGAAGACAAAATTCAGAAGCCTTAGAGACTGATTTAAGAAATTCAAGGCATTGGTAGAGAATGAGAAGAAACAAGAAAATAAAATGCCTAAGATCAGACAAAGGTGGAGAATTATGGTCCAATAAGTTTGATGAGTTTTTTGAAGAACATGAAATTAGAAGAAAATGACACCTCAACAAAATGGAGTTGTTGAGAGGAAAAATAGAACTATACAGGAGATGTCAAGGACAATGCTAAAGGAATCCAAAATCTCAGACATGTCTTGGAGTGAAGCATTATACACTGCGGTTTATCTTTTGAATAGAGCTCGAACTGAGGATAAACAATGACAAGACTCCCTATGAACTATGGAATAAGAGACCAAAAATGTGAAACACATAAGAGTCTTTGGAAGTAAATGCTATATCAAAAGAGATGAAGACAAATTGGGAAAATTTGACTCAATATGTGATGAAGGAATATTCCTTGGCTACTCAGTGGTCAACATGATTTACAAATGTTAAATAAAAAGTTACAAAATATTGTTGAAAGCACTAATGTGAAGGTGGATGAGACACAGTATGCCAAAACCGACACTCAACACAATGGCGATCATGAAGAAAAAGAAGATGATGAAGAGTTGGATAGTCTGTGTGAAGAAGCAGATGAAGAGGAAGAAAGGAAAGACACCAAGGCACCCTCCAGGTAATTCAAAAGGACCATCCTTCTAATCAGATCATTGGAAATAAAAATGGTGGAATTATCACAAGAAGAAGGCTAAGATAACAACAAAACCATGAAGATATAACACTCATGTCAATGATAGAACCCATGAATGTTGTAAAAGCAAGAAAAGATCAACATTGGGTAGACGCCATGAGTTAAGAAATGGATCAAATTGAAAAGAATGAAACATGTGAATTGGTACCCAGACCACAAAAAAAATGTGATTGGAACCAAATGGGTATTTAGAAACAAACTAAATAAAAATGAGAAGTGATAAGAAACAAGGCAAGGCTAGTGTGCAAAGGTTATGTGCAAATGGAAGGAATTGACTTTGATGAAACATTTGCACTGGTAGCACAAATGGAGGCAATAAGACTATTTCTGGCTTATGTGGCATACACAAAGATCAAAGTATTCCATATGGATGTGAAATCAACCTTCCTAAACGGTTTCTTGAATGAAGAGGTATATATTGAACAACCTGATGGATTTTTAGTAATTGAAGATAAGGATTATGTGTACAGGTTGAAGAAAGCTTTCTATAGATTTAAAAAAACTCCTAGAGCTTGGTACATCAGATTGGATTCATACCTCATTGAGAAAGGATCCAGAGAAGGAGTTTTGGAGAGAAATATCTACATCAATGAAGAAGGAGAACATCTGATCATTGTCATAGTCTGTGTAGATGACATCATATTTGGTAGAGACCATGATAAGATGACATATGAGTTTGCTGACATGATGAAAGAAGAGTTCAAAATGTCAATGTCTGGAGATCTTTCATTCTTTCTAGGTTTACAAACCAGTCAAACAGATCAAGGTATATTCATATCCCAAACTAAGTATATCAAGGAAATGCTGAAAATATTCAAAATGGAAGAATACAAACAAATAGGTACATCAATGGAAGTTGGGTGCAAGATGAGAAAATATGATAACTCACCCAAGGTAGACAAAAAACTATACAGATCCATGATAGGAAGTCTACTTTACTCCACTACATCAAGACTTAATATTATGCAGGTGGTACGCCTTGTTGGAAGATTTCAAGAATATCTAAGGGAAACAGACCTCAAGGTGGTTAAGATAATTTTGAGATATCTCATGGGAACACTTGAGTATGGAATGTGGTACTGCAAAAGAAATCACTTCAGCATAAAAGCATATACAAATATAGATTAAACATGAAGTGTTGATGATAGAAAGAGTACAAGTAGTGAAGCATTCTTTGTTGGAAATTGCTTAGTATCTTAGCTAAACAAGAAAAATCATTAGTGGATCTCTCAACATGTGAAACAAAGTATATAGATGCCGCGATGTGTTGCACTAAATTTCTACGGATGAAGCAGACATTGGAATATTATAAGGTAAAATCTGAAAATACAATCCCTTTGTTGTGTGACAGTACAAGTGCAATAAGTTTCTCCAAGAACATAGTGTTCCACTAAAAGACCCAGCACATACCTATAAGATATTATTTCTTTAGGGAACAAATAAATGATAGGAAGATTAGTTTAGAATATGTGAGCACTAAAGAAGAAATTACAGACATAATGACCAAACTATTGCCAATAGCAACATTTGAACACCTAAGGAATGAATTTGGGGTCATTCCTAATCCTAACACTCCTAAAAATAGTGCCAAAGTGAGGGGGAGATAGTATTTTAGCTCAAATTCATCAAAGTATGCATCATCTCAGGGGGAGCATTATTGTGAACACACCAGAATAGATGGATATGAAACTTAAGTCTAAGGGGGAGCTTTTTAAAGTAAGAAAATGAAGAAACCAACTTACAAGTACATTCAAATTTATGCGGCATAGATGGCCCTTTTTTCATTGTTAAAGGGGGAGAAATGAAGAAACTAGAAACTAGTCTAGGGATATAGACGAAAAGGAGAAAGGAAGATACATGTATGTAAGTATTTTTCCATCAAAAGGTTATAAGGTTTCTATATGATGGAGTGTTACACTCAATGAAAAAGGGGAGATTGATGCATATTTTTCATTTTTATATGTGTTGTCATTGATGTTAAACTAGATGAATTGATTTCAAGTTGCATTGATGGAAAAAGGAGTCAATTGGTATAGTGAGCATGTGAAGAAGATGAAGGTTGATTGGTAGTGTTAGCTCACTAAGGCTTCAAGATGACAAAGGATAAGTACCAAGGGTCTTAATAAGTATTTGTGCAACCTGTGAACATGAGGAGATGGCCATCGAAGACTTGGAGCAGCCTCAAAAGTCTGCACAAAGCCACACAATGCTAGAAAATGCCGCAGAAGGTAAGTGGTTATCACACATAAAAGGATAAAGTCATGAAGTTACATGGAGTTAAAGGCTGAGCTGTGAAAGAGATAACTGAAGCCGTAAACAAAAAGGAAGAACTATGAAGGTGAAGGAAAATATGTGGGAGTAAGGGATTTAGAAAAAAAGCTACTGATAAAGAGAAAAGCTGCGAAGAACTTTGGAAGTCATGGAAGACTGCAAAATCCGTAAGAAGAAGAGATAAAGTTGTGGACATGGAAAAAAGTTTCCGAAACAAAAAAGATAAGGAGGATAGCCATAAGACATTGTGAATTACATGAGAATCATAAAAGATCCACATATAACTAAAAAGCCTCCAAGTAAGGGGAAATACCACCGAGTAAAGAAAAGAGCCACGATACCAAAGAGAAAGCTAGAGGAGCTAAAGAAAGCCACGAAATGAGAGAATATGGACTGAAAAGGGTTGAAGGCAATGGAATTATTTTAAACATAAACAAGTAAGATTTTGGTTTTCCAAAATCGATGGTGATTCGATTGTTAGGAAAGTGTGGCCAAGCACTTTAACTACCAACATTTAATGCACATTGACCTTGTGGCAATGTAGTTGAAATTTTCTATGTGATCCTGAGTTTTAACGTGGAATAAAATTTGAAGAAGGAAACAACTTGCTCATCTTTGTCATGTTGAAAATTGTAAAAAGATGGGAAAATCTATTTTTAGAAAATGAGTAATAAATAACTTCTAGAAATTCATGGAAAATGGTGTAATCAAGATGAATATAGAAGAAACAAAATATGGTATTAACTGCATTCATTTAATGGGTCTGATTCTTAGGAGACCAAACATGAAGATACACGCCACACTAATTGAAGGAAATGTATGGGTTGATTGATCATATAGATTAGAAAATGAACTATTTTGTGGTGTGCTCAAGTAAGAAATGAAATATTTGAGCTAAGGAAGAGCTACATACGAAAATATACGTTGCAATCTAGCCGAGAAAGAGCGACATACGAGAATAGAGAGGAAAGAGGAGAGAAAATTAATGATGCATTGATTTATCATATGCGAAGAGAATCGAGAGTAAAAAATTGATTATATAGAGGGAATAGGATTAGATGAGTAGAAGAGTGTAAAATAACACAGACCGAGCCATGATAGTGATCATAATTCATTATATTAGCAATTGTTGTATCTAGATGATCAAAATGTATATAAACCAAGTCTAAGTTGTAGTTTAACACATTCAGGGAGTTGCAGCTTCCTTTTAGGTGGGTGCCTACTAAAGAAATCTCTTGTGATGTGTAATATTCACTGGATTCATTTGTTGTGTGTATTATCAGTAGAGGTGTAGGGGTTGGAGCTCCTTGTGAGGTTGTGTTATATTCTTATGAGTCCTTTCTTTGTGTAATATAAGTAATGTTTTTGGCTGGTTTTCTCCTGAAAGGTTTTCCCATGGTAATTTTTGTGTTCTATGTTATTGTGCAAGACATTTGGTTAATTTAATTCTCATAGTTTAAAGCCACACATTATTAAAGGGTTCAAAATTGGCATTAAGTAAAAAGTTTTAATTTACACTGAATCACCGTCCCTCTCAGTGCTTGTGATCTCTAACATATGTGGTATGGCATTATAAGGGATGTTCTTAGGGGATACTAAATGTGGAGTAGTAGGTGTTTTCATAACTGGTGGAGGAGGGATATTAGGAGGAACTAACATTGTAGGTGGTATAGTAGAAGGTGTTGCAGCGCATGAAGGAGGGAAAAAAATAGGAGTGGATACTGTAGGTGAAATAATATCGGTTGTGTGAATTGAAATGGATGGGGTACTAAGAGTGGTAGAGGAGAATGCTGAAGAACTTGATTGACCAAGTCATATGTATCAATGCTACTGTATGGAATAAACTGTGGAGGTGGTATGGGCATAGAGGTAGTGGGGTCTATGTGACAATATTTGAAGGGTTTAAGGTCAACAGTAATAGTGTGCTCGTAGCCATCATGTAAGAACTTGACACATTGGTGGATAGTAGATGCCACTGCATGCATTGTGTGAATCTAGGATTTACCTAACAAGAGATTAAACTAGAAAGAGTAGTTAAAGCCATATAACTTAGTGAACATGCTCTTAGGTCTAACCCAGATATGTATAGAGATAGTTCCTAAGTAGGTGTGAGAGTTAGAGTAATAACCACAAATGTCCATAGAATTTTTAGTAATGAAATTGTTGCTGATACCTAATTGACTTAAAAGGGAAAACACACATAAGTAACAGATAATCCATTATTAATGAGAACTCGCTTAATGCAAGTTGTGATAACAATGAAAGTAATGAGCAGGGGAACACATGGGTTATTTTTAGCTAAAGGTGAGATATCCTCATCGGTGAAAGATATAGCACGTGGTAGATTTCGAAGGGATTGTATGAGATGTGTAAAAGCTTGTACAAGATTACCAATTTAAATATGAATGGCATGAAGGGAAGCCTCTAATGTGTTGCAACAATCTGGTGTATTATGTAAAAAGTCATAAAGAGATATCTTAGCGGGTGTATTATTAAGTTGCTTAATGATGTCATATCCCTTAGAAGTAGTAGGGGGAGGGAATAAAGTAATGGGTGGGGGAATAGATGCAGGTTGAGTCGTAGGTAGATTAGGATGAGTTTGATGAAAAGTAATGACATTAATAGATGGGTCAATCCTAGGAGCAACAAAGTGAAGGTGTTGAGTACGAACTTGCATGAAGTCATAAACAATAGTAACTATGCTCATGAATTTTATTGGTGCAAATGTGGGATTAGAGGTTTGAACCATGATGCGAGAGAGAGGAGATGACGAGTCATGTTCACAAAAATGGTTAACTAAAATAAAATTATACGAGGTAGTTAATCTAATCTAGGAGGACATATAACACAATAGATAAATGTACTTTAACAATATGTAAATTGAATAAATGAAGTAAATTAATGAAATCAAACCCTGATATGTAATAAGGAAGTAAGGAAGGAACTCAGTTGATAATTAGTGACTGTTGCCAAGTGTCACAAGTTTGAATGGAAATTCTAGGAATATGAATGGAGATGCAGAAGCCTCAAAAAGACTTAATCTGGAGGATTTGAGTGGACTGGTGTGCTCACGGGCACTTTGGTATGCATTCTGGGCACCCTGGTCTGGGAAAGATGTCTAGAAATGGCCTTCATAGGGTCAGAAGGTGAATTACAACTATGTATACCTATTTTACTCAATTCTGTGTGTTGGGCCTAATGCTACAAATATTCTAAGGTGAATGAGATGACTGTCAAGAGACCAAAGAGAAGTATCAAAACCCTAAAAAATAAAATGCAGAATGAATGGGTTAGAATGACCTCATCTTCCACAATAGTGGGTTTACTAAACTGAGCACTGCACTACATTTCAGACCCGGATATAGTTCTGGTGTGTGTGTGCATGTCATGCCCTAGGTGATTTTGTGCCAGTCACACTTTGTGAAATAGAGAGAAATAGCTTAATGTAGAAAATATAATAGTATGTGTGCATGTAATAGAATAGAATCTCCCCTATGAAGTGTGATGTCCTAGCTTGTGCTTTGATGATAGAGCTATGTGGATGCCAATGCAATAGATGGATGCAACTCTGGATGGAGTGATAGTAGATAGTGATGTTATGTCCATCATTATGGTCTCATACATTTATATTTATAGGTCTCTCTTGGTATAATTTTGTAATTAACCCCAAAAAGTATGACCCCATAAAAGATAAGAATGAAAAACGGCTAGAAAAGACCCAATAAATAGTAGGAAAGTGGGAAATAGACCAGGGTGCCCCCAAATGGGACCAGAGTACCCCAATATTAAATCTAGGTGCCCCAGTTAGGGTTAAGACGACTTGAGATATTTATAAATGACTAGGTAAATAGGTGTAATAGGTCATAAAATAATTAAGATGGCCAAAATGATGAGGGTTAATTAATACTTTCTTCCCTTGAGAACCCTCTAAATAGTAGTATGAGACTGGGATGAATAAATGTCTAAAGTGTATGATTTTGTGACTACAAGAATCATGGTTATAGTAGAGAGAGGATGTTACTTGAATTGATACTCACTTGGGCCAATAGCAACGAAGGTGTCTTGGAAATAGGCTTTGTTTATCTCAAGAGGAGTAGAGTCGAGGTTGCATAACTTGTCATCGGTAAATTCTGACATCAGAATCCTCATCAGAATCATCAGTGTTGATAATATCTTCTTTATTAGAATTATTAAGGAGATTAGGAGGAGGGGTGGTGGATGTAGAGTTAAGAGTAGTAAAGGGTGGAATATTTGTAGTGATAGAGGGAGATATGGTAGGGAAAATAAGATCAGTGGTATACGTAGGGATGGAAGGGGTGAATGTGGAGGTAGAAGAAGTAATGGAAGTACTGAATTCACTGAAATAGTATGTATCGATAGTATGGTAGGGAATTGGATTAAGTGGGGGTATAGGCATGAAAGTGACTAGGTCTATCCGGTAGAACTTGAAGGGTTTGGGGTTAGTAGAAATAGTATGCTACTATCCATCATATAAGAATTTAATGCATTGATGCACCGTAGAAGGAATAATATGGATAATGTGGATCCGTGGTCTACCAAGTCCAAGTAAACAATTGAATTACAATGATGTATTAAATATATAGAGAAAAGTGAGAAGGGTTTTGGGCCTAAATTGTAAAGGTAAGGTGTTGGTGTCGATGCATGTTTGAGTAGTAGAATTATAGCCATGAACAAGTTTAGAGGATTTGGTGATATTACTATAAGGAATTTGCACCTGCGTGAGTAATGATATGGAACATAAATTTAGAGAAGAGATGTTGTCAATTAGTATTCACTTAATATGATGATGACCGATAGTAGCTATAATAAGCAGATGTGATGAATGATCACCAATGATAGCAGGAGGGATATCCTCATTACTAAATGATATGGCATGTGGAAGGTTTTTGAGGGATTGAATAAGATGGGTTAAGGAAACATGGGGATTGTCACTTATTGATTACCTAAAATGTGGAAATATAACTAATTCTATAGTTAGTATGACATTAAGGACAACAATAAATAACATATGAATGTATAAAAAATGACTCAAGTAACTAAGAAAGTAGATATGTGAAACCCTAAAGTGTAAAAAGAGTTAGAAAGAACTCAGTTAATTCGATGAGCTTGGTGAGATTTTTTGTAGAGATGGTTGGAGAAACAGGATGAGGGAACAACTGTGCCGAGGTCCTTAAAAGTGCAGATATGGGAAATTTGAGTGGAATGGGATACTTGGATAGATAAAAGGGTGCCTTGGTCTGCAATATGGGTGCCCTGGTCTATGAAAAATCTCTCCTAACCTCCTCTAAGGTGTCACTAAGTGATCTCATGTGTTCGATTCCTATCGCACTAACTTCATTGCACTACACTATATGTTGCCAATAATCGGTGATGAAGAAAAGACCTGTAAAACCCCAAAACAAGCATCAAACCCTAAAAATGAAAAATACAAATGAAGGGGTCGAACTATCCTCAACAACCACAATGGTGGACTTAGTAACTAAGAATTGCACTAAATCTCATACCCGATGTAGTTCTATGTTCTTGTGTGTGCAATCATGCCCTAGGTGCTCTTTTGCTATTCACACTTTGTGAACGTAGTGAGAAATAACTATGTATAAAATGTAATAGAATGGTGAATGGAATAAAATAAACTTTCCCCATATGATGTGTGATGTATATGAATAAACCTTGTCCCTTGTGATGGTGCTAGATGGATACAAATGAAATCTAGATGGATGTAAGCTTAGATGATGATAGTAGTGCCTAGTGCTTGGTCCCTAATTATGGTCTCATAACTTTATATTTATATGGCTCTCTTGATATAATTTTGTAATTAACCTCGAAAAGGCCTACCACCAAAAATATAGAATGTTCAAATGGTGTAAAAGTTCCCAAAAAGTGGCAAGAAACTGTAAAAAGGATCAGGGCACCTTGACTGGGAACAGGGTGCTTGTCGGCACCCTGTTACTAGCCTGGGTACCCTAGTCAAATGCAAAAAACATAGAACGATAGAAAAAGACTGGGCAAGTATGTGTGAGAGGTCAACAATGATGACAAAAATCAGGGTAAAATGACCAAAAGATGGGGGTTAATTAATATTTTCTTCACTCAAAAACCATATGAATAATAGTATAAGACCGAGACCAAATAATGTCTAAAGTGCATGATTTATTGACTACATTTCCCCCACTTTATGTTGGTGAGAATAAATCTCAGTAACATAAAGTAGATAGAGATGCACACCTAATGTTGATGTAGAGTGATGTATAAAACGCACTGAAGGACTAGACAAAGCATGGAATGGAAAAAAGATGATGGAGTGTGGAAAATAAAGACGAAAAGAGCAAAAAAGTGATGAGAGTGAACCGAGGGTGGAAACATGTGTATTTTCCGATGTGTGTGATGTACTTGCATGCTAGTATGGTGTGTGCTTCCACAAAATGTTGTTATTGATGCCATCTTTGTTGTTGACTGCTTACTTCTCATACGGTCAGAACTGTTAGGAGAAGATGATCGAGTAGTCAAATACTATGTAAAAACTCATGTATATAATAAATGTAAAGACTGAAATAAAATTATGAAAAAGTGTAAAAGGAACCTGATCCATGATGAGAGAAAGGGTGTAGAGAGGATATCCTATCCTAGGTTTTTTGGGTGATCCGACACCATAGGAAGAAGAAGTGTAGGGAGGAATTCCACTATATCCTCCAATGTGTAACTACTTCCCTAAATATGTGTGAAGATATCTCTACACTTCCGAGTTTTTTGGGTGATTTGACACCACTGAATGAAGTATTGTAAAGAGGAAATATGGTGTATCCTCTAACCTATAATTACTCCGCATAATGCCAAGGACAACCATGTACTATAAAATTTGATGTGTATGGGGTTTGTAGACTAGTCTGAACCCACTCATTGCATGACCCACAATGCAAAGGGCAGAAATTGACTGAATTGAATCTGTGTAGAAGCACTGTGTAGTACGTAAAACCACAAATTATACCCCCCTCTTTGGGAGTGCATGAAATGTCACTGATAGGAGAAATTCAGCCCCAAAAGAGGACCAACAACGTGAAATCTATAACTGTGCCCTGTAGGGGGAGGGAATGCGCTTAGTAGAAACTAAGGTTCATATATACAAGTGGCTAGAAAAAAAGTGTTAGTATGAACAAACATGCATGTAGAAAGCAATGTGTAAGATACCAAGAAATATAGTAATGTAAAAACACAAGAAGACAAAGTAGAACACCAAAGTGGGTTGCAAACATGGGAAATTACTCATGATGTCTTAAGACACATAAATCCATAGTGGCTACATACAATAAACAAGTGTGTACACCTAACAAAGGACAAGGCCCATATACAAGAGATAATAATGATAAGAAATAGTAAAAAAATAGGCATATATCCATGAAAACAAATAATCCTAAAAAACAAATGCTACACATGAAGCACCCGTTAGTATGTTAGAAAAATAACTGGTATGTAAAAGCATGTATAACCAAGTAATGAAAAGTGTAAAGTACAAAATGAAACAATAACACCTGTAAGAGATGGATGTGGATTCCACCAGCAAATAATGTAGGATGGGTAGAAGGTGAGCATCCATGTTGCATGTAAGAGACTTTTATCTACGATCATAAATAGAAAATGTAATGAATGTGCATGTGTGTATGGTAAAGATAATGACATACAAGAGATCTATCTATTATGTGTAATAAAGTGAGAAATGTACATGAGCAAAAGTAAGAAAGAGTAAAATGCAACCAAGATATGAAACATGTTGTGGATGGATGGAATGGAATGTAAGATGGATTATAGGATTTGTGTGCCCCCCCGAGTGGATGGATTTTTATGCAATGAGCTTCATTTGGTTTTCCCCCTCAGCAGTCAAGAATGAACCGTAAATGAGAGTGCATCATCATGGAAATGGTTGAAGTGTGCATGTGTATGCATATCACAAGTGCTATGATGAATGTCTATGTGTATTGATTATATGTGACCTAGAATATGATGTGTACAGTGACCCTTATATCCAAAGCGTATATCTCAAAAATAATGAGTGTAGGATTGATGACGTAGTGTAAAGCATGTATATCACTACTTAGATTAATAGAGGGAGCGGTGATGTATCCTAAAGCGTATACCACTACAAGATGAAGGAATAGGTGACCATTTAGCCTATAACATATGTCACTAACCTACTAATGTTGCATGATAGAGAAGGTTGAAGTGATGAATGTGTAAGTATGAATACATGGTCCATTTAATTTTTAAACCCTCGGAAATCTAGTATGGACCGATGAACTATAGTGCGTCATAGGGTAATGAGTGCAATGTGTAGAAGATGATGTAATAGGTTTGATGTGTAGGAAACCATATGATGTGTAAAATGCAATGTATAGTAATGTAGTATGTAGGAGGAGTAGTTTATGGTGCTAGACACATAGAAACTAGAAATGCGACATATATGTAATGATACATGTAATGATGATGTGATAAGTATGTATGGTATGTGTAATGCGCGATGGTCAGAAATGATGCTAGACTAAAATGTAGAGTGTATGATGTAAGATCTAAGACATGATGACACGAGATGTATGAAGAGTCACAATGTGTAAGTATCTATTATGCAATGTTTAGGGTTCACATGTAGTATGCCCTCAACATTCAAGTGTGAACCAAAGCACAAGAGTGTGTCATCAGTTAATGCTCGATGACTAAAATGTGTGATGAGTATGTCTATGTGAGGATATTGATGTATGATAATACAAATATGAGAGATGTACTGATGCTAATATGAGGGGGGGATGTGCTAGATGATATGCCCCCCAAGTGTGTGGTAATGTGTGTAATATTTGATAAATGATGTATGAAAGTGGTGAAAAATCATGGATTTTGTAAGATTGATTCAATAATGGGATAAAAAAATGAGAGAGTCATATGGTATGTGTGATGAGTGATAGATGATTGTAGATGTATGTATATATGAGTGGTTATGTAATAGATAGTTATGTTAATGCCATATGAAATGAGGTCCTTTATTGTAATAGAACCCTCAATAGTCATATAAGAACCATAAGAATATGAGTGTGTCATCAAGAGGGTAGGGTGACAAGGGTCACCTACCAAATACCAATTTTTTGTGAAGCATTGGAAACATGGTGGGAAAGAGTAATAGTAGGACCATGCAGTGGTGGAATTTGCAATGTGTCTTGACTGAGCATTAGAAGGGGTAGTTTGCTTTGACAAAAAATGATTGGTTGTTGAAGCGGTGTAGGATGGGGAGGTATCTTGAATGGTGGTAGCTTTTACGGTGTTGATGATGCTGCCAAAGACTTGATAGGATACCAAGTTGCACTGAGTTTTAAAGAAGGTTGCTTAGATTGAATTGTCTGATTTCTGTAGATGACTTGAGAAGAAGGGGAGTGAGACTAATTTTTAGAATTGGTTTCTTGACTTGAGTAGATTGCATAGGTGGCACTTGAGTGATGGAATAAATGTTAGAAGTGATGGATGGATGCTCATTAGACATGGTGAAATAAGATTTAAGAACCCATTGAGATGGAATATTTATAGACGGGAATGCAAGAGAATGTTGTGAAGTGAATGAGATAAATCCCTGACACTTAAGATGTTTTATTCTTCATTGGAAAACATGGTAATCATCATCACTATGTCCATTGATTCAATGATAATTGTAGTATGGATGACCTTAATATTTTGCTAGCCATTAAGGAGGGTAACAATGAGTAGGTGGTAAAGTAATCAAATTATTACTAAGAGCTCATTCAAAAGGTCATGTTGCTTAGCATTGCAATCGAAGATGAAAGGTTATGGTAATGGTATAACTTGAGGCTCACTAATACAAGTACATGTAGAAGTCATAGAATATGAATGAGATGTAGAAGGAAAACAAACATGTGCTTGAGAAACATCCTTAATATGTCTAATTTCATATTTGAGAGATGTAGTTGTGGATTCCATAGCCATAAAATTGTCTTAAAACAAATAATGTAAAGCTTGAATTTATTCCAATAGGGGTTTATTAGATGAAGGATCATGAGGACTAAGGTCATCAGATAAATGATTGAATATAGGAATTATTTCATGTGGCAACATATTTTTAGGATGATAAATGGTGTATAGGTACTTTTGAAGAGCAAATTGGTAATTAGGATGCATCTTAAGCAAGTTAGACAAAGAAGCTTGAGGAATTTTAGGAGGCATGATAGATGAAAAATGAGAATCCTAAGTGTGAAAGTGGTTGGATTTACTAAAATGATTAACTAAAATGTGGAAATATAGCTAATTTTATTTTTAATCTGACATTGAGGATAAGAGTAAATAACAGATAAATGTATAAAGAAAATGACTCAAGCAACTAATAAAGTAGATATGCAAAACCCTAAAGTGAAAAGATAGTTAGAAAGAACTCATTTGTTTCGATGAGCTTGATGGACTATGTCGCAGACATGGCTAGAGAAATAGGATGAGGGAATGACTATGCCAAGGTCCAGAAAAGTGTAGATCTAGGTAATCTGAGTGGACTGGGACACCTGGATAGATACACGGGCACTTGTGGGAGCCCTAGTATGAAATATGGTTGCCTTGGTCTTTGAAAAAGCTATGCCAACCTTCTCCAAGGTGTTGCTAAGTGATCACCTATGTTCATTTTATATCGCACTAACTTTTCTGCACTTCACTGTATGTTGCTGGTAATCAATGATGAAGAAAAGACATGCAAAACCCCAAAATAAGCATCAAACCCCAAAAAATAAAAATAAAAATGAAGGGTTTAGACTATCCTCATCGGCCAAAATGGTGGACTTATTAACTGAGTTCTGTAATACATCTCAGATCTGATGTAGTTCTATGTGCTTGCATCTATAATCATGCCCTAGGTGATCTTGTGCTATTCACACTTTGTGAAATTAGCAAGAAATAACTGTGTAGAAAATGTAATAAAATGATGGATGGAATAGAATAAAATTCCCTCCTATGATGTGTTATGCAGTTGAACCAACCTTGTCCCTTGTGATGGAGCTAGATGGATGCAAATGAGATATAGATGGATGTAAGCTTAGATGATGATAGTAATGCCTAGTGTTTAGTCCCTCATTATGGTCTCATAAATTTATATTTATATGGTTCTCTTGATCTAATTTTTTAATTAACCCCGAAAAGGCCGACCACCAAAAATATAAAATGTTTAATTGGATAGAAAGTTCCCAAAAAGGGGTGGGGAAGTGTAAAAAGGATCAGTGTGCCGTAACTAGGAATAGGGCACCTGTCGGCACCCTAATACTAGCCTGGGCACCCAAGTAAAATGAAAAATAACATGGAATGAAAAAAACATAATGGGAAAGTATGTGCGATAGGTCGAAAGTGATGATAGAAATCAGAGTAAAATGTCCAAAATACAGGGGTTAATTAGTACTTTCTTCACTCATAAACCATATGAATAATAGTATAAGACCACGACTAAATAATGTCTAAAGTACATGATTTTATGACTACATTTGCAATTTGAATGGAATGTAGGGTAACCTATAATGTATGATGACAATCTAGTTTATTGCGTAAAAGATCAAAAAGGGATATTTTGCTGGTGTATTCTTTAGTTGATTAATTATATCATAACCTTTAGAGGTGTCAGTGAGAATTGTAGATGTGATATGTGGTGGAATAGAGATGGGTGGAGTCATGGGTTTCCTATTGCATCGAGTGGTGACCACATTAATAGTTGGGAAAGGCATTAGAGTGTTTAAGAAGGGAGGGTTTTGGGTACAGACTTGTATAAAATCAATAGAAATGATGGCCATGCAGGAAACCCTAGTGGGTACAAAGGATGGATAAGAGGATTGGTCCATAAATTTAGAAGAAGGAGAGGGGACGCGATGTATGTTTAGAAGTTAGGGTTTGATCAATCATGTTCACTAAATGATTTAATATAATTTGAATTAAATCTTATTTCAGAGTAACTTACTGTAACAAATGATATTCATATGATTAAATACATTAATGTGTAAGCACTAAGCATTCAAAATGTAAAACCCTAAGAAAATTAGAGAGGGATGATGACTTAGTTGATTTTATGAAATGCAAGAATGATTGGGACTGTGTATATACTAGAACATGATAAAGACACCGTCCTAAAGGCTTGATGAGGATTCAGAACCCTAGGAATGTAAAGGAAAAAATTACTCATAAGAGGACATGAGTGCCCTAGGTGCTAGTGATCGGTTTGGAATCCTGTTTCTGATAAAATGATTAGACCCTGGCCTTTTCTGGGTTATAAGGTCTTCGTTTTTACTTGTTATTTGATAGGATAGTTTCACTATTAAGTCATCAGTCACACCTGTAACCTAAAAAACAAATGACTACTTGCATATGCCCACAAGCTACATAAAATTTAACAAAAAATATGTAGAATGTGGAGTTGGAATGACCTCAGAAGTCACCCAAAGAGTGAACTTACAATCGAGCACTACACTAGATCTCATACTCCATGTAGCTCTGTGTGTGTGTGTGTGTGTGTGTGTGTGTGTGTGTGTGTGTGTGTGTGTGTGTGTGTGTGTGTGTGTGTGTGTGTGCGCACGTGCGCGTGTGTGTCATGCCCTAAGTTTTCCTTGTGAAATTTTCATGATGATAACAAGATAGATCTAGATTGTCACAAATATGAAAAATGTGTGTGATGGAATAGAATGAGCTCCCCTCATATGCAGTGTATGTAGATTAATGCAACCCTTGTACCTTGTATGAATGTTCTAGATGTCTGATTTGTAGTTCTCTTATGCCTTTGTGAAAGCTTAGACGATGATAGATAATGCTTATAGTGTTTGGCCCCTTATTTAGAAGAAGTAACTAAGTATATATATGATTCCCTTGTTTGAATTTTGTAATTGACAACTAAAAGGCCAATTGTAAAGTAGTAAAATGTGACCAATAATCGAAAGGGACTCAAAAGAGTAAGGAGAAGAAAGAGAGGGATAGGAGTCCCTGGGCGCATCTATCCTAATTGGGTGCAAGTGTCTGAGGCCATCAAAAGGTAAATTATTCAAGTACCCATTGAACTGTAAGATGTGTAAATCCAAAAGGATTATCATTCAAGCTCATAAACAATAAAGTGCAAGAGATAAATCAACCAAAATGAAAAATTAGTTTTCAACCAATAGTTTTCTTTCCTGGGAATCATGTATACGTTAGTGTGCTTTAGGACCTATAAATGTACGCAAGTGCATATATTTTGTGTCTATAACATCTAGATCCTCATTGTCATGCTCTATAAAACTAATTCTATCCCTCCTCATGTATTTGAGAAATTACTTATCATTTATCATTTGTTTCAATCATTTAAAGTATGAATGCATTATTATGGTTGTGTATGATTAATTTTGGAAGTTAATTAGATCATAATACTCTACATGTTGTAAACCCTTACATTATTTTTAGTTGTTGTAGAATAACATTATAAAATCTAACTAGGGTGTAAATGTTTGGTGAACCCAGATCTTAGATCAAATTTATTACTTCAAACATTCATGTTGTCTCCTCGATGATTTTAGTACATCAGGGTTCCAGATCTCGTGTATCATTATCAAAATTTATATTGCTTGTACAAGGGTCTTGCCCTTACCTTGGTAGAAGCTATTATCCCTCTAATTAGGTTCACACTTCTTCTCTATATAATGATTAAGAGCCATTTGTTGATCCTAAACATGTTGACATTAAGGTTTCTCACTCTTATGAGCATGGTAGTTCCCCTTATTTTAGAACATTAAATCTTGAATTTAATGTTCTTACTTTAAAATATCAAATTGTAAGATTAAAACAAGGTACATATATGTATTCTCATGATTAATCACTTGCCTTGTTACCCCCAAAACTAAAGTCAAAACCCTCTTGATGGTAGTTCATTCAGTCACCTTGAGCATTGGAAATTGTTCATTCAACTTGACACTTATTCGTTATATGGATTAACATTCATCAATGGTGCCATAAACCAGTACAAGTCTGTAAAGGTACAAACTGGAATACAAAAAGGAAGATGTGCCACTATAACAACTTAGAATTCCCGTGGGAAGGAAAGTGCCCCTATAATGATTTGCATCATTACTAGATTACTTCCCTCCTCATAGCCATTCTAAGTTGGCATTGGAGTACGTGTCTTTAAGGAAAATTCCAAACTTGTAACTCTAGCAAAGCTTGTACTTAATGCATTACCATGTTACAATTCAGGATCTTGATGAGGTGACTCAGTATAGCTGCTAAGTGACAATATCCAAATAATGACTACCCATCATTAAATAGATACATCCACATAGCAGCTGTAGGGAGTTGTCCCACCAAGGTTCCTAAATTGAAACATGGTATCTTAATTAATTTTAATAATGACATGTTATAATAGATTCCATGACTCTTTCACCATGAATGAATCATATCTATGGTCCTATCTCAAAGTATCACAATAGGTCAAAATGTAGTTCTTTTAACATTCAACTCTACCTATCTATTCTAGATATAAGTTAGATAACTACTTTAGATATTTATTCCCAATCTTAGTATTACACAATTAATGATTCTATTTCAAACTGTATAAAAAGATTCTCTCATTATTAAGGAGTAAACAACTATTAATGTTGTTCTTTACCCATATGTGTAATTATGCAAAACTATGTAATCACTCAACATTTATGATACAATATATCATTTCTATTATCCCCCACAGTTTTTTAATAACAATTATTCTATTTATTTGAATAGTGTTATCCATGTTTACTTTTGCATCTTTATATTAGTCAGGGTCTATTATACATGTGTATGAGTCTTACTTATTTTAGGTATCTCTGCTAAAGGATCATCCTTTGCATTCTATTATATTACTACACCGTCATATCTTAATCATGGTTATTTTAAAATTACTCTTTTGGGAGTCTAGATCTCAATCCTTCTTAGTGAATATGTTTCATAAGTACTTAAGGTGAGCACATCCTACATGTTTTCAACAACTAGTTCACTATTTGCATTTGGCATCCTAACTATGATTTCATAGTAGATTAATATGCAAAGATTTAATCTCCCATGCATTTCTTTCCCAACCACATCCCATTTTCTATGGGTCTTTTAAGTAATTAAGTTTAATCTGACTAAAAATGAATTAGCCTCATTACATGTAGATAATTGGAGTAAAAATTCATAATAAAAGTTCATCACATCATATCTTTTATGATGGTAATTCTGATAGAACTTTAACTTCATTTCACCATTTCTTGGATTGATAGTTGCTTTGGTGTATAAAAATAACCTTGTTCTATTCTTATTTAATCTAGCAACTTTCAATATTACGGTGAGTTCCTTGTCATGTTACGAGAATCGAATTTGATTATAAAACAACTCAACTTAATCCTTTTTAAGATTTTTTTGCTACCCAAAAAGGAAAATATAAAAATGTCAAAGACTCAATCACTACATGTCAAACTTTATCTTACAGTTAGAAGTTGTATCTTCTTAATTTCCTTCTGAAATGGTTACTATACTTGAAAATATACCCCTAAGTATAGTTTCCCAATTTCATATTTAGAAGATAGCATTTTTTCAAACAATCATTATGCTCTTTATTTGAATCATGAGATTTTACAACTTACTAATTTGGAACACTTTGATTATCCATCAAGATATTATCTCCCGTTATAATGTATTCCAATGCTAACTCTTAGTGTAACACTTAACTTATTGATGGTACTAATGAATCTTAACAACCCCCTTTTCAATTGATTTTAAGTGTTATATTTATACTAGTTTATAAACTTATGAAGATATCCACACAACAATACTAGTACATAGTTCTAGGTATTCTTAACTATAGAAAGGGAACAACAGTCTATCAACAAGTTGTATGTAATATTCTATTGATCAAAAATTAAGGTCATAACCATGTTATGAATTAATACAAGGTTACTCTGAAGACTTCTTCAGTTAATACTTTACACAATTTAAATTCTATAACCTCTTAGTCACAATAAGAAACTCATTTATCAATAAGTTTGAATACATTCTTTAACATCATAAAGTATGCAGAGAATTTCAAGCTAGATAAACCATTCTACCGCTTCTTTTCCCACTTGCTAACTTCAGTCAATTTCCTGCAATTGTTAGAAAAGATCAGTTTGGCTGAACTGAGCAAGAAAAGACCCTTATCCCACTTAAACATATATATCATATGATATTATAATGAATGCAATACCTCAATGTTAAAAATCATATAATCAACATAAACATGTAGTGCATAAAATATTCTACTTAAAAATAATATCACTCATATTTGCAAAGAACTTTCCATTTCAGCTTCTTCAGTATGCCTTAATGGATGAATTATCAAGAAGAAACCACATAAAATAAGAAAAGATAAGATAATATAATTATATTAATGTCTAATGAATGACCATTGAATGTCCACACAATAGGTTATAATAAAATCAAACAATCAATCATTATTCCTTTCTGATACTGGGAAAGTTTAGATAACCTTAACAAACTTATATCAAACATAATATAAAATTATATCATCCTGTTCATTTATAGAATTTTTTCTGCTCCTATAGGAATGCCTATATGGAAAATCAACAATTAAAAAAATTCAGAACAAACACTATAAGTAAAAACAAACCTCCAGTTGTCTTCCTAAATGACGAGTTAACTTACAAACCATAACAGTCCCAAAGTTATATACACATGCACCCTCTTCCTAAAGACTAACTACTTACTTATCCTATGATCTTATTTAGACTGATAGGAGGGAATTTATCATTTTACCTCAATAGAATAATGATTTCTAAGCGTAATTATTTCTTCCGACTCATTAAGAGGTTGTGGCTGTAGTATCCAACAATGTAAGCCCACTTAACTTATAATCAATCTCAACCAAGTAATGACCTGTCAAGTGAAGTCAATAAAGGTAAAAGCAATATGTATCCCCTTTAACAACCTTTTGTCTCAATGTTTGACATATTTAATTTATGCTTTAACCATGCTATGATTACCCAAAAAGACAAATCAATCCTTTTTGTCTTTACAATGTGTACAAATATGATCCTAGTTATAAATCAAATACCTAAGGAATAACACATTCCTTAGCTGACATAATTACCTGAGATTACACATTATTTTATAAGTTACGACAAATATACCTCATTGATAAGGTATAGTTGTTCATCTACTCAGGAAAAATTAACAAATTCAATCATCATATAATAGCCATTCGGGAATTTTAAGGTAAATGATTCTTACCATACCTTAATCGACTTCCAACAACCATAACGAATATTCCCTTCAAAAGAACTCATAAAACTTTATGAGCCAAGTCTCTATCGTACTTCCCTATAAAAGAAATCAAAATTTAAATGCCAAGTACTTGTTTTTTTATGCTATAACAGGTAGTAGACCTTTAAGGAAAACCCTTAAGCTATTTCTGAATTGTGTCATCAAGAAACTCAATAATCCTAATTGAAGATACCAAAAACCATCCTCCACAAACACACCCATTGCTCTTTATCTGGAACTCCGGTAGTGTCCCATGGACTTAATTAAATAGCCTGGCTCGAAGTAGCCATTTTTTAAGAAACCCAAAACTTGAAAAACCCTTGAGTGTTTTAATAACATGACTTCAAGGCCGTACAATGAATCGATAAAAAAACTACACGGAATTATTCCCAACTTTTCAAGAATGAATACCTTTCTTATTCATGCTAGGGGATAATAGTAATAATATTGTAATAATGACTTACTAATATTCAAGTTACCCCATATTCGTACAACAAATCAACAGACTAGGAGACTTAGCTCCAAGAAAGAAAGATTCAAAAACAATAGTAATATTTTATTTACCACAATTCCATCCATTAAACCCCTAATTTAATTCAAAGGTAAACTTCTTTATAAACAACATGCTCATAAATTTTTAACATGCTTCCAATCTAGCTCATATAAGACACATTGCCAATACCCATTCAAACTACTATCAAATGAAGAAAATGGTTAGGACGGATAAGGAACAATTATTTCCTTTTTACTAAAGTGAAATTCTTGAGTGAGATCTGTCCTCTAGCAAGGCGCATAACAACTCGAGTCTATGGACTCAAACCCTTACTTGAACCAAACCAAAACAATTAAAAACCTTTATGAATAAATTCATCCCTTAGTAGATAATGCAAAGTTCTATTTTTTTTAATGAGAGTGTATTTTTTTTAACACATGCAAGGCCCATCAAACCCAGGTGAAAGTTAGCAACTCTAGAGAAATTGAGATACTGCATGTAACATTCCGCGGTAGCTTCTTGGAGAGCTGCGCTTCCAAGGCTCAGTGATTCTTGAATTACTCCTCCTTAACTTACGCAGAGAGCACATAGGGGAATTAAAACCACCACCACGCCCTTCTCTCATTTAACCTAAAAACTATAGCTAGACTAAAAAAAAAATGATATAACATACTCTTAATATTCTATTGCTTCTATTTCTATTGAAGCTTAGCTGGAGTTAAGGAAATCCCAATAACAATCATGTAAATACATTAGACTTTACAGTGATTGGATTACTGCAAGAGCAAAGAAATTTCAAACTAAATAATTAAGTTATTTCCTACTAATATTTAAAACATGGAATAAGGGCTATTGCCAATCAGTAATAAAATTACTAAATCATCATGCCACATTTAATTATCCCTCCTAATTGATTGGTAGGTTGTGTTAAACATTCGAGAACAATCATTAAACTTACCACAGGCAGGGTTAATAAACTGAGTTACGATTAAAAAAATTATGGTTTATCGATATGACCAAAATTTATTTTTTCAAAATGTTACATGGTAGTGAATCAACCCTTTTAAATAATCCAACATTCCCATGACCTATGGTCTAAGGAACCTATGCGGGTCAATCAAATTTTTTAAATGGAAGTCCACACCAAAATCATTAAACCCAAAATTATTAAACATAGTGTGGACCCAAATCATTTCATATGGTTGGTTCTATTTACTTCACAATGGACCACACCCCAAGGTAAAAACCCAATTGATCTAGGAAAGATTTGTTAGTTAAGGTCAATTATATGTAGGATCATGACCAACTCTGTAATTCACAAAGATTTATCATGCTTGATTAATCATAATAATAAGTCTATCACATATCCAATGTGATTGAGATTAGGTATTAATATAATAATCCAAAAGAGGTGACAATGATTCAATAAATAGCGAAAGATGACAATAGGTCATATAATTATCTAAGCAAGGGTGAGTAAACACCTTACCTTATCAAGGTAAAAATAGAAATATGTTATAAACAAATAGGTATTATAAGCACTGAGTGATACAACATTGTGTGTGGGTCTATATGTAACTTCAAATAAGTGTACATACACCCTTTCAGGATCCCCCACACACATGTGGCTATATATAAAGTCGACAAACAAAGATTATCGTCTAGCTGTCGTGTCTTACCCATCGATCTAGTGGCTTTATTCCCTCTTATATAGATATGGAAATATCAAGGGGGTGTGATACTGGAAAAATGTGTTAGTGCAAATAAGACAAAAGTCACCATATAGAAAAAAGTTTAAGCTAGTAAAAATATAATGGTATACCACGAAAAGTGGGTTTCAAACATGGGGACATTTCTCACAGGTCACAAGGACAAATAGGGCCCAAAACAAACCAAAAGAAAAAATGTGTACAAAAGATTAAAGTGACAAAGCCACAAGCAAAATGGAAAAGTAATGACAAACAATAACAAGGAAAAGTGTCAAACCATTGGTATAAAATAGTTTTTTGTAAAGTAAAATAACATGCTTCCAATCTAGCTCATATAAGACACATTGCCAATACCCATTCAAACTACTATCAAATGAAGAAAATGGTTAGGACGGATAAGGAACAATTATTTCCTTTACTAAAGTGAAATTCTTTGAGATCTGTCTCTAGCAAGTGCCATAACAACATCGAGTCTATGGACTCGAAACCCTTCACTTTGAACCAACCAAAACAATTAAAACCTTTCTGAAAAATTCATCCCTTAGTAGATAAATGCAAAGTTCTATTTTTTTTAATGAGTATTTTATTTTTTTTAACACATGCAAGGCCCATCAAACCCAGGTGAAGAGTTTAGCAACTCCTAGAGAAAATTGAGATAATGGCATGTAAACACTTCTCGGTAGCTTCTTGGAGAAGCTTTGAGCTTCCCAAGGCTCATTGATTCTTGAATTTACTCCTCATTAACTTACGCAGAGGCACATAGTGGAATTAAAACCACCACCACCGCCCTTCTCTAATTTAACCTAAAAACTTAGCTAGACTAAAAAATTGATATTAATACATTACTATTAATATTCTATTTGCTTCTATTTCTATTGAAGCTTAGCTGGAGTTAAGGAATCTCCAATAACAATCATGTAAATACATTAGACTTTACATGTGATTGATTACTGCCAGAAATAATTTCAAACTATAATAATTAAGTTCTTCATACATAATTATTAAAACATGGAATTACATGGCTATTTAGCCCAATTCAGTAATAAAATTACTAAATCATCATGCCACATAATTATCCCTCCTAATTGCATGGTAGGTTGTGTTAAACTATTCTAGAACAATCATTAAACTTACCACAGGCAGGGGTTAATTAACTGAGTTACGATTAAAAATTATGTTTATCGATATGACCAAAATTTATTTTTTCAAATGTTACATGGTAGTGAATCAACCCTTTTATAATAACATCCAACATTCCCATGACCTATGGTCTAAGACCATATCTCGGGTCAATCAAATTTTAAATGTAAGTCCACACCAAAATATTAAACCAAAATTATTAAACATAGTTTGACCAAAATCATTTCATATGGTTGGTTCTATTTACTTCACAATGACCACTACCCCAAGGTACAAACCAATTAGATCTAGAAAATTTAGTTAGTTAAGGTCAATTATATGCTAGGATAATACCAACTCTGTAATGTCACAAAGATAATCATGCTTGATTAATCATAATAATAAGTCTATCAATATCCAATGTGGATGAGATTAGGTATAATTATAATAATCCAAAAGAGTGACAATGATTCAATAACTAGCGAAAGTATGACAATAGGTCATATAATTATCTAAGCAAGGTAAACACTTACCTTATCAAGGTAAAAATAGAAATATGTTATAAACAATAGGTAATTTATAAGCACTGAGTGATACACATTGTTGTGTGGTCTTATATGTAACTTCACATAAGTGTACATACCCCTTTCAGGGTATCCCCACACACATGTGGCTATATATAAAGTCGACAAACAAAGATTATCTTCTAGCTGTTGTGTCTTACCCATCGATCTATGGCTTATTCCTCTCATAATATATATTGAAAATCAAGGGGTGTGATACTGGAAACATGTGTTAGTGCAAATAAGACAAAGTCACATATAGAAAAAAAGTTTAAGCTAGTAAAAATATAATGTATACCACGAAAAGTGGGTTTCAAACATGGGACATTTCTCACAATGTCACAAGACAATTAGGGCCAAAGCAACCAAAAGAAAAAAATGTGTACAAAAGATAAAGTGACAAAGCCCACAAGCAATGGAAAGTAATGACAAACAATAACAAGAAAAGTGTCAAACCATGGTATAAAATAGTTTTTGTAAAGTAAAAGCTACACATGAAGCACTCGTTAACATGTTTGAAAGATAAAAAGTATGCCAAATCATGTATGATCTGATATAAGATAGTGTGCTAATGATAATAAGAAGAAGTATAAAATGAAACCATAAAATCTGTAATGTGTACAAATATAGATGCCCTTAGGAGCCGTTGTGGGATTGGTAAGAGGTACAATACAAAGAATTCATGTTGTGTGTAAGGATCTATAGAAATTATGTATTCACAACTATAAGGAAAGTAATAACACATGTGTATATAGAAAAGATAATGGCATATGCTATATCCGACTAGCATAGTAAACAAAGTGTACATGTGAGATTAAGTAAGCAAGAACAATGTGAAACCAAAATATGCAACATGTTGTGATTGTGAGTGGAATGGAATGCAAAGTGAGTGTGATAGGAGTAGTGTTCCCCTTGAGCGGATGTGAATAAGTATGCATGAGACAAGGTTAATTTATAAATTCCCCCTCAGTAGTAAAAAATGAACCGTAGAATAAGAGTGTGTCATAGGGAAATGATTTAAATTGTGTGCGCTAGAAATATATGATCAATGAAGCATAGAGCATATAGATTGAGTGAGTGTGATGATTTTTATTTTAGATTTAGAACCTCAATAGTCAAGTATAAAATATGGAACTAGAGTGCGTCATTGGGAAATGGTTTGAATTATGTGCGCTAGAAATATATGATCAATGAAGCATAAAGTGTATAGCGTGAGTGAGTGTGATAAGGTTCATTTCATATTTAGACCCTCAGCAGTCGCATATGAATTTTGGAACTAGAGCGCATCATTGAGTAGTGTGTTATGTAAGAATGCGATGCTAGAAAGATGTGACGTGAATGCACCAAGTGTAGAAATGTGTCGTGTGTATGATGTGAGGTTCATGAATGTAGTATTCCCTTAACAGTCAAGTGTGAACCATAACATAAGATTGTGTCATAGGGTAATGATGATACAAGTGTATCAAGATGTGTTAGATACACGTGAAAGAATAGATCTGAATCATGAAGAAACATAGTAGAAATACGAGACACCTGACAATGTTAGAAGGGGGATAGTAAGTATGATGCCCCCAAGTGTCAGGGATAATTTTAGCGGTGAATATTCGTAATATGGTGAAAATTTCATTTTAGGAAAATTTGAAAAGGTGAATTATTCGAAGTGGGTCGGTGTCCTGTTCACCTAAAATATATAGTATATTTTTTTTGGGGGGTCGACTTCGCCTTCATTTGAAAACATCTCCTATAAAAACCTAGCTGATTCGTCCGGGTAGTATACCTCAAGTAGCTTAACAAATTACCAATACTGTGAAATTTGAACTCGCATACCCTTAAGCACCAGAGATTTAGATTACTATTAGCCTATGATTGTTGACGTGTGAAAAATGCAATGTTGACACGTGACAAGGGCATTGTTGACGTGTGACAACATTTGTACTGACGCGCGACAGAGGAAGTGTTGACGCGTGACTTGGGAAAAGAAGTTGACGTGCAACAAGGGCAGTGTTGACGCGCGACAATATATTCAGACAGTGGACGCGTGACAGGAAATGGGTTGTTGACGCGTGACAAGTGCAGAGTTGACACGTGACAAAGACCTCAGACAGGGGAGGTGTGACAAGACCTCAGACACTGGACAGAGTCACTACTTGGTTCTTTTGCTGACGCAGGACTCTTTTCAGAATAATGGAAGGTGCCAGCTCAAAGAATACAAATAACCTAAAAGTAAGTAAGAAATCTCAGAAATCACTCTTCAAGTATTTTGGAAACTCTGTGGATACAGATATTGTAAATACCAATCATATAGATGCCACCACAAAGAATCAGAATACTGACTATGTGGAAGGTATTATTGAGGTGGACATGCATTCTGCACAGTATCAAAGTCAAAAAAATGAAACCTACGATAATATGCCAGATCTTGAAGATATTTTTCCTGTTGGGGTGCAACCAGAAGTGCAACTAGATATCACAGATACAAACACTCAGCAAAATGGAAGACATAAATCAAAATCAAACTCCGGTCCAAGAAAGAGGAAACCAGGTGATTGTGATATTGCTCAAAATTCTACTCAAAAAAGTAAAGCATTGAAAACGAACAAGAATATGTGGACCATTGGCAGGACATACAAGTTTGATTGGGCAGCTAAATTTCCGTTTATTGAACCTGTACAATCATCTAATTATGAAGAAATCCCATCGGAATGTACATGTACAATATGTAAGTGGAAATTGGGAAAGCAACAAAAAATGCAACTGAAGCTGGACACTATAGAAAAACATTGTGGAAAACAATATTTAACTGTAACGGGGGCGGATGGCCAGAAAATCAAAACACATTGGTGGAAAACTGAAAAATAATGCATGCATGTTAGATATGCAGTGGAATATGAGGTAGAGCAGAAACAACACAAACATCTGTTGGAAAAGGGAGGAACAATCACATCGCATATTGGTAAGATGAAAGAAACAAATCTACATGCAAAATTCATACAATTCTCTACTCTTTTTCAAATACTAAAAAAAGGAAGAGTGATTTTAGATTTCCTCGATTTCAAAGTTTTGTATCAATTTAACGGAATGTTGAATGTACCTCAGTCTCATTGGTCTAAAAGTAGTGGATGGGAAATGGAAAAAATTCCTCTCGATGATCGAGAAGGAAGATTTGAAAGAGAATGTAAAAAAAACAAACTTTATCTCTCTTTCAATTGATGAAGTGACAGCAGTCGACAACACCGCATGGGTATGTATCCACATCTATACTTTAGAAAATCATATAAGGACACCTTATTTTTTGGGTGTTATGAAAATGGTTGAAAACTGCAATGTTGAAAACCTATATAAAATAGTTGTTTCGCATTTGAAAGATGTTGCTGGAATGATTGATTATGAAATTGCTACGAAGTTGGTATGCGTTGGAGCAGATGGTGCATTTATCATGCAGGGTCACCAAACATGGCTATGTATTAGATTACAAACAACAGTGGCCCCATATATGCTACCAATTCACTGTATGGCTCACAAAATGAATTTAGCGTATAAAATGGTAAGCAACCACGAAAATGTTGCTAAATTAGAAGACCTTATAAGAGAACTTCATGCCTATATGTCAAGCAGCCCAAAGCGTTTTCTCAAGTTCCAAAAATTTGCAATTGGAATTACAGATGGCAAAAAACTTCTGAAGGATGTGGAGACTAGATGGATCTCTTTGTATGAACCTACATGCATAGTTCATGAGGAGTATCCTTCATTGGTTGGTTTCATGCACAAATACCGTCATGAAGTTGATAGGGCAAGGGACTTGTTGTTCCATTTAACTGATTTGGAGACATTGCTTACATTGGTTGGTATTCTTCCAATGTTAAAGGAGATCAATACACTGATGAAACATGCACAGGGTAGATTAATCTATATTGTGGATTTTATACGGATGAGAAAAATGGTATGTCAAAGTCTTGATATATTGTACTGTTCCCAGGATAGTTTTGATGCACTTTTTTTTGAAAATTGGAGAGATTTATTAGATCTTAAAAATCCTAACACCTTTTTGAGATATAATATCCACGATCACCTTTGCATCACTGTTAATGGGAGGGAAATACCAATGCACGTTTTGCAAAAACGTCAAGATATTACAGGATCGGAACGAGAAGATGTTCCCGTGACACGTAATTTGTTTGAGTCTGTTATAGTTGAAACAAGAATAAAGCTTAAAAAAATTTCAGAAACCTTGTCATCAAAAATTAGGGAACGTTTCTGTAAAGATAAAATTCTGGAAGCCATGGGCATGATGAATTCTAATTTTTGGAATACTGAAGGTGGCCGTGCAGACTTTGTCAGAAAGCATTTCCATAAATCAATGGGTACAATAATGGAACAATTTACAAAGACGTCAGAGCTCAAGGGTATGGAAATCAAAGGTATACTGAATGCCGATTTATTAAAGTTTCAGTCAACAAATTTTGCAACAACAATGAGGAACCAATATAATAATTTAGATCAACCTTCTGAAAGTGGTGCTATTACAAGGCTGTGGCAAGGAATCTATCAAAGTTCTATCTTACAAGAAGATATCAGTGAATATTTCAGATTATATGAGTTATGCCAAACAATGATTTTGGGGTCTGTGGAGGATGAAAGGGTTTTCAGTGCATTGTCATTTATAAAATCAAAACTGAGAAACAGGTTGGATAAAAATGTGGAAAGTTGCATGAGGTGTTATGTTTCTCGATACTCCATCTAAACCTTTCCTTTCGATAGAGCAATTGTGCACTGGAATTCCCTTTGCGAAATAAGAGGTGTGAATAATACAGCTACAAGTACAAATATTCCCAACCTTGAGAGTGTAATTGGCTCTTCGTCACATTCTACAGAAGAAAACATCGAGTTTGATGAAGCTATTGATAATGGATTGTTTCAACTTTAAATAGGTATCTTCTTTATCTATCTTTTATCTTTATCATTAAAGATGTTACAGGTCTATATACTAAAAATGTCAGGCGATTCACCCATCTATCTACTAATCCATTTCTTGTGTTGGGTTTTTTTAAAACACATATCTAGCTCATTACCAATGGCAGTGATGATTTCAACTTTAAGGAGGCATCTTTTTCCCCTTAATCTTATTATTTGTTACTATTCATTTTTTTCAGCTTTGGTTATCATTAAAGATGTTACAGGTCTTTTTATTTACATTTAGTTAAATACAATCTTTTTATTTTTTGAAAACGTGGGTTGACATCCATCGGAGGAAGTTGTTACTTCTCGGGACTGACAATGTCAGGCAACTCACCCATCTATCTACTAATCCATTTTTTGTGTTGAATTTTTTTAAGACAAAGATCTAGCACATTACCAGTGATGATTTCAATTTTAAATAGGTATCTTCTTCAACATAATCTTATTGTTTGTTACTTTACATTTTTTCAGCTCTTGTTATCATTAATGATGTTACAAGTCTAATTCTATATATTTACATTTATTTAAAGATATTGTTGGTCTATATATTTAAAGATGTTGTTGGCACTTCTCAAGAACTGACACTGTCAGGCAACTCACCCCTCTATCTACAATGTCAGGTAAAACAAAGATCTAGCACGTTACCCTTGATGATTTCACAGCAATCTAATACGCAAGAGGTAAGCTAAACCCTATCATATTTGCAATTATGTTTAATTTCTTACCAGTGATGATTCTTTCTTGATTTCTTAGAATTATATTTAATTTATTTTTTATATGTGCAAAATCCTTTGATATATTTTTTTAAATGTGGGATAAACAATACATTATACAATTTTAAATATAAGTCCACATAAAATTCCTCATCATCCATATATATCATATCATCACCATATCATTATCATATCCTGACTCCTGACACTACAATTATTATTAACACAATTATTTATCTAATTTAAATTTATTAAAACAATTTAGTTTTTTAAAAATAATTCATTATCATATCATTACAATTCTATTCGTTCTAATGTTATCTATATCCATTCTAATCATTAATGTCATCTATATCCATTATAACACATTTCATTTATTTATCATTTATATCCATTCTAATGACATTATGCTCATATCGTTACAAGTATAGAGAATAATTATCTTAAAACAAGTACAAAAGTCTAGAGAAGAAGAATTACTGTGCTTGATGATAAATCTACGTCCACATTAAATTGATCATCGTCCATATATATCATATCATTATCATCATTCATCGTCTTTCAGCATCATCTATCATTAATCATCTACGTCCACATACAATTCATGACAATGCAAGTAAACAAGAAACATACATATAATTCATGATAATCACCATCTAATGCAATTAAAATTAAAGACTGTATATAAATCTATATAATTAAATTCAAATACCATAGTACATACTCAATAGTAGAAGTTTTCAAATTCAATATTTAAAGTTTCCTCAATAATAAAAGTTTCTAGTTTTCAAAACCCTCTTTTTCTTTATCCAATTCTACTCCTCTGCTCTCTTCCCCAACGACTCCTTCCATTGTGGCTGTACCTCTTTCCCCAACACCAGAAATAACCCCTGAACTTATAAGATCTTCCACAGCACTATCCAGATTTTTAAAAATTCTTTCTTCTTGATTTGTCGCATCTCCATGCGACAACAAATTTGGATCAGCTGCTGCTTTAGCTTTGAATAATATGTCAGGGTCAAAACCATGCTCTTTAATTATCCGCTTTAGTGTATTGTTTTTTTTGTTAACCAAAACAATATTTTGCTTCAAATTTTTTGCTGCGGATAAGCTGTTCTTTGCTGTTTCCAAGTGAACTTGCAAAACCTTCGCCCCAACTCTTCAAATTTTCATATTTCAACTACACAAAAAGAGTAATGTCAATTCAAAATATTACTAAAAAATGAAAATTTCAAATTAACAAGAATGATTGTTTGAATGTAATAGTACTTACAACTGCTCTATCTCTTTCGGCATTTGCGATTGCTACTAAATCCTTGTCCTTGGACCATTTGTTAAAATATGCTCTGGGCCTCGGCACTAATATTTTCCCAATTTGTTCAATGCCTTATCTACAATGTCATCTTTATAGTTGTTGTTATACGTGAAAGTCCCACTTCTTACTTGGGTAAGTAAGGAATCCATCTTCGCAGGTTGATTTTGGACTGTAACGTATAAACTATCCCGTTGCCAATAATTTTCATAACGACTAATGATCTCATTGATAAGAACTTTAGCCCTTCTCTCCCATTCTATAAGCAGATTGATATGAGGAAGAATAAACTCACTGGCATGTGATTGAAAATCATAACCAATTAAGTTCTCCAAAGGAAAAGGTGGCAACTGTTCACTATCTGAATCTAATGAAGACGATCTTACTGGAGAAGTATGGGGGCTTTTAGAAAGATCAACTGCTACTTGTTTCTACCTTTGGGTGGGTTGATCCTGTTTGTGAAAAAATTAATCAAGATTTAGATAAATAAATTTAAATCGAAATGTAATTCAAAATTGTAAAGCATATTTAAATTGAAATTTGAAGTATACCTGCTGGCCTTGAATCATCTCGTGGGTATCGAAAAAACCAGTTGGGTCATTGCTATCAATGCCCAAATAATCTTCATCTAAATTTATATTGTTCAAAATAGATATGCCCGTTGCATTGGGCAAGCCACCAAGTGAGAGAGTTGGAATTTGAAAGGAGGAGGCAATGTTTAGTGTCCCACTAGGGGCCGAAGCAAAAGGCATGCATTTACTAATGTTCTTTTTCACTGTTCCTCTGGTTGGCATTTTAAAAATTATTGGTTGAGTGGGTGTCAGTGCTGTGGTTTGATCAGGACTGACATGTGTTGAAAAGTACAAGAAAAAAATGAAAAATAGGAAAACAATTCATAAAGTCAAAAATTTCGAAATTAAACTTATTATCGAAAAGTTGTACCTTGTTGTCGAGGGGTTGTTTTTCTCGGTGCTACGGGTGGCCCTTGTAGGAGTTGTACTCGGTGTCTGTTCATAAGATATGAATGTATGCGACTGTATGGAGTGAGTTGGGGAAGAAGGTTGAGTTTGTGAAACAGGTGTATGTTCCAAAGTCCCTACAATTCATCAATATTAAATGTTGTCAATTCATTTGGTTAAAATTTAAATTGAAAAATAAATATGCAACTTTGGAATTTGTAAATAATATATGGGAAGGTATTACTTCTCTGGCGTTTAACGAGTTCAAACTGTTGAGGGTTTGGAGAGGAGTGAGCTTCCATTTCAGATTGGGAGTCCCCCGAAGCCTCAGCGTGTTGTTGGCCTCTTCCTCTCGATAACACCTTTTTTTGGGGAAGGGCTTCAATAAATCTTCTCTGTAAAACATTAAAATTTAAGTTTTAATAACTGTGCACTGTAATGTCGAAAATTGAAATACAATTACAAACTAAATAGTTTATACCTGTTGTTCTTCAAACGGAATTGACAACTTCATCAAATCCTCATCAGTGCAAGTAGGAATTTTTTTATCTTTTAAATTTAAAAGTGCCTCATAATAAAGGCTGAGGAGATAGTTTGTTGAATAAATGAAAGGTTTTTCTGAAAGTTTTGAATTTGTTATGTCAGTTCTTATTTTTTTGGATAGATATGTGCACCAATCAAATTTTTGTTTTGAGATAGTGGCAATAATGTATGCAATGGCCCAATTTGGTATATCAGTTTGGCGACCCTGCAAAACAATTCTGGATTGAAAAAATGAAATAAGTGCAGCAAGAAAGTGGTGTGCAATTGATTGTGTATCCACACCATGCCTGGATTTATTGACATGGGTTGCAAATGCAAAACAATGAAAATTACTATAAATTTATAACAACAAATTGTATCAGAATAAAAAATAGAATAAAATATATGAATTAAAACGAATTATACTTACAATCAACATGGAAACCGAACGTTGATTCAAGAAATTTCTTGTCTTCTTCCAGGAGTGTTGCCTTGGTTATAACAATTGGTAAATTTTTGAATGGAAGGCCCGCAAACCGATGGATGTCATTTGCTTTGATACTGAATTGGAACATTCGGCCATCGTTTGGAGTCACATAAAAAATGCCGTCCTCTGAATTGTAGGATGATAGAAGGTAATTCAAAATATCCAGATCTGTTTCGAAATGGGGGCATATTAATGAGCTCTGTAAATTAACACGCATCCATCAAATCTTTATATTCTGAAGACATGTTTTAAAACAATATGGATGTGAGGGCATAAGGGATTCCTGTAGTTGATCTTGGAAATCGATTGAATTGGATTCTCTTGATTTTTTTGCTGAACTTGCAGTTGGGAAGCATGTGAAGTTGACATTATAGTTGTACTTACGTCTTTGACAACGATTGAGACCTGCAAAAATTCAAGAGTGGGAGGGTGCAAATGACCAGTTGAATGGTATTTATAGGCTAAATCGGGCGTCAATGGCTTCAATTGATGTGCGTCAATTGTCTTAGCTACCGTGTGGATCCAGTGACGCGCATCAATAGGATCCAGTGACGCGTGTCAAGAGGATCCAGTGGCGCACGTCAATATGAGCTAGTGACACGCGTCAATTGGATCCAGTGATGTGTGTCAATTAGAGCCAGTGACGTGCGTCAATTGGATCCAGTGACGTGTGTCAATTGGAGCCAGCGACACACATTAATTCGAGCCAATGACGCGCGTCAATTGGAGCTAGCGACACGCTTCAATTGGAGCCAGTGACGCGTGTCGATTGGAGCCAGTGACGCGTGTCGATTGGAGCTAGTGACATGCGTTGATTGGAGCCAGTGACGCACGTCGATTGGAGCCAGTGACACGTGTCGATTGGAGCCAGTGATGTGTGTCAATTGGAGCCAGTGACGGCGTCAATTAGATCCAGTGACGCATGTCAATTAGAGCCAGTGACACGCGTCGAGTCAAGACCATTGACGTTCCATTGACGCGCGTCAGGAGTGATTATTGACGTCTTGTTGTCGTACATCAATGATGGAGCCATGAAAAAACCAGGTGAAATTTTTGTTTTGGAATACTGTCAAATTCACCTTTTGCTGAAACTGGTTCCGGGGATATTCGCCAGGTATTTTCCACCTACAATTTTATAGAGGTGTCTTAAAATGAACCCTGCCAAGTGTGTAAGAGATGTAGATCTATGATTGTGTTTGAAATGTGTCATATCCATTAATATAAGGAATAGTTTGCTTGAAAAAAATGATTGGCTATTGAAGTGGAGATTTTGAAGGGGACTTGAATGGTGGTGGCTTATTTGATAATGTTATGGAAGACTTGAGAGGAGGAGGTGTTATATTGATTTATAGAGGAGGTTTCTTAGGAGTTGGTGATAGAATTCAGACATTGAGAGGTGATTTCTTAAAGTTGGAGTGGGTTGGATAGGTGATGCTTGACCAACTAAAGAAGGAGCATTATAAGTGATAGCCTAATGTGCATTGGTCATAAAAGGAGCAGATTTAGGATCCCATTTGTATGTAACATTTGGAGATGAGCATGAAACAAAATGTTGTGTCACAAAAGAGATAAAACCCTAATGTTCAAGGTGTTTGATTCTTCATTGTAAATCATATAAATCATTATCATGATCTCCATTGATTTGATAATAATTAAAAAATGGGAGACCTTGATAGTTGGCAAGCCGATAAGGAGGATAACAAGAGTAGGTGGAAAATTGATCAATTGGTGATTGAAGAGCGCAGGAAAAATGTCATGTTTCTTAACATTATGATGAAAATTGAGAGGTTAAAGTAATGGTAAGACTTGAGGTGCACTAATATGAGCACATGTAGAATATTTAGAAGCAGGAAGAGATGTAGAAGTAGAACTAGCATTGGATCAAGAAGTGACCTTAAGATTGTGGATTTCATCTTTGAGAGATGTAATCGTGGATTCCATAGCCTGAATTTTATCTTGAAATAAATAATGTAAAGCTTAAATAAACTCTAAGACATGTTGATTGGATTAAGGATCATGAAGGCTAGGGTCATCGGAGAGACAATTGAAAATGGCGCTTACTTGTGCAGGTGGCGTATTGCGAGGTAGATACATAGTGTCTAGAGATTTTTGAATAACATCTCTGTAAGGTGGATGAATTTGAATTAATTCATGTAAAGAGATTTGAGGAACCTTAGGAGCCATGAATAAATGTGTAAGATAAGGATTCGATTGACTGATCATAAGTGGGGTTCACCAAATTATTTAACAAATATTGAAATTTGTACAACCCTAGATATTTCAAATCCACAATGAAATAATAAATAATGAAGTACATATTTGACCTAAGTAGTAAGCTAGATAAAATTGAAACCCTAAGTGCAAGAGATGAAATAAGAAACTTAAATTATTTTGTAATTGATCTGGAGCTATTTCAGACTGGAGAACTGATAAACAAAAGGAGTAAAGTGTTGTAAATGGACCCAAAAAATTGTAGAACTATCAGAAATGCTGGGAATGGGGCACATAGATTACATCAGGGGTGTTTGGGTGTTGTATACCACTACTGGGCACTCATGACTATGTAAATGTATAGAAAGTGATTTCTTTGTGGTGCTTCTATGTTGCTTCCCTTTACTGTTGATCACATGTGTATCACACTATGCCCACAGAATTCACATGTAATACATAAATATAAAGAGCACCTACAAAACCCTAAAACACATCAAATACTACAAAGGAAAATATACAAATGGGGAGTCGGAATGACCCTAGCGGTCACCTAACATAGTGAACTTACGATCTAGGTTCTACACTACATTTTAGAATCTATATAGTTCTAGGTACGTGTGTGTAGAATCGTGTCCTAGGTGGATCTTGTGCAAGATGTACTTGATATAGAGAAATAGCTAGATGTAGCAATGTAAGTAGATGTGTGGAAGAAAAAAGGAACTTCCCCTCATATGAATTATATACAGAAATAACAATCCATTATTCCTTGAATGATAGCTAAATAGATGTTTTGATGCTCTTAGAATGGATTTGGATGAAACCTTAGGTGGTGATAGTAGATGCTTAGAGCTTGGTCCTTTATTATGATCACATAACTTTGTATTTATATGATTACCTTGTTTGAATTTTCTAATTAACAACTAAAAGTATGACCCATAATAAAACAAGATTCCCAACAGATAGAAGAGGCCTAAAAGAGGCAAACAAGATACAAAGAGTTTGGGGGTACCTAGAGGGGACGAGGGTACTTGGGCACTAGCGTCTTGGCTAGACGCTAGTGTACAAACTCTAAAAACTGAAGTATCAAAATTCAGACTAGGTAATAGGGTGTTTAAAGCCGAGAAGGAAACCAGAAAGAAAGTAAAGAGGCTAAAGATAGTGGCCAATTAATACTTTTCTCTCTTAGGAATCATATGAATAATGGTATGTGATTTAGACCTATAAATGCACACAAAGTGTGTGATTTAGTGTCTACAATAAGGTCGATGACCTTTCCATTAAACACATTAAAAACAATAACCTTGTCACCATAGGCTATGATCGAAGACTGTAACTAAAAAAATGATATATATGCCTTGAGGTTTTAAACCTATATCCAACAAACATATCTTTCCAAGTTTGTATAGCTCTACCCATTTAAACTAAACATTAGATTATACCAAATTTTCTATGGTCCATGAACAACAAGAATCAAACAATGTAAAATCACCTTTCTGTATTCCAAACATCAAGGAGGAGATTACAACCAACCACTAACAATTACAATTATGGTCTATGGCCAATTATAACAATAATCATGGTAAAAAAACATTCAACTTACCCATATTGTTATTGACAACATGTTATAGTCTACGACTATTATCCTTCACATCATGATCAAGTCAACATATCAATAATAATAACTTGCATTATTAGTCATTGCTAAGCATCATAACAATAATTTAAATTTTTTACCTTGCTGATGATCAATAATATTTCCAGAATCAGAAATGAAGACCATTTTAATGCCTTGTAGTCTATGACGGATATTACAATAACAAGAAGGTTATTTAAGTCATCAAAACAAAAATTATTTGCAAAAATGAAATAATGTAAGGTACATCAATGGAAAATATTTGTCTATATCATGAAACCATTACATACAACAAGCAAAGTGGAGTCAAATCCTCCAATCAAGTATAATAAGAAATAATTTGTGGCTATTAGATAATCAACGAATGTGAGGTGACAAGTGTGAGTACGGTGCTGGGTATGCACCTACGCACATGTATATATCCTTTTTTATTGATATGTACATATGTGTATCCACATACTCAACCTCGTAACAACACTATTAAAATTACTTTTGTAAATTATTTACCACATCACAACTTATTTTCAAAACATAATAGAATGAAAATGCGGGATGTGACACCAACACTCTTTAGAAAAAAGATGAATAATTTGGTAAGATCATGAAACCATTGCCCTTCTATGTATCTCTCATCATAAAAAATAATTTGGTGTACAATTACATGACTGACCCAGGTGCAAACAATTTAGTAATGCCCAAACAAATAGTAAACCAACTTGGTCTTAAATATGAGCCACTCCATAAAGGAGTAGTGGAATTGGATGGAACCACGTTGTGAACTATTAGATTTGTTAGTGGTCTAAGCCTGACATTGCATATATGCCCTAATTTATAAATTCTATAGGATGTGTTCATATTCAACCTTCCCCTCTTCTTTTCTTTGTGCCTTTAACAAGATTTTAGTGCTAATATTGGTGGATACCTATCTGCAGACTAGTCTCACATTCTTTTCAGAACCACATATGACACCAAGACTATGATAAGGTAAAATCCTATTGCCACATATCATATATAGAATTATGTGCCCTACCCCATCCATGTTAATTACATAATATTTGACCAAGAAGACCACCCAAGTTTCCAAGAAGTGGATACATAAATTGGAGGCATATCAATTTTTTTACTTGACAAGTGGGAAAATGAATGCCATGGTTTGGACCCTTAGAAAAAAATTTAACTAGTCCTGACATATCTTTTTTGCATGAGAAATATTCACCCATTTTAGACATTATGAAAGCATATCCACAGTACGAAGGAATTTGAAAAATGTTCTTTGATGGATCAAGAAGCAAACAAGGAACAAGGGGAGGTATAGTACTTATATCTCCCCCAGGTATTAAATATTATTCCACTCTCAAATTCTATTAACAACTCAACGAAGTATGAATATCTCATACTTGTCCTATAATGGGAAAGGAAAAATAAGATCAGATAATCACAAACCTTTGGGGATAAAGAGATAATTTAAAACCAACTCAGAAGGTTGAATGCAACTAAGAATGACTTGCTAAGATCCTACAAGAATTGAGTATGGGACTTACTGGAATATTTTGAAACTTTAAATATTTGTGCCATAACAAGGAAAGAAAATGAATCTGAAGACATGTTAGCCATGGTGGGAGAAAGGTTTGATGTTTCTGAAAAATGTCAAAAGAAGTAAAATGCAACCACATATTAAGGTAGTGGTGAGGCCTGCTATACCATAAAATGACACAAATTGGAAAGTGTTTGATAATAATAACCAAATTTTAAATTTCATCCAAGAAGAAGTTGAGCTTTCATCAAGGAACCAGGAAAAATTAAAACAACACCATGGGAGACCAAATTGTCTAAGTCAGATCAAACAAACTACCCAAAGGACAAGTGTCTTATAAATTCATTTTCAACCTCAATGATTAACTAAGGAAAAGGAAAACATTACAGCCAAAGGTAATGATTATCAACCCATCTTAGTTGGAAAAAATAATTGCTTAAAATTGGAAAGGTATGTACCCCACAAGAAAAACATTATTTTGTAGAGCTCTGTCAAGAATTTTCTGATGTATTTGTTTGGAGCTATGAAGATCTCAAAGGTTTTGATTCCAATCTATCTTAACATGCCATTGAGTTGAATCCAACAACCAAGCTCATATAGGCCTGTCAATCATTGGATTGAGTATCTCATGAAAAAGGAATTAAATAAGATGATTGAGGAAAATATTATTTTCCAATCAAGTATTCATCATGGCTTGCAAACCTTGTGACAATGCGGAAAAAATGGAGAAATCAGACTGTGTGTTGATTTCAGAGATTTGAACAAAGCATCCCTAAAGGATCATTACCTATTATCTTCTATGGATTAAATCTTACAAATGGTGGTAGTGTTAGAGAGGTTCTCTCTTTTAGATGGTTAATCCAAATAAAATTAGATCATGGTGAAAGAGGAGGGTAAGTTCAAGACAACTTTAACCATTAAGTGGGGAACCTATGCCTATAATAAGATGTCTTTTGATTTATCCAATGCAAGGGAAACCTTCCAAAGAGCCATGATATGAAATTCAAGGGATTAATTAATAAAATTATTCTTGTGTATTTGGATGACATCATAGAATTATCCAAAGATTAAAATGATCATCTACTTCATCTTAAACATGTATTTGAAAGATACAGGTAGTTTGGAGTTTCTCTCAATCCCAAAAAGTGTATATTCTTGGTGCATGGAGGTAAAATATTATGTCATATTATCTTGAAGTAAGGCCTTATAATTGATCTAGAAAGAGTAAGTGGAATCCTTCTATTATCATTATCTAGTCATAAGAAAACATTACAAAGCTGCCTAGGAAGGATCAACTTTTCAGGCGGTTCGTTCCAAATTTTTCCAACCTTATCAAACCGTCAATATTTATGCTAAAGAAGAATATGCTTTTCAAGTGGACCACAGAAGGAAATAATATTTTTGATGCCATTTAACATGAAATTACAAAGGCCACAACCCTCATCAATCTCAATTTCACCTTGTATGCCTTTAAAGGTGTAGACAAAATATCCGTCATGCTAGTGTAATTGAATAAAGAAGGTCAAGAATAGTCAACTGCATTCTTCATCCAGAACCTTGAAGATGATGAAGTAAGGTATTCATTTGTTGAGAAGCATGCCTTAGCCGTTATAAGAATCTTGAATAAATTCAAAAATTTAGTGTCCAATAATAAGATTCATCTTATGGTCTCACACACGGGTGTGAAATATTTCCTTTTAAATAAGTACCTTAGTGAGAAATGAGTTAGTTGGATAACCAGAGTGAAAATGAATAAGCTAGTTAGAGGAAAAGGGCTATGTGAGATGTTGATCCCAAACCTACAAAATTAAGAGGAGGTTGTTTTAGTGATCTAACCTGATCAAGTGAAATCCATAGAAAATCCACATACACATTGTTGGACCCACGACATAGTGCACTTTCTCCAAATAGGTCAATGCCTCCAAGGCTTGACTATGGCCAAGGGAAGGTATTTCATAATTTAATCTATTATCTTTGTGATTTTTGACAATATTCTATTTACAAATGATGTCAATGGAGTCCTTTTGAGGTGTGTTAAGTCATACCAGGTTGAAAGGGTCCTACACAAGTTTTACGATGCCACATCTAGAGGACACTTTTCTCTAAGACTAAAAACACTAAAAATAATGAAAGGTAACTATTATTGGCCAGGTATTTTCAAGGAATTTTATGCATGGGTGAAAAGATGCAGGACATGTGCCTTTTTTACAGGTAAGAAAGGATAACAACTCTTCAACTCCACCCCATCTCTATATATAAACCATTCATGCAATTGGGATTGGATTTTATTGGAGTGATCAATCCATATTTAAGCTTAGGTCACAAATGGATTCTCACAACCAAAAATTACTTCACTAAGTTGAAAAAGGAAGTTTCTTTGAAGGAGGAAAATAAAGCTAGTATCTTAGATTTTTATGAAGCTACTATGACCAAATTTGGCGTTCCTTCCAAAATAATTTTTGATAATGCCCAGACATTCCTTAACACCAAGATTACTAACTGAGATATAAAAATGAAATATACTTGAGTACATCTTCAAACTATTACCGCAAGTAATGGATATGTTCAATCGATAAACACGAATATCCTAAGGATCATTAGAAGAATCTTAGAATAAAATCAAAGATCTTGGCACACAAAGATGAAATTATTTGTATGGTATGATAGAATCACTCCTAAAATATCATGTAACAACTCACCCTTGAAGCTTGTCTATGGAAAAGAAGTAAAGTTACCAATATTTATTGAATTTACAATATTGGAACTCATAAATAAGATAGAAAAATTTGAAGTTAGAGCCACAGTGAATAGATATGTAAAGCTCACAATGCTAGAAGAGATAAGGGATCAAACAGTGCAAATGATGGAAAAGAATCAAGCTCAGATTAAAAATTACTTTGACAAGAAATAAATGGCTAGAAAATTTCATGAAGGAGATCTTGTTCTCAAATGGGACTAACAAAAAACCAAAATGGGAAGACATTCAAAGTTTGATACTATATAGAGTGGCCTCTATGTTATCTCTAGATGTTAGCCGCATAATGCTTTCTAGTTGTCAAAAATGGATGGAGAATAGATAATGATCCTATTAAATGGGATCTATCTCAAGAATTGTTTTTAAAACAAATGTTATACCTTATACATATTAGATTATTTTAATTCCTCCAAGTTATTTTCAACACATTGTTTTATTGGAGTTTGGTTTTCATCCCCCTAAGTGCTTCGCACATGTTTCTGGCTTTAGTTGGTGTGTATTATTTTCCACATCATTAGGTGAGTCATCTCACTTAGGTGAGATCGTAGGTCCATGAGTCATTCAGGGGTCATTATGATATTCTCTTACACGTCAGTGTGTTAGCGCGTCAACATGTCAGTGTGTTAGTGCGTCATTGGGAGTTACACTTCTATTCTAGGAATGTAACTCCCCCTCTCCACTTGAGTTGTCATTATTGTAGCACTGCGGGTTACTCAACACCTCCTATATGTACACCTCATTTGATCTATGAGATAGAGGAGAGTTTTATGGCTTAACCAGGTTCTACCCGTGTTTCAAATCTTTGCATGCACATTCGGTTGATGCTCACTCCTCCCACTCGATCTCTTCACACTGCCGTTCACACATCTGTTGATGTGCACGTCATCCCTCGTGATCCTCTCTTGTGGGTTTTAAACCCTATTTGATGGTATCAGAGTGGATCTTGTGGATCCATGCACTCCTCGGCGTTGCTCGTGCATGTTTTTTAGCTTCCGACGTGATTTACAGTTCTCATTGTGTGTGTCGTAATGGATATTCCAGTTATGCTCTACTTGCATTGATTCAAGCTTCATATTTCTGTTTGGTTTTCGGGTGTTCGTGGGTTCATTTTTGGGGTTTAATGGTTTTGCATCTTTGCATCCAGTTTTAGAGGTGTTTTTTGCATTCCAAGTTGTAGATCTATGTGATTTGTGCTAGTTTTGTACATGAGTTTTCTTGGTTTGACCTTCATTTTCCTTGCATTGGGTTTATACTTCGCAGTCTTGGACCATTCGGTTCTCCTCACTTCCTTATTGAAGCCTGTACCCACCTTGCTTGACGGATCCTCAGTTCTCATTCTCTACACCTCCTTATCTCTACATCGTTGGAGCTTCCTTCGAATCATGCATGTTTTCTACAGGTGGTTCTCCATCTGGTCACTGCAACTCCATCTTGCTTCTCCTTCCATGACTGTTTCACATTACTTGGTGGTCACAACAATCACGACACTCCCGAAGTTGACTCGGATTGATCCTACATCGTGCCTAGCTCGCTGCCTCTGGAGCTCTTGTGCCTTGGTTCTCCTAGCCTAGCTCAGATGTTCAACGACTCCTACATCTCAAACCTACAGCATCTCCAACAAACTACATTTTTTTTGCATTGGAAAAATGTTTTTTGATTTGCTATTTTTTGGTCGCTTCAACCTGCAACCCTGCGCACCAAAAAATAGCCACTAGCTCCGGATTCAATGGTTACACCACGTGGAGGAGACCCTTTTACAAGGACTTGATAGTTACACCACACATCCACATGTGGGCTTCTTCTCTACTCGTCCTGGTCAAACATCCCGTAGATTGGCATTTTTTTTGCAACACATGGAGCTTCTTCCTCAACATGGCTTTGACCAAGACACTCCTCTTTGCCATTCTACATTATTTTAGCTGCCTCCCACGTGGTTAAAAAAAATATTTTTTTAATATTTTAAGGTGTAAAAACATTCATGGCATGTAATTGATTTTAAGGCTATATTTTTGCTTGTATTCTTACCTTCCTACGAGCATCGAAGACGGAGGGTGAGGTCCGGGGTTGGTAGGAGGCTAATCCCCCCTCGCAAGAAAAACAAACCATGCCTAAAATTTGATGCCATTTCCAACAGGTACCCACATGACACCCTTTGCACCCATTTCGGGCACTTTTTTAATCCATTTGCAACGTTTAGTGGCATTTTCCATCAGTTGCGGGAATCGTTTTAATGCCATAACTTTTGACTTGCAGCTCGTTTTTGAGTGCTTCTTTAGTCAAAGTTGCATGATTTATCACACTTTACGTGATGGAATTGTCATATTTATAAATTCACTACTTTATAAAGTGCCACATTCTAGGGGGGCTCACTAGTACTCTTAGGCTTACACACGCAGACGCATTATTGGCCGATTCTGACATCTTGCTTTTGTGCATCTTGCATTTTTTTTTTCATGGAGAGTGCTCTTTCAAGACTTGAGAATCATAGGATCACTTTAGAACCTCCTCCACTTCTCACCGGGAGAGAGAACTATTCAGCTTGGTGTGCTTCCATGGAACGTTACTTTGCTCACGAGAGTCTTTCACCCTTTTTACTTGGGCTAGTTCCAGTACCCACTGATCATTATCATCTAGAGGACTTTATCGACACTTGTGACCATGTTTTTGGTCACTTAATGATGTATGCCTCTCATTCTCTTTGGTTTCACATGGCAGACTCAGATCCAACTCACCATGTTTGGAGCATTCTTCAGTCCCTCTATGGAGACCCTTCACATACTACCGCCATTGTTTCTACTGCTGAGTTAGTTGTCTCCTCTATTTCTTCATGTGATGACAGTTCCACTGACATAGGCTCACTTGGTTCTACTTCTGATGACGAGGATTGTGCATCCAGTTCTGATGATGAGAGTACTACAGAGGACTTATCTCCTCTTTCTCTCACTATTCCAGAGAGTGTTAACACTTCCCACATCTCATCAGATATCAAGTAGTATCCTATTTATTCTTATACAATCATCACACCCACCTCTTTTCCACCATTAGTGTGTAAGACCCCTTCTAATCCTTTACCTTCATTGCATGACTTATACCTATTTGACATCACCCTTCTATTTGTTGAGCCCCCTCATTGGGATGAGTATCTGCTTGACCTTAGTCATCTTTTCACAGAGTCTACTTGTGATGCACTACATGTTTCTCATCCATCTACAGGTTTTTTAGAGGAGTCCATCATCTCCGTTGTTGGGAGTTCCCCTTCTGGGACTCTTACCACTTCCACTTTTCTGGAGACCTTTATTGATCCACCCTTGCTTGTGGATCCATTATCTATTGTGGGGGATGTTTTGTTACCTTCACATCACATGGAAATCCTTTCTACAGGTGTTCACTCTTCATACTCTGATAGTTCTGCACTCATGACATTACCTTCGGTTCCTTTGTACTCACTCACTAGACCTATGTCACACTTTGGTGCACTAGATTTAGAGTTCTTCGTGCTGCTGCCTTCAATTTCCTTTGTGGAGTGGGTGGACTTCCAACACGTCATTTATGTCCTTACTAAGGGTAGGCACATAGTTCGATGTGGGTGGCTCTTCTTTAGTCTAGAGGTAGAGGATCTCGTCATCGAAATTATTTTGGGAGACCTCCTAGAGCTGCAGAGTTCAGATCCATCCATGACATCTTCTACATTTCTCTCGTCTCCCTCTTCTTTTCTCTTCTTCTTTCTAAGAGATTACCTCTTTGTAAATGGGTACCTTTTCAGGCTCGTCTATAGCTAGGACCCATCTTTGGCATCTTTCTTAGATTAGAGAGTGTTTTGTTCTCTTGTGGTGGATGTTTTTCCCACTGGGTTTTCCTTCACTACTTGGGACCTTTTTCTTGTACGTGGGTACCTCATCAAGCTTTGTGCCACGGCCCATTTCTTTTTTCTGACTTACCACCTCATCCTAAGTTATGATGAGGGGGGGTTTTGGTGTGTATTATTTTCCACATCATTAGGTGAGTCATCTCACTTAGGTGAGATCGTAGGTCCATGTGTCATTCAGGGGTCATTATGAGATTCTCTTACGCGTCAGTGCATTAGCACGTCAGTGCATCAGTGCATCATATGTGCCATTGGGTGTTACACATATATTCTGGGAATTTAACTCCCCCTCTCCACTTGATTTGTCATGATTGCAGCACTGGGGGTTACTCAACACCTCCTATATGTACAACCCATTTGATCTATTAGATAGAGTAGAGTTTTATGGCTTAACCAGGTTTTGCTCGTGTTTCAAATCTTTGCATGCACATTCGGTTGATGCTCTCTCCTCCCGTTCAATCTCTTCACGTTTCCATTTGCACATCTATTGATGTGCACATTGTCCCTCGTGATCCTCGCTTGCGGGTTTTAAACCCTCTTTCAGCTTCCATAGATGGTATTTACATTTTTAAGGTTTTAAATAATTTTTAATGTTCCATAAATTCATAAGATATTGAGACATGTCAAGTTCATATAAAATATACGTTAAGGGACAAAATTTATAAGATAAGAACTTGAATCTAGGCCCAATGGATTGTCAAGACAAATGATCATCTATCTATAGGAAGATAACCCTATTAAGTCATCAAAATTCTATCCAAAATTGTGTTCAATTTTCTATTTGGGATGACTCATGAATTTCAAACTAAGGTGGTTTTATTCTTGACATCAAGTTTCAAAAATAAGTAAAGTATTAAAGCTGCAAAGGCTTATTGCAAAAAATATAACATTTTGCAGGTTCTCAAGTTCCACAGAACAAAGTGATAATTTTCCTAGTACTCTGTAGACATCAATATCAAGCAACATGGATATGAGGGGAGTATGTAGGATGGAAAATATTCCCAGGTTTGAAAATAAATAAAGTTTGGATAAGTACTTAATCCACGAGTCAAATTTAGAGGAAAACGAGAATTCGTGGTGGGTGAGAAAATATTGTTGTTTCATGGAATTTAATTTCACAAGATAAAGTTTTACCAAACTATGTGAACATGTAAAATATTATAGAGCCTCTCAGTCATGTGGAGAATTAGTTTTATGGAGTTTCTCAACTCCATAAGAAAGATATGTATTAGGTGAAGGCCACAATACAACCAAGAATCAACTAAGTATAAGAACCACAAAACACTATCCTAGTGTTCCATAGGTTCTTTAAGTGTAGTGTTGCATGGATTTAAAATTTTTATGGGAAATGGGAAAGGAGAAATACCTTTACAGTTTAGACATAAGAGAGAAGGTGTGAATGTGAAGAATTGAGTGCAGGTGGTCAAGTCTAGAAATATAAGTCTAGAATAGTACAAGAAAAGACTTTGGTGGATATATGAAAATTGATGTCTTCCGGGTTTCTCAACTCACTAGACCATTCAAATCAAAAATCCATAGAAATAGGTCAGGATTTGTAGAAACAAGAAATGATTAAGACTGCAATAGAAGTTGTGAAGAATCCAAAATGCCATAGAAAAAGCAAAGCTGGTTTTTTAGATGGATATTTTGGTTGAGAGCCCCAAATTACATGATGTGGTTCACATCTCTAAGGTTCACATTGTATGATAAAAGAATGTAACTAAGGTTTCCGTTATGGGAAAATAATCATGAAATTTTGGGCACACAAGAAGAACTTGTAGTTTTTTCATTCCAAATTCCCAACCACCTCACCTACCAGGAGTAAATGAAAAAATGATGCCAATAACCTCACATGTAAGTCATGATGGCGTGTTGTAGAGAAAATGAATGTCTGTTAGAGATATTAATGGTGACATGGTTTATGTGTGGTAGGTTGTACTTGTCCATGATAGATCTAAATTCAAATTTCCTCACATCTCTCCATATCTCATTTTCATATTCTATAAATATAAGTGCAAAGTCACATTTTATAGGTTCCTTTCTGTTGAATACATATGCTCTACCTTGGAACGACGTGTTTTCCAGGGAAAATTTTAATGAACCCCCCTGAAAAAAACTTATAGAAATCCTGGTGAATATTCTTGTAACCAGTTTCATGGTTCTGGAAAATATATTTGTAACAAATTTCATGGTTTATGGCGAATATCCATGTAACCTATTTTGTTCTTTCAGTGAAAATGGTAAAAAGTATTAAACATAGTTTAAAATCGAATGACGAATCTCTTGTAATTTGTTTGGTGAATACCTTTTTTTGAATTTGACTTTAATGAGGCCCAAATTTTTCATTTATTTTTTATGCCTTACCTTTATGCTCAAGTGCTTAGAATGTGTGACACTTGGCCACTTGGAGGAACAGGAAAATGACACATGGTATTGTTAACCAAAATAAACTCCCTCTTATTTTGGGTTAACTAGCTTCCTTTTTGTGCCTCAGTCAGATTTTTACACATTTCAAGCACTCAAATTTTTTTGGGTATTACTTCATCAGATAGAGAATTTTTTCCTCCTTTCCAGAAAGGTAAGGAAGTCCTCCTAACTCCTTGTAGTTTTTGAGTTATGGCTCGACGGAGTTTGGAGGGGAAATTTTCCTTGGGTGGGCCCGCGGAGGTAAGTTGGAAAATTTTCCAAGGAAATTGGTGGGTCGGTGGAGCCAGGGAGGGATTTGCAACACTTAGAATTTTTTTGGATTAAAAACTCAAAGGTCAAAATTTTGGCCTAAAATCCCACAAAGTAGAATGGAAAATAAATTGTTTGAGGCCCCGCAACTAGTCGGAGAATGCAATGTGCCACGTGTACATCGGTAGCAGCAAGGCGGTGGGTCGGAAGGAGCTTTAAAGTATTTTGGGATTTTTGGTCCAAAAATTCTCAAAGGAAAAAATAGTACCTACTGTCCTCGCTGATCTAAGAATAAGATTCCACGTGTCCATTCATCAGCAGTGCCGCGAATCAGGGCACCAGGAGGAAGTTAGGAAATTTTTGCCAAAGTTGGTAAAAACAGGTTGAAGGAAAGAAATGGATCTCGTGATCCCGCCAGTGCAATTGGGAATGATGCCACATGTCATTGGAGGAGTGCAAAGGTACATGAGAGATTTTTGGGAAAATTTTCAAAATTTTAAAAAAGAGGGAAAAAATCAAGATTTTGGCTCTGCCGAACTCAATTTTTGCTCTAATTTTTCCATTTTTGCCCTAAATCTTCAGAGGGCCATATCTTTCACATCCAGAGCTCAGATTTTCATGATTTTGGTATCAATGGAAAAGCTGTTGAAATAATCTACATGATGGAAACATGAAATTTTTAATTTTGAGAGTAGATTTGATGGGAGAAATTTTGAGGAAATATCTCTAGTATGAGAAAAAATGTAGAACTGACCCTGAACCACCAAAATTGATGAAGTATGGCATCCATTTCTTCTCTAGCACGGCCGAATGCATCGAAAAATGGATTTTTGAGGGTTCCCTTGCTGTTTTAATGAATCTTGTTTCTGGTTGGAGTTTTCAAATCAAAATTTCCCGCATTTTTTCACCTTTCATTCATTTCTGCTTCGAGTCGATAAAAACCAATTTTGGCTCATTTTATAAAAAAGTTGTTCATCCTTCTTCTCTACCTCTCCCTTATTTTCTTCGCTAGGGTCAAAAATAGAGTTTAAACATCCTCCCCTAACTCTGTAATGGCATTTTTTCCTCTTACCCATTAAATGATGTTCTGTGTAAACTTTTAGAGCAATAAAAAACATCTGTTTTGTGATGCATTTTTCCATCCTTGTTCATTTTTTGGTTGTTTTCTTCTTGCATCTCTTCATTTACAGGTATTTTTGCATGTTTGGATGTTTATTCCAGGTTTTGGAGTTGTGTTCATGGAGTTTTGGAAAACTTTTCTGTGTGAAATCCATCTTTGGTCTATGATGCACTTTTCCATCCTTTCCATTGCTTACCTCTTCTTGTTCCATGGCAGTTTTGATAGATAATCAGCACTTTCCTTCTCTGGTGTATCACCGTTTTAGTGTAGGATTTTTTTCCTTGTTTTCTTCCTCTCCTTGTCTCCTTGGAAGTTATATTAGGTTATTTTAGCTTGCCTGCACTGGAATAGCTTGTGGCAGGTAGTTTAGGAAGAGAACAAAACCTTCTCATGGAGAGCTTTCCCAATTTGCAAAGGTCCCACACTTTAGGAAATCTCAATATTGTGCAATCACACCAGATGACATTGCCTTAGAAAATTAGATCCATAACTCATTTGGGGGTGTTGTGAATTTGCATTAACAGTTTTGGCACTCCCGGTGGGAGCCTTAGAGGTCTTCCACTTCATGTTTTATCAGGTTGATGTGTTCCTGTTTAAAATTTCAGCCTTAGGAGGCACTTGCTCAAGCACATCTGGTGACTCCATCTGGTCAAAAATCCATCTCAAAAGTTACAGACCTTCCTTTTCATTCATTTCCATTCCTTTTTCATTCATTATTATTTCCATCCCTTTCACTCTTTTCCATTCCACAAAGTTTTACAATCATTACTTCATTTCCATCATGGAATTCACATTCATAGCAACAAAAACACATTCCATCTCCAATATGTTTTACAACTCCTTCAAATCAGCATTTTGAACAAAATTCAAAATCATCATGCTTACCCCATATGAGAAATACCAAAATTAGTTTGGTTATGAAACATATCAAGAGAAAGGGTATGCATGCATATGATGAGGGAAGTCAAGATGGAAAATACAGATTTGTTGGGAGAAGATCCATAAAAATGGAGGAAAGCATGGTGTCAGTCAAGAGCTATAAGCTCAAATGGAGGCATTTCAAAATTGGTTCCAGGGCACCTTGTCCATGGGTTGGCCATTTTGCAAGAAATTTCAGCCCTTATGAGAAGTTAGGAATTTATGGTGGAGATGCTGCCCCAACTTGCACAGTGGACAGTGGAGAGAGAGACCTATGAACTTGGTGCTGAGGAAGCCTTGTCAATGGGTAAATCCTACACCATTAACTGGTAATTTTCTCTCTACATTCCTGAAGTAACACCATCTCAATTTGGGCTTCCAATTTCCAAATCCAGCCCATTGAATTCTTCCCCAAGTGTTGAATTCATTTCTCCATTCCCTAGTCTTCCACCTCATCTTAGTTCTTCTATCCTTTTCCCTTCCAAATAGTCATCCCCTCCAAACAAACAAGAAGTTCCACCTCCCTTCCCACCACAAACAATTGCAAAGCTGGTTGAATCTTAACCTGTCACTCCTTTTGCTATTCCCAAGCCCATGTTGGGAAGAGACTCAAAAATCTTATCAAGGACAATAAAAAGAGGATCCCAATAGAAAAGAAATGATAGACAATCTAAAGGGTTGAGCTACCAAATTTGGGTTTACAAAGATCCCCTTTATGGTCAAACCAATGGAGGAGGTCAAGGTTGAAGAACCAGTGGTAGCTGAGTCTGAGTTTGCAGCTAAAGAAGAGCCAAAAAAAGAAGAAAAAATTATAAATTTGGTATGATTGGCTCTCAAATTTGGGATAACAAAGACCCCCTTGATGGTTAAGCCTTCAGAGGAGATTAAAGTTGAAGAGCCAGTGGTGACTAAGGCTTATTTTATAGTAGTAGTGGGGCAAAAAGACTAGCAGTTTGTTCGTTCTGAGTGTAGTGTCCATGTTGGCACTTTATTTGAAGAAAATGCTTGATCTGAATCCAAGATGTAAAACCAATTAGTCAACAAGGCTAGGAAGAACAATCAGCTTCAAGTCCCATTGAAGAGGAGCAAACTGGAAGAAATCAAATCAGAATTGGAACTAGATGAAGGAAACATTATTGAAGATTTTTTGCTTTCATTTTAAGGGCCTGATTTGATTGATGAATCCATCGTGGAGGTGACCAAAACAAATTTATAAGGAACTAAATCACGAGAAGGTTGCACAAGAAGTTCCAAATTTCTCTCCCACTTCATCTCTCCAAAAATATTATTTTTTGGATGAGTTTGAGCTGAAAAGCTTCATGTTTGAAGATGAGGCTTCACATGGTGAAAAAAATGTAGATTTGAAGGTCACCATACAAAAGGGAGAGACCTTGTTGCAGCAAGACATTGAAGAGTTTGATTTGCCATCAGACTTAGAAGAATGTTTTGATGAGAAGGAGCCTGTAGAAATTGCAAATTTTCCTTCTTCATCATTAATTCTTCAACCACAAGAACCTGCTTCCATTGAAGAGAACATGCAAGCACCACCTGTAGTTTGCAACATGCCTCTTGAATCAAAGTTAGAAGAATTTGATCTTCTAAAGGCTACAATGGAGGAACTCCATAACCAACAATTTATTGCAGCAGGTTACAATAATGCCAAAAGTAACTTCATTAGATGTTACAATCAATAATGATGAGCTATATATTATAGAAGAGTTTTATACTGCCATGAAGGAAGGAAAATAGCATAAGGATTCCATCATCTCTTCCACATCATCTATCCAGGACGGTCTGTAAGAAGACTCCAACTTTTGGAGTTAAAATTCAAAGCAATGGGCACATCCAAAGGAACCAGACCATGCCCAATCAGGTACTTGGATTCAATAAAACCAAAGGAGGAGTTTCCAAAACTAGTCATGCTTGCTTCAGGGCATGAATATTAGCATCAAATTACCAAGGATCAGTTGTCAATACCTCTACAATCCAAATGCAGAGCAACTAAAAGAGGTATCTAATTTGTCTTCTAGCTAACATCTTGCTAATTTGGGTAGAAGAACAACTTCTTGTTGATTTTCAACTCATCCAACCAACCATGATCAGCTGCTAAATCAATTGCATAGCTACCAATTTTGAAGAAGGGAAGCTATTTCTGCACAACCAGTTGTAGGGTTTGTTTAGCCCACCTTTGCTGTCCAGTTAGAGTAGAGTAGGTAGGTTTGTTTTCATTAGAATAAGTGATTTTCCACACTCTGCATGTTCCATTTGGGAGCAGGTATGAATTTTCAGTTTTGTAAATAGTTGTTTGGTGCTGTTGTGGTTGCTCTTGCACAGTCACATTTCAGTGGCATTTTGGTGAATATCAACTCTAAGTTTTAGTGGGTTTCCAAGTGGCTCAGAGGTTAGATTTTCATATTTTATATCAGAATCAGTGGTTATCAAGCTTGACTCCATGCCCAATGGATGCAACAAAGACCACTAACCATTTATATAGTAAGTAGATGACCCCTAAGAGTCACCAAATTGTTAACCAAAATTTAGCTCCCTCTTATTTTGGGATTAACTAGCTTCCTTTTTGTGCCTCAGTCAATTTTTTACACATTTCAGTCTCTCAAAATTTTCTAGGTATTGGTTCATTAGATAGATAATTTTTTCCGTTTCTGAAAAGCCCGCAGAGGAAGTCCTCCTAACTCCTTGTAGTTTTTGAGTTATGGCTCGGCAGAGTTTGGAGGGGAAATTTTCCCTGGGCGGGCCCGTAGAGGTAAGTTGGAAAATTTGCCAAGGAAATTAGTGGGATGGTGGAGCTAGGGAGGGATTTGTGACACTTAGCCTTTTCTTAGCTAAAAAATCAAGGTCAAAATATGGCTTGTGAGCCCACAAAGGAGAATGGAAAAAATTGGTCAAGGCCCCGCTGAGCTAAGTCAGAGAAGATGCCACGTGTCCAGTCTAAGTCGATAACAGCCAACGTCGGGGTCGCTAGGAGAGTTGAAGATTTTGGATTTTTGGCACAAAAAATTAAAGGCATGAATTGAACCCATGGTCCCATCGACCAATAGGTTGGTGCCATGTGTCCACATCAGTAGCGCCACGGCGGGGGTCGGGAAGAAGTTAAGCTTTTTGCCTTTTTGGTCAAAAAGGTTAAAGGCAAGAAATGAGCCCGCGATCCCATCAATGAATTGGGAAGTGCCACGTGTCTCGGAGAGGTGGAGGTGTGGATATTTTTTGGAAAATTTTCCCAATTTGGAAAAACAGGAAAAAAATTCAGGATTTTGCCCCACCGAACCCGATTTTTGACCAAATTTCACCATTTTTTTCCCTTAATCTTCAGAGGGGCTATATCTTTTACATCTAGAGCTTGTATTTTTGTGATTTTGGTATCAATGGAAAGTTGTTGAAATCCTCTACATGATGGACCCCTCAATTTTTAATTTTGATAGATATTTGATGCAAGAAAAATTGGGAAAATGTCTTTGGCACACGGAAAAAATGTAAAACTGACCCCCAACCACCAAAATTGATAAAGCATGGCACTCTATTTCTTCTCCAACATATCCAAATGCATTAAAAAATTGTATTTGTGAGGGATCCCTTACTATTTTAATGAATCCTTGTCGGTGGTTGGAGTTTTCAAATCAAATTTGTCTCACGTTTTCTTCACCTTCCTTCATTCTGCTTCGAGTCGATAAAACCCAGTTTTGGCTCATTTTGTCAAAGAAAATGTTCATCCTTCTTCTCTGCCTCTCCCTTGTTTTCTTCCCTAGGGTCAAAAATTGGAGTTTTAAACCTCTTCCCCTTTCTCTGTAATGGAATTTTTTTCCTCTTACCCGTGAAATGATGATTCTATGCAAACTTCTGGAGTAATTAAAAAACATGTTTTGTAATACATTTTTCCATCCTTGCTTGTTTTTTGGTTATTTTCTTCTTGCTTCTCTTCATTCTAGGTATTTATGAATGTTTGGATGTTCTTTGTAGGTTTTGGAGCTATGTTTATGGAGTTTTGGAACATTTTCTTTGTGAAATCCATCTTTGGTTTATTATGCACTTGTCCATCCTTTCCATTTCTTACCTCTTCTTGTTCCATGGTATTTTTGATAGATAATCAACACTTTCCTTCTCTTGTGTATCACCGTTTTAGTGTAGGCTATGTTTTTCCTTGTTTTATTCCTCTCCTTATCTCCTTGGAAGTTATATTAGGATTAGATTAGCTTTCCTACACTGGAATAGCTTGTGGTGGGTAGTTTAGGAAGAGGAATCAGCCTTCTCTGGAGATCTTTCCCCATTTGCAAAGGTCCCATACTTTGGGAAAGCTCAATGTTATGCAATCACACCAAATGAATTTTCCTTAGAAAAGTAGATCCATAACTCATTTGGGGGTGCTGTGATTTTGCACTAAGAGGTGTCTTATGATTGTTCACTGCCACTATGCCTTGCCTCACTCACACTACGGACCCAAAACATTATTGAATCAATTGATTCTGTGGGATTGGATTCCAAAGAATACCTTTGACTTGGGGAGGCCCATAATCCTTCCACGTGTCTGTTTGATAAGAAGGGAAGGATTGAAAACTTTAATAATAAGGCATAAATAAATTATATTTAATAATCAAGGATACATCATTTTGAGTTGGTTGCTATTAATTTTTTTATGTCTGGTATGTGTGGCAGTAAGAATGTGTTTTTTAATAACAGGCACGGGGTAAATGTAATGACATGGAGAAGTAGTTCTTGCAACATGTGAACCATATTTATACATTAGTATTTGTACATGTGTGTGTCGAGAAACATGATCAAGATTTTGAATTTTGAAACTTAAGTTTAATTCAAGTCAAAGAAGATGAATTTTTTTCAAAGGAACACATTGGAAATTTGCGATCTCACAGGAAATAATATGTAGCAGAGGTAAATTTATCATGTCCTAGGCTCATGTAATTTAAATTTTGTGATTGATTATTTCTCTAGTGCTATTCCCATAGTTGATTGCAAGTTCTTCTCCTTAAAAATATATATAATTAAATGATTACTCTTGCTTATAAGTTTTGGCAAAGACAAATAGAAAGCTCAATATATATATACACATATATATACATACATGTATGTATGTATATATATCTATTTATATATCTCTATATATATATACATACATACATACATATATAGATATATAGATATATATACATACATACATATATATATATATATACACACATACACACACACATATATATATACATATATACATATATATATATATATATATATATAGTAGGAGTCAAGTAGTTCTCTCAAATCAGCCTGAGCTCAAAGGTGTTGCCACTGTTTTAACAAATGCTAGTTATGTTTATATATTTTGGCAGCCATGACCAAGACCCTTTCTTTGAATGAAAAAAAAGGATGAAGATATTTCTAGAAAACACCTTTATAAAACAAAAGAACTCTCCCACCACAGTGTAACTAAATAAGAACATCCTTTTCCTTACAAAAAAATGGAACATTGAGTGGGGTATCCTTAAAATTTCTTTCCAAGACCAAACATTGTTGTATGCACCCAAAATTACATGTGCTACATTACTGGAAAACGGTTACAAAAGTCCCCAGTGATGATTCAATTCCTTTCAAGAAGGTGTTCGAGCTTCACAACCTATTCACAATGTATATTTGTAGCCTAGACATCCTTACTTAGCCTTCCCATACTTTTTCCAGCTTTCTGCTTCTTTCTACACATGTTCTGGCATTTAGTGCTAGAACTGCTACCCTGCCTGGGCGGAAGTTCTAGAACCACTACCTAGGCAAGGCGGTGGTCCCGAATAATTTTTCCAGATTCCATCATGCATGTTTTAACATGTGATGATTCAATTAACTTCACTTTTATCATGCATATGTGGGCCAAATTGTCTAAAAATAGTTTTGATTTCTTGGTTCTCCTTCCCTCTTCTATGAAGAACATCTTCTTGCCTTTTCTCTTCCTTCTCCTGTGAAGAACATGGGAGACTCATGTCTTCCAGCATTGGTTCCAGAGAGCTATTATGAAGTGTAGGATGTTGTCCTTGAATGTCCTACTTCGTGGTAGAAGGCTCATGTGCTTGGAAGGTGGATGATGGAGGAGAAAATGATGTAATCTCCTCAGGCTCCTCTCCATCAAAGTAATCCTCCAAGTCAGACAGATAATATGTCTCCTTGTTGTTCTGCTACATGTGTTCAACCTCCTCCATGGTGTCCTCCTAATCTGAAACTTGTTCACCATGATTTCCCTCCTCCTCAAACATGAAATTTGAAAGCTCAAAATATTATTCGACATTAGAGCTTGAAGGGGATGAAGTGGGAGGAAGAAATGAAGGTTATTTTGTGGCCTACTCCATACCTGGATCCTATGAAACTATATGATCCTCCTCCATCATGGGTTCATCAATCAAATTAGGCCCTTCAAAAGAAAGCAAAAAATCGTCATTGATGCTTTCTTCATTGAGTGGCCTCAACTTTGATTTGATCTCTCCCAGTTGATCCTCTTCAAAGGGACTTGGAGCTGGTTTTTCTTCCTCCTTCATTGGTTGTGCAGCCTGGGTTGGATCAACATCCTCTTCAGACAAAGTGCCATCATGTACACTACATTTATAGCAACTAGATTTCTAATCTTCTCCTTCTTGTTCTTTTTCTTCTTCTGTTACAAATTCAGCCTCAGCCACCACTGGCTCTTCAACTCTAACCTCCTATATTGGCTTGACCATCAAGGGGATCTTTGTAAACCCAAATTTGGCAGCCCAAATCTTCAGATTGTTTGTCATTTATTTTCTGTTTGGTTCCTCTTCTTGTTGTTCTCCTTGACTAGATTCTTTAGTCTCTTCCCAACATGGACTTGTGAAAGCAAGAGGAGTGGCAGGTTGGGATTCAACTAGTTTTGCTATTTTTTGTGGTGGAGAGGAGAGTGGAAATTCTTGTTTATTTGGAGGGAATGACTGCTTGGGAAGGAAAAGGGGAGAATTGAAATAATATGGAATACTAAGAGATGGAGAAGAGAAATCAACACTTGGGGCAGCAAGTGAGGGGCTTGACTCTTGATTATGCTGAAATAATAAAGTTTGAGAAAGATAAAATGAAGGACATGTAGTTGGTGATTGACTTACTCATTGACAAGGTTGTCTCACACTTTTCTCAAATGCCTCAATATCCTCAATCCAATATGTAAGTTAAGGAAAAACTTTAACCATGAAGACAAGCTTCTCCTGAGGGATGTAATGTCTTGGAAAAGGGCCTCCCCATGGACAAGGTTCCCTTAAACCAATCCTGAATGCTTTCATTTGTGTTATACCTCTGGACTGCACCATGCTAGCCTCCATCCCTTGAATCTTCTCTAGCAGATCAGAATTTTCCACATAGCTGTCACCATCATATGCATCCCCTTGTTCTTGATAAGCTTCATGGCCAAACTAGTTTTGACCTTGCTCATATGGGTAAACATAATGGTTTTGGATCTGATCATAATACTGATTTGGAGGAGTTGGGAAATTCCTTTTCTACAAGTGTGAGTTCCATGAAGGGAATGAAGTCATTATTGCAAAACTTTATGGAATGGGAGAAAAAGTGAAAGATATGGAAGAAGAAAATGGATGGAAAAGGTCTGCGAATTAGAGAATGGGTTGTTGACAATATGGAGGTGCCAAATGTGCTTGCATGTTCCTTAAAAGGATAAACCTTAACAGGAACACACCAACCTGTTAAGATGAAGTGGTAAGGTGCTTCAAACCTGTCCCACTATTAGTAAAAAATCACAGCACCCTTGAATGTCTGCAAACCAAATGGGTTAAGACTCTCGGTGTGATAGCATAACATGGAGCATCTCTCAAAGTGTGGGAATTTGAAATATAGAGGGCTCTCTAGATGAAGGCTGGTTCCTATTCCTCTATTCAGGTGCACACAAATAAATTATAGAGGATCTACTCTAAACCTACTCTATCTTGCCAAGGAGACATGGTTAAGAAAATGTGAGAAAATAAATCTAAGATAACAAGGTGATGCACCAAAGGAATGTTAAACACCCATTTTTAATTTAACACAGACCATAGAAATGCAATATAATCACCATTCACAGATAACCAAACTACAATGAGAGATAAAAAGATAACAATGTACACATGAGAGGGTTAAGAATCATCCATAGACATATTATTGCTCCAAAGTTGATACAGTACATTACAGTAGCCAAAAGGCAAAATTTTTTTTATTACAACTTGAATGGAAGGTTTGGACTCCACGAATCATCTGCAGACCAGAGGAGAAGGGAGGGTGCAAAACAAAAATGTCCAACCCTTTACAATGAGCCCAACTCCTTTTATAGATGTAGTGAAGAGGGAAGAAGAAAATAGGTGAGAAACTTGATTTGAAGCTTAGCTATCAGCCATCAATACCACTGTAAATCCACCCACAATTTTTTGATTCCACTGCTCTATGTCTGTTAGGTGTATTGAAGAAGGAAGAACAACGGATCAAATCAAATCAGATCTGGTAGTTGAAGTAATCAGATTCTGCATTAATGGCATCAAAGACATTTTCCCATTTCTCACCCACCTAACCTCTTCAAAATTAAATTTTTAGGATTCTATGGTGTAGAGGAGGTCGATACCTTTCCAATGGTGCCAAATTTGTTGAATTTCGGGCACTAGATTGAAAGATATGTCCATTTGAATGTTTGAGTCAGGTTCATACACAAATGGTGAAAACCAATTATCAGAATGGGTCCACGAGGCCGAAATTCACTTTGCACCTTTTGGCACAAAAAATACAAAATTCAAAAATTACCCCGCAGCCCCGCAATTAATTTTTGTCAAAAAACCATCTTCAGGCCTGTCGGTCCGCATTTTCCATTTGGGTAAAAATTCCTCCCCTGGCCCACCTTCCTACACGCAATTGAGGTTTGACACATGGTTCCTTGGCCATCAGTAGAGGTACGGTTCACTTTCATACTTTACAACTTTCAAGCCAAAAATTTCAATTTACCTCTGACGACCCACCTTCCTGCTTTGACTTGGAACATGGAAAAGTGTAGAGTTGGTGCTATATTGGGGACCGCTTCTAGATTTTGCTTTTAAAGATGTGCCAAAGAGACACGTGGCTCCTTCTGTGGATTTTCTCTATTTCCTTATGTTTTGGCTAAGTCCTTTTATTTTGTGGGGCCATAATCCTGACCTTTGACACATGGAGGCTTCGAGCTTGTTTGAAAACCCGCTCTGAAGTTTACTTTTGAAGTAGCACCGTGATGAGACTTGGCTCCTTCCATTGACTTGCCTCTGTTTTGAATATTCAACCCCTGACTTTATCCCTTTTTTGGACCTGGGACACGTGGCGATCCTGCACTTGTTTGAATCTCCACTTTGGGTCGCGCCTTTGAATTTACATTGATGCAACATGTGGCACCATCCGCTGGCTCTCTATACTTAGCTGATTTGAGCCGATGCCTTTCTCAGACCTGGGACATGTGGAGACTTAGCACTTGCTTGAGAACCCACTTTGGATTCAAACCTTGAAAGTGCACCGTTTAGACACGGTGCACCGTTTGGACACGTGGCATCTTCCGCTGGCCTGTGAATTTTTAATTACCGATTTTGGCCCGCTTTGTCCCACTTTTTAACTTGGACGACGTGGTGAGCCCACACTCGTTTGGAAACCCACTCAGGATTTACTTTTTGGAGATGCGTCAATGAAGCATGTGGAAGCTTCCACCGTTTCCTCCATAATTATCCAATTTAAGCCCACTCTAAATCGTTCGTGAAGTCTGAAGCCTTTGAACCTTTTCCCCGTTTCTCTCCTGAGACCCTTTGGTTTATTTGACACTGTTTGCCTCTTTAGTCGACCCTGCTTCTACATTTTTGAGCTCATCTACAACTTGATTGTTAGATTTGAAATGTGGGCTCGTGCGATAGATCCGACCCTAGTTTTTTTCTATGCAGGGGCATGTTTGATCAATTTTTCTGGGGGGGTAAAATTGAGATAACAAAAAGATATAACACATTCTAACTTCCTTTATAGAGGTATTAAAATGGGTTCGATCCCATTCACATACAATAATCATTTTATTTTTTGTAATGTAAAATATTATTTGAAATTTATAGTCATTATTAAATGATACAATATTATTTCTTGTATTTAATTATTATTATTATACTGATAGTTGTTAATTAATTAATTTTTATTAGTCCTAATATGATATGTTAAATACATATTCTTTGATTTCTAATTTTTTGATGATTAAAGTTTAAATATTTTTATCAGCCCATTCTAAGAATTATAATTAATGAAGCATTATAAGTAATGAAGCATTATAAATATTAATGGATTTTATGTTGTTAATTAGTTTTATAACTTTTTACTCTATATTTTATAATTTTATAAAATTATTTTTAAAATGCACTATAATTAATTAAGCATTATAAATAATAGCGATTAAGTTGTTAATTATGTTTATAAAGTTTAATTATATTTTTATAATATTATTTAATTATTTTAAAATTATTTTTTATTCATTTGATAATATAATTAGATTTCATTTTTAATATAATAATTGAATTAGACTGTTTCGCGACTGTTCTGCTATTTCGCGACTGTTCTGCGACTGTTCCATGGTCGCTACTAGACGTACCTCTAACCCTAATCGCGTCCATGGCGGCGGCTTTGCTCCTAGACGGGAAAACAATGTGGCTGCGTGTATGGGTTTCACGGGAGACACCAGAGCTAGGGTGGGTAGTGGATCTCCTTCCTCCCCCAGGCGATGGTCAGGCCCGTAATTTCGGCTCCTGCATGTCTGGCTGTAACGTGACCCTTTCACTCTGCAGTTGGAGGCGGCATGGCCTTGGAGGCTAATCAAGAGGACTCGGCCCCTATCTTGGATTAATCTCGCTTTTTACATCCTCTAAGGACGGCGACACAATCACTGGTCAGGCTCCCCCTGGTGGAGATAGACCACCTGTACTGGGAGTTCACCATGCTCTTGACGAGACTGGCCAAGGTGCCTCTATTCACGGCCCCACTGTAACCTCATTCAAGGATGCATTAAGGGGTAAGGATTCTCCTATGAAGCCAGCAGACAATACTCCATGCATAAAATTTGGGGAGGAGCTCATTACAACTGAAAAATACTATCAGGAAACATGCTCTGATCTACAGGATTCGGAGGACTCTGGGCCCAGCCTTCCTGACCTACACACGCATGAATTTCCAAGCACTAGGAATCCTTTGCTCATTGGGAGGTTAGACCTTATATCTGTGTGATAAAGGTATCTTCATTGTGACTTTCTCTCTTCAATTGCTGATAAAAACTCCATCGCTTTCCAAGCTTTGGGTTTTTCCAATCTAAGTACCTAATCATTAAACCCTATTTCCCCTCTTTTAACCCCACTCACTGAGTAATTTTTTCAAGAAAACCTGTTTGGATCCGACTGCCCCATTTAACCCTCCAATTCTAGAGTGGTTAATGTTTGAAATCTATTGGAAACACCTTGGGAACTGCACTGTTTATAGATTCTCAAACTTCTGATTACACCCCCACACTACCTATGCTCGACATCTTGGTGGAACTTGACACGGATAAAAACATCCCACCAACCATTGATCTTAGGGTGCAAAAACAGAACTTGGTCACAACCTTTAGATGACGAGGGTCTTCCATTTCAATGCAGAAGGTGTTTCTGTTTAGGTCACACCTCTATTGCTTGTGGGTTGGCAAAGATCCAGCATCGAGAAACGTAGTTGGTGGAAAGATTCCTTCCTGAAACATTTGGTTTTTCGATGCAAAAGAGGACCTTGATTCAAATTCAAATGCTAAGGTTGAATCTGGCTTTGTCCTTGAAATCCCTTTATTGGAAAATCCTTATTGCCAACAGCAAGGAAATTGCAACAAAATTTATCTCATTTAGTTGTTGACAGAATGGAAAAATTTTCTCATGAAAACAATGATGTTGTTTCAGTTGGAAATTTTGCAATACTTCGGAGGATTCTCCTTTTTCTAACCCTCCATTCGTGGAGGCATCATCAAGGTGGGTAATTGTCCCGTAAAAAGAAAAAGGTTATCTTTTAAAGAATGTCACTTCTCCGCCTGGTATGATTTGTCTCTCTTTTGGTGTTCAGCTGTTCTACATTGTCCCATGTCTTTGCCGAACATTGTTTTTTAGATTTTTCCATGGTGCTGCGGTGTAGTTGCTGACTGGTTTGTTGTTTTTCAGCTGTTTTCTTGCTGATTTGTTTACTGGGTGTTGGTTCGTTTCTAAGCAGATTGTTTTCTGTTGTTGGGCTTTCATGATTCAATCTTGGCTTTTGAGCCTTCATGTACAAGGGTATAGTCCTCTTTCAAAAAACTATTTGCCATAATAATAATATATATATATATATATATATATATATATATAATTGAATTTTATTAGTAATATTAATTCTTGTAGTTAATATTGATTGATAGGATTTTTTTTGAACTTAATTATAATATTACTAATTAATTATTTAAATATAATATTATTAATTAATGTTATTAATTTATTAATTAATAATAATATTATATAATCACATTGATTTCTATTACTAATCAATGTTAATGATGAACTATTAATTACTAATATCACATCTTGATTAGAAACACTTTGATTTCTATTGTTTCAAATTTCAAATTTTTAGCACTTTATTATAGGGAGGCAATTCATACCGATCATTTATTATGGTAGGTTTGATTCAAATTTTAAATTAAATATATCTTAATTTTTGGGAAGCAACTCATAATTTTCATTTATTATGTCAGGTTTTATTCAAAATTTGAATTTTTGACACTCTTTTTTTATGAGGCAATTTATTTTGGCCAAGTACATTATGAAAATATTGATTTTGAATGAATCGGGTTTTAGTTTTTGCTCTATCGGGACTGATATTTTTTCATTCAGAGATTTAGTTGGGGAAAGATGAAGAACATAGATGTGGACAGAAAAATATAAAGATATAAATATTTTGTAGAAGAAAGAAGAAGATATAACTCTTGATATTAGGAAAGATACGAAGATACAAAGATTTTGTAGAAGAAAGAAGAAGAAATAACTTATGAAATAACGATTTGTCAATGGGGACTATTGAAGATTTCTCAAATGGAATACAAAAATGGCAGAGCAGGCCATTCAAGGTTTGTATATCTCATTTTTTCCAATTTTACTTCTAAAGCGTAAAAAATGTATACTAACAAAGATATTTTAATTCACAATCAACTATTTGAACCATTTTTCCATATATCTCGTTTATTTTAATGTCTAAAAAATGTATCAATTTGTTTCCTTGCGTAAATGTAACAAAAAACAAATACAAATCAAACTTATTTTGTTCCCTTTTTAATGTTGTAAGGTCTAAAATGCATACTTGTTTATAGTGCGAAAAAAAGATTAGATGGACTTAGTAATTATTATCTCTCTTTGTGTCTTTTCTTATGACTTCCCCAACAATTTTTATTACCTATGTAACAAGTTTCTTTTTCAATAATCTATGTATCCAATCAACCCAAATCCTTTCGCATACCTTCATCTCTCTCCTACAAAATCTTTGAATGAAAAAACTACCCGTAAGAGAGAAAAAATAAAAACTTGGCCATTAGAGAACAAACAAACAAAACCCGAGCCATTCAAATTCATTATTTTTATAAAGTATTTTACTAAGGAAAATTGCCTCTAAAATAAAGTGCCAAAAAATTTGAAATTTGAATTTATCATACCATAATAAATCACCACCCTTTAATGATTAAATTCCTTTAATAGCCTAATATCCTAATTCTTGAACTTTGAGTTTATCCTACTGTGATAAATCACCAACCTATAATGCTTAAATGCCTTTAATAAACTACATCTATCATAAATACTTAACCACAAAAGGGTACATATTTAAATGCTTTAATATGCTTTTATCCCAATGTAATTCTTAAATGCTTTAATACGCTTTAATATGCTTAGATATTTGAATTGATTTTAAATAGAAATTTAAATAATGAAAAATATATAGTAGAATTTTTTATCATACCAATTTAGACACATGTAATGTTTTAAAAATGTCCACATTTACTGAAAATATGTTTTAATAATGAAATTGTGAAATTTTAAATATTTTTTTAAAATACTGATAAAATTCTTTGTCTTATTTACGTATTTACTATGTTTTATAATGGTCACCCATTCTCATGGCTTGTATAAAGTTATAAAAAAATTGAATCTATCCTACAATAATAAATCAACACCTTTTAATGCTACAATGCTAAAATTCTTTAATATCATAATATCCTAAGTCTATCGTAAATCTTTCTAAAATATATTTGAATTGATTGGACTTGTTTTATGTTTTAATTATATATTTTAATAATGAAAAATAAATAGTAGAGTTTATTTTCACACCTAATTAGAGAATTGTAATATTTACTATTTTTCATATTTACTATCATTAGAATGGGCACCCATTCTCACGGCTTGTATAAAGTTAAGAAATTGACTGAGATTTTTACATTGCCTTGTATTGAATGGATAGATGCCCATTCTCATATATGAATCATTAAATACTTTCTTGGGAAGATAGTAATCATAAAATAAGAGTATGAATTAAATATGCTCAAAGTTTGTAACTAGGTATTTAAATGACTAAGTATTGATGAATGTGCACATACCCTCCCTCATAAAATCAATATTTCTTGTATGAGAATGTTTAGAATAGGAACATATCAATTCTCATAAAAATAATATGTTTCAATCATGACAGTGCACATGCCCATTCTCAAAAAATAAATATTACTTGTATTATAAATTTTAGAATGGGAATATGCCCTTTATGATAGGAATAATCAAATTTATTTTGTTTTAGAATGGGAACCCATTCTCACATCTTGTTAAAAGAGTTATGAAATTTACGGAGATTTTTGGCATTGTCTTGTATTGAATGGGTAGATGCCCCTTCTCATTTAGCAATCATAGAAGAAGAATAATAAGAGAGTGGATAAAATAGTGTCACATTTTTTAAATATATATAAATAGGAATAATAGAGGCAAACTCATAAAATCAGTATTTCTTGTATTACAATGTTTAGAATGGGCATATGCACATTCTCATGAAAACAAAATTGTTTCGTCTTGTTTTGAATGGGCATTGCATTTTTAATGTGTCTATTATCATATAGGATTCATTAAAATATTTGTTGGGAAGACAGGAGTCATAAAAGAAGAGTATGCTTTATAAATGCTCACAAATTTTAAATAGATAAAAATTTGATTCACCATGTTTACATTGTCTTGTATCAAATGGGAAGATGTCTGTTCTCATATATGAATCTTCCTATTCTCATATAGGAATAAAAAAAGAGTTCTTAGGGAAGATAACAATCATAAAAGAAGATTATGGATTAGATATGTTCACAACTTTTAAATAGGTATTCAAATGACTAAGTATTGAGTAAGTATTGATGATTTTGCACATGACCACTTACATAGAATTAAATTTTTTTGTATGATAATGTTTAAAATTGGAACATGCCCATTCTCATAAAACAAATATGTTTCAATCATGACTAGGCACACACCCATTCTCAAAAAAATAAATATTACTTGTATTATAAAGCTTAGAATGGGAATATGCCCTTTCTCACATCTTGTTAAAGAGTTATAAAATTCATGGATATTTTTGGAATTGTCTTGTATTAAATGGGAATATTCCCCTTCTACTTTAGGAATCATACGAGAAGAATAAGAAGAGTGTGGATAAAACAGTCCCACAATTTTTAAATAGATATAAATAGGAATAATTGAGGAAATATCATTAAATCAGTATTGTTTGTATTACAATGTTTAGAATGGGCATATGCCCATACTCATGGAAAAAAATGTAGTGCTCACTTCCCTTTGACACCTTTTGGATACCTATTTTGATACTATGATTACATTATAGACATTATTATGTTTTGATTTAGTATGCTGTTAGACATTGATCATGGATTATTGTTGATCTTGATTTGATTATGATGCATGATGGGCATTAGAGACACCTTATATGTGGATGATGATATATTATTTGACATGGATGTTTATGGATGTTGTTCAGACATGTGATTTTAGATATTTTATGATGATGATATAGTTGTTGATTAAAAATGCAAATGATGTAGTTGTTACTTCGATGTTGTTGTGATTCATTTATATAGTTGGTTTTGTGATTTCATTTATATCATGTTGGATGTTCTGATATGGCCATGAGGCCGAAGGAGGTATTTGTATTTTACAGGTTAAAAATATCACAACAAAACATCGGGGGATCAGAGACCAACCACAATGGAATTCTAGGTGAATTCGACAAGGTCACCATGGCAACTCATTTTATTGTGTTGTGTGTTGTTTTGTTAGGGATTCCCATGGGGGGAATTACCTTTACATGTGACCATGGGTATTATGTATTTTATTGATGTGGTTAATTTTTATTATTGTTGTATGTATTTTATTAGTAATGTGTTCCCTTTTCTTTTAATTAATTAAATTGTGATAGATTAATGTGAGAAATCATATGATTAAAATTTAAATAAATTAAATTGGGATATGGGAAAGTAATTATAAGAGTTGTTGGTTATTTGTATTAAATTTGTAAGGGATGTGTAAGTTGTGTAAGAGCTTGTGTAAGTCAGTTTTGGAGTATGAAATACTCCACCTCCATGAAAAATTCAAATTTGTCCTTGGGGGCTATTTTTGGAGGCTTGTGGGACAAGTAAAACTTGTCCCATGCCTCTAAATTTAATTTACCAACCATACTTATGGTTGGAGAAGTGATTTGTGACTTTTATAATGCATTTTATTAATCATGTTGCATGTTTTTAATTGCACTCTCTTACATTTTATTTAATTTTGCTGTCCCTTGAGGTGTGGGATTTTTGGAGTGTGCAAGTAACTTGTCATATTTTCACCCACCTCTTTATTGTGCTTGGGAGAATGGATTTTGTATTTTGTGTTTGAATTGGAGGATGTGTGATGTGGCATCCTACATGGATCCACATCATCCTCTTCTCTTCCCTCTTCTATATAATTCAAACTCTCTTCTTGTTTTGGGGTTGTTGAATCATTTTGTGCAACTTCATTGGGGGCACATTTTATTGTGTTGGAGCTCTTGTGGGTTTTGGAGGAAGTTTGGAGAAAGCTTTGCATGCTTGGGAGATTGTTGTTTTGGAACTGTGTTCTTTGAATTTGAAAGCTTGCTGTTTGGAAACAAAAGTAACCATGGAGAGGTAGGAATTTAACTCTCCTTTTATGCTGTTATTTTCTTGTTGTGTTGTGTGAATGGTGCATGTTTTGATTTATTTGTTGGCTGGTTGGGTAGACTGCCTTAGGGATGGTGTAGGAGAAGGCTATGGGGAATCCATGTGGGGGGGCATAAGGAATGCCATTGGCATCAGAATTTTGTGGAGGGATTTTGGGTTTGGGATCCACCATGGAAAAGAAATAGCTTGCATTTCTTACTTTGTGGGGGGCATAAGGAAATCTGTGGGGGGCATAAGGAGGGATTTGTGGGGGGCATAAGGATATGTGTGTGATGAATTATTTTGGTAGTTTGTTACTGGTGGATGCCCAATTCCAATTGGGAGGCATAAGTAGCTTCCCCCATAGACCTTGCTCCTTTGGCTTGCATGATCAAGCCTGAGTTTTGATTGGAATGTTTTCAATTGCAGTTGTGAACTGTTGTTTTGTGTTGAACTATGTTTTATATTGAAATGTGCATGTTTGAAAGAATGTTGTGTGTTGTGGAAGCTAGTTGTTTCCATGGGTTGAATTACATCTATTATTGTATTTTGGTTGGGGCTTGGGGGCCAATGATGAAGGAAGGCTTCTCCTTTCATTAGATGTCTTGGTTGGGTGGAGAGTGTTTCCTTTCCCCCTCTTTTGTTGTGATCAACTTGGAGAAAGAGAAAATGTGCATGTTGTTGTCCTGGAGCAAAGGAAAAATGTAGTTTGACAGTCCCTTGTGAAAACATATTTATTTGTAATCCTTTCCCACTTGTTGTGGATGAAATTGTAATATGTATTTTGTGGAGAAAGATGTTGTAATTTGATTATGAAGTTATATATTTGAATTGTGAAAGACATTTATATTCTGTTCATGTTATTGGAAAGAAAGAAATAGAATTTCTGTTAATTACAAGTCAAACATTGAAAGATGTATATTCTATTGAAATCAATAAAGAATTGTAAGTTCATCTCTCATTGCATTGTTGGGTTGAGTTGGAATATCAAATTTGTGATTGGAATCTTTGTTTAATTGTAAAGGAAAGAAAATACATGTAAGGAAGTATACAGTAAATTATCTTTTGGATATATATTAAAATTGGAAATTTGAATTTACAATTTAGCTTTGAAATGGTTTGTTTATAAACAACGAATGTATTAGATTAGATTGGAAATGAAATGTCACATTTGAGGGATAAAATTGATATACAGTTTTAAAAGAAATAGATCTCTGTTATAAACTTTAAACTGGCAAATGAATTTAATTAAAATGCACAGTTCAGACCTGCACACATTAATCAACTTGGAAATGTTAAAATTTAGTATGTTGTATCATAAATGAACTCAAATTGACAAAGAAAACTTAAGAAAACTATTTTGAACATTGCAAAATTGAGCCAATCCTTCCCTCAGTCGTTTTCTGTCAATTGTTGGACAAAATTCAAACTTGAATAAATTGAGCAAAATTTACTTCCCTAAAACACTTTAAACCCTCCCTAGAATCAATCCTCCATCTTTTTTTGGCATGTTGAGTGAAGGAGGAGATCTAATTTAATCAAATTTGAAAGTTGGAAATTACCAGTTGGCTTTTTAAAAGCCTGTAGATCATTTTTGTAAAATTGACCCTTTAAACTTTATCAAAAACTAAAATTTATGATTCTTGTGCAAAGAGGGCATCGAGATATTTCTAGAAAGTCCTCATTTTCCCAAAACTAAGCTTTCTAGCTCAAGTTATGACCCTCTGAAGTTTTCCTGCCTTGGCGGGAAAATTTGGGAAAATTTTCCCTGGTGGGCCCGCGGCCCCGAAAATTTCCCGTCGAAATTACCCTTAGAATATTTTTTTTAAAAAATTTGCTTGGGAAAAATTTTGAATTTTTCTCCACTAGCCCACAGCCAATCAGAGGCTGCCACATGTCCTCATGGGGTAGCAGTGCCAGAGGTGCGGCACTTTTTCTTCCTTAGCACTTTTTGAAAAAAATTGGAAATTTTCTTCCATTTCTCCCCGTCAGGCCCACGGCCTATCACAGGCTGCCACGTGGTGGCATTTTGGGTGCTTGTAGAGGGGGCAGAACCCTCAGGACCACTTTTTATTTTGAAAAAATTTGATTTGGAAAATTTTTAAAATTCCTCCCATGCAGCCCCACACTCCCACCCCTGCCTTGAGAAATCTCTTCCGCAGATGCGCGGACCCACACGTGCCATTTACCCTTTTACCCCTTTGGTGAAATTCACCAATAATCTCTACCACTGCTGCCTTTCCCTCTCCTTCACCCATGATGGCCCATTGAGTGCCATGTGTCCCTAGTAGACCCACGGGCGCATGGATGTTGTTTTGTTTTCTCCCCCTCTTGGGCGAAATGCCCCAAATTCTTCCACCGCTCCGCCCTTCCCTTTTTCCCCAGCGATGACTCTAAGGCCACCACGTGTCCTTAGAGGACCCACGGAGGTGCGGGCACAAATGGGAATTTTCTCCTATGCAAGGAAAAATTCCAAATGCTGCCCCACGACCCGCCAACCCGAAATTTTCTCTTTCACCCCTACTTGACACGTGTCCCCTTGGGGAAAATTTGACCCCTAAAGTCCGCTTGCTCATAACTTGAGTTCTACAAGGAGTTAGGAGGACTTCTTTATATCACCAGAAAGGTGAGAAAATTTCCTATCCAATGGGAATGATTTAGGGAAATTTTGGATGTGTTAAGTATGAGAAAAATCAAGTTGAAACTCTGAGCCTGTTAGAGAGTGGGTATGGGGTAAATTTCTCCCTGAACCTAACTGAAACTTCTAACCCTAAAATGTGAACCTTGTGACCTTGATAATTGTTAATGAAATAAAAAGTATGTTCTAGTAATTTAGATTTGTTTTGGAACCTAATAGGGTCAACTATTGTCTTGCAACTTGGTTGTGGACACTTCTAATAAAAAAAATTATTCCATAATTTTCTAACTAACCCTAGGTTGTTTCTTGGGTCTCAAGTGGGTTGTTTTAAATGGCATCACACTTGGTATCAGAGAAGTGGTTCAAAAGATTGGACCATTGGGAACACTAGAAAACTTGAGACATGAAACTTAAACCTAGCACACTTTTAAACCTAGAAAACAACTTAGCTAGAATTTTTATATTTTAGTAAACATGGAAGTTGTGTAAAACTTAGCAAAATAAACTAACTCTCACTTTGGTCTGTGCAGGAGGCTCAGACGGAGCGAGAGGAACCTTCATAGAGACTCAAAATCACCACCACCACCACCGGATTAGGGTGTAGCAACTATTCTACCTCAGATTCTATAGACCCTTCAGGATGTTAATGCCACTCTATGTGGAGGATTAGGAGGAGGACATGTAGCTAGTCATGATAGAGCCCCTTCTATTGAGGGTTAGGTATCTCCTCAACCCAGCGAGGAGCATAGAGGAGAGAACTCCCATGTGGAGTTAGCCAGAGCAGAGTCACCACCTAGGGGATAGGGTGACAGAGTTCCAGAGCATAGAGAGAGGTCTCGGAGCCCTAGGCTTAGGGATGAGCGTGCATTGAGACCTAGAGGCCGTTAGACCATAGCTACAGATCACATCAGGGAGATATTTAAGCTTCAACACTCACATTACTCAGGTGACATGGGTGGATTTTAGACAGAGGCCTGGCTAGTGAGCTTGAGTGGTTGCTTCAAGATTTTTCCTTGTTCTAGCAACACGAAAGCTTGTGTTACGATCCATCTACTGAGGGATGGAGCATGAGTATGGTGGAGAATAGAGGAGCAAAAGCTCCATGTAGATTTAGAGACAATGACCTGAGAGCTATTTGAGGAGAGATTCAGGAGTAGGTATTTGTCACGAAGGTTCATACAGCAGAGGATTGACGAGTTCCATGACCTCTGACAAGCATCTCTTTTATAGCAGAGTATGAGAGTAGATTTTTGGATCTACTCCAAGTATGTTGAGTATATGTAGGATGAGTAGGTGTGGATTCACAGGTTCATCAGGGATTGAATTTAGATATTGGAGGTGCTAGTGTAGATCCACTACCCACAGACATTAGCTGAGGCCATTGAGAAGGCCTATATTACATAAGAGACTCGGGGAAAGACCCAGCAAGCTAGAGACCGAGTCCGGAGCTGCATACAACAGATGTAGGACGGTAGATCGAGGGGGTCAGTACCCCTTCCTCATGGTGGCCAGGGTATAACACAGTCATCCTTTAGGCCAAAAGTAGCAGCAGTAGTAGCAATCTCGCCCACCTCATAGACCTCTATAGATAGCTGATGCACAAAGAGGTTTAAGTATGGGGCCTCCTCCTAGGGGTCCCATCAGGACACATGGTGGACCTAGAGCTTAGTCAGTGGGAGCTCACCAGAAGAGACCTCAGCAGACCATAGCTAGATCATCAAGGTCCACACCACAGGCTTCTAGGGCACCTACTAGAGGTGCTACTCATTGGGGAGGATCAAGAGGATGTTTTAGATGTGGAGTTACTGGACACTTTTGGAGAGATTACCCACAGAACCCTAACAAAAAGGGTAAGGCACAAATTTTAGAGCTGACTGTTGGTGACATGGGACGTAGCCACAGGATTTATGTAGTGGTTGAGAACCACCAGGTAGAGCACCAGAGCATAATCATTGAGACCACAAGTAGCATTGGTGGTATCCCTACCTCTATATTGTTTGATTCTGGTTCTTTTGATTCTTTCATTGCACCATCTTTAGTAGAGTGATGCAGGCTGGTGGCAGTTAGGTAGGGTCTTAGTTGGGATGTTGAGATGGCTTCTGGAGCCAAGATCTATGTAGAATCCTTAGTTAAGGAGTGTGTAGTGGATTTGGGACCTTTCACCACTACCTCAGATCTCCGTATCCTTCCTTTGGGCTCATATGGAGTCATTTTGGGTATGGATTGGTTATCTACACACATCTAGGATGGATTGTTACCACAAGACTATATCTTGTGTAGATGATTTAGGAGTTGAGTCGGTGATCTCTAGGGGTTAGGAGACCCATTTCTATTCACACCATCTCCACTATGCAGCTTAAGTGGTGTGTGAGATGGGGTTTTCAGATGTATGTTATTACATTAGTGACAGATCAGAGGATGGGTCTAGCGGACCATCGCTAGATGATCATCCCATCTTGAGAGAGTTTTTTGATGTCTTTCTAGGGGAGATACCAGGGTTAACACCCCCACGTGAGATTGATTTTCATATAGATCTAGTTCTTGGAGTAGATCCTATCTCACGGGCACCTTATCGGATGACCACCCCAGAGCTATGTGAGCTCAAGTTGTAGCTTGAGGGACTTTTGGAGAAGGGCCTTATCCATCCTAGTGTATCCCCTTGGGGTGCACCAGTGATCTTTGTGAAGAAGAAGGATGGATCCTTGTGGTTGTGTATTGATTACCACCAGCTGAACAAGGTAATGATCAAGAATCATTATCCTCTTCCTCATATTGATGACTTGTTTGATCAAATGAAGGGAGCCACAATTTTCTCTAAGATTGATCTCAAGTCAGGGTACCATCAGCTGAGGATTTTGGAGGTGGACATTCATAAGACTGCCTTCCACATGAGATATGGGCACTATGAGTTCACAGTGGTGCCTTTTGGTTTGACTAATGCCCCGCAGTGTTCATGAGTTTGATGAATGGGGTATTCAGGACCTTTTTAGATCACTTCGTGCTCATCTTCCTAGATGAAATTTTGATATACTCACGTACATGTGAGGAGCATGAGGGGCACCTTCATCCAGCTTCTTTAGTGTCTTCAGGAGTAAACTTTACAGGAACTTGGAGAAGTGTGCATTCTTTTAAACAAGAGGTGTAATATTTGGGTCATATCATTTCTGGGGAAGGTATCGTAGTTGATCATTCCAAGATTAGAGCCATTATGGATTGGCCAACACCCACTACAGTGACCGAGGTGCACAGATTCATGGGATTAGTAGGATACTACAAGAGATTTATTCAGGACTTCTCTCAGATTGTAGCACCCTATCACTTCCCTTTAGAGGAAAGGGAAGAAGTTTGTTTGGTCAGATAGATGTGAGCAGGCCTTCAGGACACTGAAGGAGTGCCTCACTACAACACCTATTCTTGTAGTGCCAGATCCACAGGGTGAGTTATTTGTTTACACGGATGCTTCTTTAGCAGGGCTTGGAGGTGTGTTGATGTAAGAGGGCAGAGTAGTGGCTTTTGAGTCTCGTAAACTCAAAGATCATGAGATTAATTATCCGACTCCATGATCTTGAGCTTGTGGCAGTTGTGCATGCTTTGGTTAGATGGAGACACTTTCTTCTTGGCAGGAGATTCACACTCAGGACAAGTCATTTGAGTCTTCGTGACCTCTTCACGTAGCCCAATCTCAACGCTCATCAGTGGCGTTGGATGGAGTTGATTTGTGAGTATGACATGGAGATAGAGCATGTGAAGGGGAAAGAGAATGTGGTAGCAGATTCTCTCAGTAGATGTATACATGTGGCTATGGCAACTATAGTGAGCACATATTTGTGGAGCAGGATTCTTCAACAACTTCCTCTTGACAGCTTCCTCTTTGTGGTACAAGAAAATATCAAGTCATAGATACCCCTTGAGGGGAATTTTGATGGTTTTACCTTAGAGACAGATGGTATTCTCAAGCACAAAAGATAGATATATGTTCGTAGAGATGGAGGCTTGAGGTAGGACATCTTAGTAGAGGTACATCATGTACCCTATTCAGCCCATCCTAGGGTGAAGAAGATGCATGCCACCTTGTGATAGTTGTATCATTAGAGAGGACTTCGTCGAGATGTGGCTTAGTTCATGTCACAATGTTTAAAGTTCCAGAGAGTTAAGTCTGAGCATTAGCATCTAGTAGGCCTTCTTTATCCTCATGCTATACCGAAATGGAAGTGGGGCACCATTTCCATGGATTTCATTGTTGGGCTACCGATATCGAGATATCACCATGACACCATCATGGTCATGGTTGATAAATTGACAAAAGTGGCTCACTTTTCTCTGGTGAAGACCACTTATATAGCTAGAGAAGTGGCATAAGTATATTTGGATGAGATTTCCGGGTTATATGGGATTCCATGGAAGATCATTTGTGACCACGATCCTTTGTACACTTCACATTTTTGGACTACCATGCAATATGTTCTCAGGACGAGGATCAACTTCAACACAACATATGACCCTGAGACAGATGGATAAACTGAGCAGGTTAATCAGATTTTAGAGGATATGCTCAGTATGTATGTGATGGATCAAGTAGTCTAAATGGGAGGAGTACCTGTACTTTGTGGAGTTTGCCTACAATAATAGTTTCCAGAGTTCTATAGGAATGGATCCTTTTCAGGCTTTGTATGGTAGAGATTGCAAGACACCTCTTAGCTGGGACAAGTTAGAAGGATAGGGTATCTCTTGGACCATCTCTTCTATATGACATGGAGTAGAAGTGGTGTTAATCAGGAAGAGATTGCAGGAGGCACATGACAGGAAGAAGAAGTATGTGGATCAATATAGGATCGACCGTAGTTTCGATGTGGGCATGAAGGTGTTCCTTTGTGTTAGGACACACACGAGCCCTATCCATTATGGAAAATGTTCTAAGTTAGCTCCTAGATTCATTGGTCCTTTTGAGATCTTGGAGTGTATTGGCCCTTTGGCCTACTGTCTAGCATTATCACCCAGCTTGTCTCGCATACATGATGTTTTTCATGTTTCAGTTCTTAGGAGATATATTGATAGATCCTATCTCATGTGTTAGGTTGGACATCATTGCAGGTGTAAGATCAGGGGTAGGTGATGGTGGAGCCCATTCACATCCTAGATCATAGGACCCTCGGCCTTCGAGGTAGAAAGGTTGATCAAGTTTGGGTGCAGTTGGACAAATATGATGAGACTGCAACTACATGGGAGGATGCTACTTCATTACGAGTGTAGTTTCCACATTTGTTCCAATGACTTCTAGGAGGAAGTTCAAGTCTAAGGGGAGGGGGATGTAGTGCCCACTTACCTTTGACACATTTTGGATACCTATTTTGATACTATGATTACATTATAGACATTATTATGTTTTGATTTAGTATGCTATTAGACATTGATCATGGGTTATTGTTGATCTTGATTTGATTATGATGCATGATGATTATTAGAGACACCTTATATGTGGATGATGATATATTATTTAACATGGATGTTTTATGGATTCAAACATGTGATTTGGATATTATGAGTTGATCTAGAAAATGGATATTATATTGATGATGATATAGGTTATTGATTAAAAATGCAAATGATGTAGTTGTTACTTTGATGTTGTGGTGAATCACTTGCTTAGATGATTTTGTGATTTTATTTGTATCATATTGGATGTTTTGATATGGCCACGAGGCCAAAGGGGGTATTTGTATTTTGCAGGTTAAAAATATCACAACAAAACATCGGGGGATCGGAGACCAACCATAATGGAATTCTAGGTGAATTCGACAAGGTCATCATGATAACTTGTTTTATTGTGTATGTGTTGTATTTTGTTAGGGATTCCCATGGGGGGGATTTCCTTTATATGTGACCATGGGTTTGTGTATTTTATTAATATGTTTCTTTTATTATTGTTGTATATATTTTATTAATGATGTATTTCCTTTTTTTAATGAATTATAATGTGGTAGATTAATGTGAGAAATCGTATGATTAAAATTTAAATAAATTAAATTGGGATATGGGAAAGTAATTATAAGATTTTTTGGATATTTGTATTAAATTATGTAAGGGATATGTAATTTGTGTAAGAGTTTGTGTAAGTCAGATTTTGGAGTATGAAACACTCCACCTCCATGACAAATTCGAATTTGTCCTTTGGGGCTGTTTTTGGAGGCTTGTGGGACAAGTAAAACTTGTCCCTTGACTCTAAATTTAATTTACCAACCATATTTATGGTCAGAGAAGTGATTTGTGACTTTTATAATGAATTTTATTAATCATGTTGTATATTTTTAATTGCACTTTCTTATATTTTATTTATTTTGCTGTCCCTTGAGGTGTGAGCTTTTGGAGTGTGCAAGTAGCTTGTCATATTTTCACCCACCTCTTTATTGTTCTTGGGAGAATGGATTTTGTATTTTGTGTTTGAATTTGAGGATGGGTGATGTGGCATCCTACATAGATCCACATCATCCTCTCTTCTTCCCTCTTCTATATAATTCAAACTCTTGCTTGTTTTTGGGGTTGTTGAATCATTTTGTGACTTCATTGGGGGCGCATTTTCTTGTGTTGGATCTCTTGTTTTTGGAAGAAGTTTGGAGAAAGCTTTGCATGCTTGAGAGATTTATATTTGGAGCTATGTTATTGAATTTAAAAGCTTTGCTGTTTAGAAGCAAAGTAACCATGGAGAGGTAGGAATTTAACTCTCCTTTTATGCTGTTATTTTCTTGCTGTGGCGTGTTAATGGTGCATGTTTTGTTTTATTTGTTGGCTGGTTGGGTAGACTACCTTAGGGATGCTGTAGGAGAAGGCTATGGGGAATCCATGTGGGGGGCATAAGGAATGCCATTGGCATCAGAATTTTGTGGAGGGAGTTTGGGTTTGGGATCCACCATGGAAAAGAAATAGCTTACATTTCTTACTTTGTGGGTGGGCATAAAGAAATCTATGGGGGGGGCATAAGGATATTTTGTGGGGGGGCATAAGGATATGTGGGATGAATTATATTGGCAGTTTTTTCTGGTGGATGCCCAATTCCTAATTGGGAGGCATAATTAGATTCCTCCATAGACCTTGCTCCTTTGGCTTGCATGATCAAGCCCAAGTTTTGATTGGAATGTTTTCAATTATAGTTGTGAACTGATATTTTGTTTTGAAACTATGTTTTATATTGAATTATACATGTTTGAAAGAATGTTGTGTGTCGTGGAAGCTAGTTTTTTCCATGGGTTGAATTGCATATCTTATTATATTTTGGTTAGGGCTCGGGGGCCAATGATAAAGGAAGTCTTCTCCTTTCATTGGATGTCTTGGTTGGGTGGTTTGTGTTGTCCTTTCCCCCTCTTTTGTTGTGATCAAACTTGGATGAAAGAGGAAATGTGCATGTTGCTGTCCTAGAGCAAAGGAAAAATACAGGTTCGACAGTCCCTTGTGAAAACATATTTATTGTAATCCCTTCCCACTTGTTGTTGAACTGAAATTGTAATATGTATTTTTTGGAGAAAGATGTATGTAATTTGTATTATGTAAGTATATATATTCGAATTGTGAAAGACATTTATACTCTGTTATGTTATTGGAAATAAAAAAATAGAATTCTATTATTGCTTTCAAACATTTGAAAGATGTAAAGATTTATAATTGAAGTCAATAAAGAATTGAAAGTTCATCTCTCATTACATTATTGGGTTGAGTTGGAATATAAAATTTGTGATTGGAATCTCTTATTTAATTGTAAAGGAAAGAAAATACGCATGTAAGGAGAATATAGTAAATGTATCTTTTGGATATATACAAATTGGAAATTTGACTTTACAATTTAGATCTGAAATGGTTTGTTTGTAAACAAATGAATGTATATATATTAGTTTAGAACTGAAATGCCACATTTAAAGGATAAAATTGATATACAGAGTTAAAAGAAATAGATCTCTGCTGCAAATTTTAAACTAGAAAATGAATTTAATAAAAAATGCATAGTTCGGACCTGCACACATTAATCAACTTGGAAATGTTAAAATTTAGTATGCTGTATCACCAATGAACTCAAATTGACAAAGAAAATTTAAGAAAACAATTTTAACATTGCAAAATCTAACTCAATCCCTTCCTCAGCCATTTTTCTGTCAATTGTTGGACAAAATTCAATTTGGAATGAATTGAGGAAAATTAAATTCCCTAAAACACCTTAAAACCCTCCCTATAGCAAGCCTCCATGTCTATTTGACATGTTGAGTGAAGGAGGAGACCCAATTTAATCAAATTTGAAATTTGGAAATTACTAGTTGGCTTTTAAAAAGCATACAAATCATTTTTATAAAATTGACCCCTTAAAATTCATCAAAATAGTAAATTTTGTGATACTTGTGCAAAGAGGACATCAAGAGATTTCCAAAAAGTCCTCATTTGCCAAAAAATAAGCTTTCTAGCTCAAGTTATGAGCCCTTTGAAGTTTTCCTGCCTTGGTGGGAAAATTTGGGAAAATTTTCCCTAGTTGGCCTGTGGCCCGAAAATTTCCCGTCGAAATTATCCTTAAATTTTTTTTTGAAAAATTTTCTTGGAAAAAATTTTGAATTTTTCTCCACCAGTCTGTAGCCAATTAGAGGCTGTCACATGTTCTCACGGGGCAGTGGCGGAGGCACGACACTTTTTCTTCCTTAGCACTTTTTGAAATTTTGGAAAAAATTCTTAACTTTTCCCGCCGGCTGCAACCAATCATAGGCTGCCACGTGGCAGGTTTGGGTGCTTGCAGAGGGGTAGAACATTTGCATGGCCAGTTTACCTTTAGAAAACTTATTTTGGAAATTTTTCCTGAAAATTTCCTCGCATAGCCCCACACACCCGCCCTGCCCTTTTTGAAATCCTCCCACGGACGCGCGGACCTGCGCACCTAACTTTCCCCTTATCTCCCTCTTTGGTGAAATTCACCAATAATCTCCACCACACCTTTCCCTCTCCTTCATCCCTGCAATGGCCTATTGAGCACCACATGTTCCTAGCAGACCCACAGGTGCATGTGCATTGTTTTGACTTCTCTCCCCTCTTGGGTGAAATGACCCAAACTCTCCCGTCGCTCCGTCCTTCCTTCACCCTCTTCCCCGGCTTTGACATTGAGGACCCGAAACGTGTCCCTATAGGACCCACGGAGGCATGGGTGAAAAATGTGAAATTTTCTCCCACACAAGGAAAAATTCCAAACACCGCCCTGTCACCCACCAACCCAAAATTTGTCTTTCACCCCTACTTGACATGTGTCCCCTTGGGGAAAATTTGACCCCTAAAGTTCACTTGCTCATAACTTGAGTTCTACAAGGAGTTAGGAGGACTTCTTTATATCACTGGAAAGGTGATAAAATTTCCTATCCAATGAGAATGATTTAGGGAAATTTTGGATAGTGTTAAGTATGAGAAAAATTATCAAGTTGAAACTCTGAGCCTGTTAGAGAGTGGGTATGGGGGTAAATTTCTCCCTGAACCTAACTGAAACTTCTAACCCTAAAATTTGAACCTTGTGAGCCTTTGATATTTGTTAATGAAGGAAAAATAATGTTCTACTAATTTATATGTGTTCCAGAACCTAATAGGGTTAACTTTTGTCTTACAACTTGGTTGTGGACACTTCTAATAAAAAAAATATTCCATAATTTTCTAACTAACCCTAGGTTGCTTCTTGGGTCTCAAGTGGGTTGTTTTAATGGGCATCACAAAAAAATTGTTTCATCTTGTTTTGAATGGGCATCACATTTTTAATCTACCTATTCTCCTATAGGATTCATAGACTTGCTTGGGAAGACAGGGATCATAAAAGAAGATTATGCATTATACATGCTCACGTCTTTTAAATAGGTATAACATTGATTGACCATGTTTACATTGTCTTGTATCAAATGGGAAAATGTCTATTCTCATATACGAATTTTCCTATTCTAATAAATAAATCAAAAAAGAGTTCATAGGGAAGATAAAAATCATAAAAGAAGAGTATGGATTAGATATGCTCTCAGCTTTTGAATATGTATTCAAGTATTGAGTAAGTATTGATGAATGTACACATGCCCACTCTTATAGAATCAAAATTGCTATTTATGATAATGTTTGGAATGGGAACATATGCTTGTTCTTATTAAAACAAATATGTTTCAATCATGAATGTGCACATGCCCCATTCCTCAAAAAAAATAAATATTACTTGTATTATAATGTTTAGAATAGGAATATTCCTTTTATGATAGGAATAATCAAATCTACTTTGTTTTAGAATGGGCATTCATTCTCATAAGTTGTATACAGTTATGAAATCGGTCGATATTTTTTACATTGTCTTGTATTTAATAGGCATATGTCACTTCTCATTTAGGAATCATAGAAGAAGAATAAGAAGAGAATGAATAAAATAGCCTCACATTTTTTAAATAGATATAAATAGGAATAACATAAGGCATATCTCATAAAATTAGTATTGCTTGTATTGAATGTTTAGAATGGGAATATGCCTATTCTCATGTAGAATAATTTGTTTCATCTTTTTTTGAATGGGAATCACATTTTTAATCTTCCTATTCTCCTATAGGATTCATGAAAGACTTGTTTGGGGCAGATAGGAATCATAAAATAAGATTGTGCATTATACATGCTAACAACTTTTGATTAGGTATAAACTCGATTCACCATGTTTACATTGTATTGTATAAAATGGAAAGATGCATGTTTCTCATATAGAAATATGCCTATTCTACATATAAATAATAAAAAAAGAGTTCATATGTAAGATAATAATCATAAAAGAAGAGTTTGGATTAAGATATGCTCAGAGCTATTAAATATGTTTTCAAATGAATAAGTATTGAGTAAGTATTGAACGAGTGTGCACATTTCCACTCTCGCAGAAATAAAAATGTCTTGTATGATAATGTTTAGAATGGGCACATGCTCCATTCTCATAAAAACAAATATGTTTCAATCACATGACTGTGAACATGCTCATTCTTAAATAAAAATATTACGTGTATTACAATGGTTTAGAATGGGCATACACCCTTTATGATAGGAATAATAAAATCTACTTTGTGTTATAGTGGGGCATCCACTCCCACATCTCGTTAAAGAGTTATGAAATTGATCGGAGCTTTTCATCATTGTCTTGTACTAAATGGGTATATGCTTCTTCTCATTTAGGAATCATACATGAAGAATAAGAAGAGTATCAACAAAAAAGTATTACAGTTGTAAAAAAAGATGTAAACAAGAATAATGGATGTCAATCTCATAAAATCATTATTGTCTTATATTACAATGTTTAGAATGGTCAGTAATGTCACATTCTCATGCAAACAAAATTGTTTCATCTTGTTTTGAATGGGCCTCATAGTTTTGTATCTGAATATTATCAATTATAGGATTCATAAAATAATTTCTTTGGGAAAATAGTAAATCATAAATAGAACAGTTATGCATTATACATGATCTTAGATCTTTTAAATAGTTATGAAATTGACTTGCCATGTTTACATTATCTTGTCTCATATGGGAATATTTCATATTCTCATATGGGAAAGAACCAAAAAAGAGCTCTTAGGGAAGATAGAAATCATAAAATAAGAGTAAGGATTAGATATAATCACAACTTTTAAATAGGTATTCAAATTAATAATTATTGAGAAAGTATTGACGAATGTGTGCACATGCCCACTCTCATATAATTATTTTTTCTTGATATGATAATGTTTAGAATGGACACATGTTGCCCATTCTCATTAAACAAATATGTTTCAATCATGAATGTGAACATGCATATTCTCAAAAATTTAAATATTACTTATATTAAAAATTTTAGAATGGGGATATGTCCCTTTATGATAGGAATAATAAAATTTACTTTATTTTAGAATGAGGCATTGATCCTCACATCTTTTATAGAGTTATGAAATCCATTGAGATTTTTTGCATTGTGTTGTTTTGAATAGGTAGATACCCCTTCTCGTTTATGGAATCATAGAAGAATTGCTTAAGTAGATAGGAATAATAGAAGACAAAATAAGAAGAGTATGGATTAAACAAGTCTCATAGGTTTTAAAATTTTTAATAATAGAATTTAAATCTCATAACATTGATATTGCTTATGATTACATCGTTTAGCAATCGGAAATATCGCCATTCTAATGCAAAGTATAGAATGGGCATTGTTTTGTCTGTTTTAATCCAAACAAAATTATTCTTTTGTTTTTTACACAGATGGACAAATGCAAATAATATCACTAAGATTAAAATAAGTACAATGGGCATATGTGAGTATTCTCTTATAAGTATTTATTTTAGAATGGGAATTTTCCCTTGAGAATGGGAATTTTCCTATTCTCATACAGGTAATCGTTAAAAACAAATGTCAATTATTGTTCCTACTAGAGATAAATGAAAAGTATAATAAAAAGAATTATAGAGATAAAGTTAGTATATGAAGAATGCGCATATGCCTATTCACTTTTATATTTCAATATCATAATAAAAATTCCAATTATTGTTCATGGAGATATGTGAATAAGTATAATAAAAAGAATACAAATAATTTTTACTTTGTTTAGATTGTGGGCACACTTACCGAATCTCATCCACCTTTGGTAAGGTGTATCTAAATCCAACTGTGTCACTTCATACTGATTACTCTGAATTCCTACATACCAAACATAAAAGGATTACAACTATATGCATGTCAGTTCAAATAACTGGTATGAATTTTCATACTAGTAATCATAGTGAATTATTATAAAATGAAGATTACAAAATGATTAATTATGCAATTTATATTGGATCAATAAAATGACTATATAGTTACATATTATCAATAAACATGGTAATAATGCAATCTCTATTGGAAAACAAATTTTGTTAACTAATTTTATAATCGTATAGACAACTACAAATCTTATAGGCAATAAACAAAAGGTTCATTCATCATCACAATAATCAATATATAAAACAGGGTAATATTAGTTCCTGATAATGATTCAGACGTGAACATTAAATAAGATCATTTCGCATAGTCAATATTTTACATAAACAAATTTCATACATCATCACAGGAATTAATAGAGATAAAATTTAATTTGTTTCAAAATGGAAAATTCCCCATTATTGACAGCCTTTATAAAGATCTCGAAATGGTTGACTTTAATAATATAGATGAAATTTAATTTTCTATTATTCTGCTTATGATTGCTATATGAGAATGGGTATACAAAATGGGCATATAAACCATTCTCATGTAGGGATCATAGAAGTATAGATATATAATTTATTACATTCTAAAACTACGAAATAGTTTGTTTTCTCTATTATTATGTTATGATTTTTATGTGAAAATATCTCAATGGTGCCATGTAGTGACTTTAATTAAATTCCATTTATATCTCCAATTTCAATCTAATAAGCAGTCGAATATGTGTTTTACAATAAATAATTGTATGGTAGTCAAACGCAGGGGTGTCATCATAAGACAAAATTTAAATTATGCAACAAGAGTACTTTAACTAATCTGGTAGTTGACTGTAACTAGATTATTTGCATTTTCTGGGGGATACCCTTAAAATGATGTCTTAAGGACTTATGTGGTAGGTAGTGTCCTGGATTCAAGTTCAAACTATGAAAACTTGCTGAAAGTAAAACACACTGAAAGCTTGCAGAAAGGAAACACACTTGCTAAACTCAGAAAATCAAACACACTTACTTTTTGTTCTCTGTAAACAAAGGTGATTAAAATTCTTGTACAAACAATAATCAATAATATATAAAGATTTATCTAAATTTACCTACAAGAACAAGTATACAACAGAATTTAACTGAAAGAACTAAAGAAATAAAAAATATAACTTGTATTATCTATAAGTTTAATATTTGCTGAAGAAATGACAAATACCACTTATTTAACAAATATCCTAAAATCCTTGGGGGAGTGGACCCTTGCTCCTCCTTGAATGCTAGATTTTAACAACTCAGAATTCTCTCAAATTAGAATGGATATTTTATTGATGGTAAACATTCAGTATTTACAAAGCGTACTGGATCTGGATACTGTAATGGTGAGAGAAAAAATAATCTATTTCTTTTCTCTGTATCTATATCTCTATGGTCCTCTATTCTATCTAATACAGGTCTTGCCTTTGTAAACATTTCCCCCCCGGGTACATCTAGACTCAAGCAGAAAAATGATGGAATCGAATCATGCCAACAAATAGATGCAAAGTCCCGATGGTTTGATTGCAGTCAGCTGTAGGACAGCCTCAAGGCGTAGATAAAGCATTCAAGACATAAGGTCATCCTTCATGAAGATTGTACATGAAAAATGGCGCTGGTAAAGTGGCACATTTAAATATAGGTATCTCCCATTGGTTCTAGAACTTTGGGTAACCTTGGCGGACACGACATAAGGAAATGTCAGCATTAAGAACCATTCGTGCCTGTGAGAGTAGGTGAAGGGACACACGAGCTATCCCCAAGCTGTTGACATGAAATAAGTCTTCAAACCTTGGTGCATGAACTAAATACTAGAGTTTCGGAACTAAGTGAAGAAATTTCCGAAACTAAATGATGACAGTGTGAAAGGAGTTCTGGACAGTAAGGTGTGGACAGTGAAGAAATTCGGAACTGCCTCTATGTGCAGGTACAGAGGCTATCAAAAACATACTAAATGCCATAAGCTTCATTTCCTTGACATGATTAGAAATTCACTTTATTGGCACAAACTGAAGAGTAAACACACACTATGTTAAGGAATGGATAGAGCCGGGGTGCAACATTCAGGAGGCACAATCATTTTGAGTGCAAAAGACAGGAAGCAGACCCTTACATCCAGATAACTCAAATCAGGCCATCAACTTTTCACTAAGGAGCTCACATTCATGCAAGGTTGGAACTTAATTCAAAAGGAGAGTATAACGAGGTCCTCCATCCATACTATACATGGATAATCAGACATATTATTGGCTAAGTCATCAGATTCTTAAAAATGAAAAAAAACCGTTCGTCATTTTTTGGGTTTGCTAGTGTTCATGGATTACCATGCCATTAATGAGATCCAATTAAACTCCAACCTAAGAATTCGAAGATTTGTTTTAAAACAATTACCTTCAGATCAATAAATGGAATGGTGGTTAGCAATATCTCTTGTATGGTGGTCTTGTTATATCCTATAAATCAGTAAGGAGGGGCTTCTTTCTAAAGGTTTTACATTAATGTTTTGCCCCTCCCTTCTTCTTTTTGATAGGTGAATTTGTCGAGTTCAAACCTCCCATCTAAAAATTGTAATGCAACTATGTGCTAGGTAGTGGCATCTTGTAGTGTATTGTGTCAAAGTATATTGGAGCAAATAATATAATGTTTATAATGGATGATATCTCAACTCTCAATCATGTTCAATTTGCATCCTCCTGATCTTGTACTACAAATGTGATTTCGTTGTGCACAAACAATAATAAACTATATACATTTTAATGGTCTATAAAGTGATGTTAGAATGGGCAAAGACATGTGTTCTTCATTCCTCACTTGCATCACCTGTTTTTAAGTTTAGGTTTGTGCTTTGATGCATCGTTACTTACCCTACAATGGTTGAAAAAGTTAGATTAGTCTTTTGAGTAAACCCTCTGTACATTTTTAAAATGTGCATCTGATAATAGAGAATGGTAGGTAACCGGCCTTTATCCGGCAGAGCTGGTCCCCGATTCACAAGGTCCCACACTTGGTGAAGAAGCTCCATGTTATACAATCACATTGAGAGTCTCAACCCATCGAGTTGCAGACATTAAGGGGTGCTGTGATTCGGTTACAACACACCTATAATAATTTAATATAAATTTTAATTCATATCTATAGGTGATTTTAAATTTTATGATTAAGTTCAAAATTTTCTTTATAAAAAATATTCCCACTCTCACATCCTTTAAACATAATCAATTTAAAAAAATATATGATGGCTATGTGAGAATGGGAAACTTTCCATTTTCAAATGAATTAGATTTTATCTATATTCTTCTTGTATGATTCTCTATATGGGTATGGGTAGTTGTTAATTTAATAAAATATATGACATAATAATTTAAATACCTATGAAGTTTGTGATAATGGGGAAATTCACAATCAAAAATAAAGTAAAATTTAACTATTTTTGTTATATTATTATTATATAAAAATTGGGAAACTTCCCATCCTAAAAAAAATGAAATTTTATCTATATTCTTCGTATATGATTATCCTATATGACAATGGGCATTTACCCCTTATTTATCTCATAATAATTAAGCAAATTAAGAGTTAGAATATTTCACTGCTTGAAATTTTCTTAAAATATTGTGCTTCATAGGCCGAGACAATCTAATGTAATATAGGGAGCTTAAAGTAAAAACCTAAAGGGGTAAACAAAAATTTATTGAAGTGAATAAACAATTTAATCAAAAATATTCTTCAAATCTTCTGCTTCACAGGATGAAATGCCTCTAAGAAAATAACACAAGCCCAAAGTGGAAGGACAAACAAAAAAGTGGAAGCTTGATGAAAAATTAAAGCAGAAAGGATGAACAAGAATAGACATAGCCTCACCGACCGCAGTTCACCTTGCAATTCCCAATATATCTACCATCATCAAAAATAGTAACCACCATCATTCTCTCTACCGTGCCATGGAATAATTATTTTCCATCAATTTCGCCAATTTACCTCCAGCGGGTTCTCTAAGATGTATTTGATAAATAATTACCTTCAATTAATGAAAGGTGGTAAACAATTTATTTTCAAATTAATGGTCTCGTTATGCCCTAGATAAAAAAAATGTAAATATTAAACAATATTGTAGCCATGTTTTAGGTTTAATTATTGCACTTAAAATAAAATTTCAATTGTCAAAAATATTCATAGCCATGTTTGAGGTTTTTTTATGGATAAACACTTTTGACCATATCTTTAAACCAGGGGGTTCTTGGGTCCCCTTCCTTATAAAACTTTGTATACAATATCAAGAAGAAGGAAAACCAAAAATAAGGAAAGAAGTTTAAGCATAGATACCTTGAAAAATGACAAAAAAAACCAAAAGAATATACTATATAACTAAGATACATAGGAGCATTGTTATTTAGATAATTCAGAAACTTCAGCATTAAATTTGACCTCCTAAGCTTCAACTAGAGTAGGAACCTTCAATATGAAGATACTATGACGTTGTTGAGAGCTAGCATGCATAGCCCTTAGAAGAGAAGTGTATCAAGCCATCTTGACTCTCCCTAGTTTGAAAATTTGAGCTGAAACAAGGAAAATTAGGAAGGATAAAGCTTCTAAGTCTAGGGGGCTATGTAGGAAGGACCTTCCTTGAGTTTGAAAATTTGAGTTAGCTCTGGAATAATTGGTGTAGATAAAGCTTCCAAGTATAGGGGGCTGAGTAGGAAGGTCCTTCCTCCTTCAATCGACATTTCTAATGAACTAAAATAGAAAAATCCAAAAGATTATTATACCTCCTTTCTAATTATTGAACATAGCCCCAAAAAACCAAATCCCCATCAATTGTCATTGAAATTTTCGAAAGAGTTGTGGGCAAACCAAAATTTTCCACCACTTCTGCAAGACCAACCATGTGTCTAGGTTGAATAAAATTCCAAGAAATCTGTAGGGCCTCATCCTTGAATCCTCCAAGGTGCAGTAGGTGGGTGATAAAAAAATTAAGTGACCTCGACATTAATGTGAGCTTGACCATAGCATTGCATGTAATCCTCCACAGGAATACTTTATATGGCTTTCTCCATCGATTCAAAATCAATCCAGAAGACTATTCAAAGCCTAATAGAGGATATAAGGCCATAGAAGGCCTTCTCCCTTGATTCCCCCATAAGAAATAGTAGTGGAGGGATCGTTATGGCAGCGCTGAGAATGAACAAAAAACCTAGCGCAAAGAATCAACAAAATTAATTGATAGTAATTTATACTAGAGGGAGGGAGATATGAAATCATGGATAATTAGTAAACTTGTTTTGAATTTTAATCGTATTAGATTATTAATGACATGTCATATAGGTTATGAATATTAATATTTACTTTACTATTACAATTGGATATAAGATTTATGAATATTTTTAAATGTTTATTATAGTATGCACCTTCTCCATATATTTAAATATTTATCTTCTATTGAATGGCCATATGTCCATTCTCATATAATAATCATAGAAGAAAAATAGAGGTAATATTTAATTTGTTTTAGAATGGACAGTTTCCTATTCCCCCATCCTTCGTAGTGATATTAAAATGATTAAGTTTAATATTGCGTCAATGAGGTAGAATGGTTAGAATAGGTATATGCCCATTCTCATACAAACAAAGAGTTTTATTATTGTGATGAGAATAGGCATATAACCATTCTCATAAACTCAATATATAAAGAAAGAAAAATTCTCCTACACAAAACATAAAGAATGAATGACAATTAGATCCTTTTATGAGAATGCTTAATATGGAAAAATTCCCATTCTAATAGTTAGAGAATAGTGGAAGTATGAGGAATTATTGTAAAAGTAAAATATGTTATGTTAATATGATGAAGATATTTGTATGACACAGTTAGACCTCAAGTTTCTAATTAAATTTTATTTAACCTCTATTTATTAATTTCTCATCTTATAAATTATTCTTCTATGATTCCTATAAGAGACTGGGCATCTACCCATTCAAGATAAAAATGTATTTTTTTATGAGAATGGACGTATGCCCATTCTTATCATTTCAATACAAGAAATAATAAACTTGATCATTACTACGTGAAAAGGAATTGTCAATCTAATACAAGAAATGTTTAACTTAATCAATTTAAAAACTATATGAAGATTGTGAGAGTGGGAAACTTTCCATTCTAAAATGAATTAGTTTTATCTCTTTTCTTATTTTATAATTCCTATATGGTATTGGGAAGTTTTCATTCGATACAAGATTGAACACAATCATTCTAATACCTATGAAGGTTGAAATTATGGGGAATTTCCCATTCAAAAACAAAATAAATTTGATCTAATTTTCTTATATGATTCCTATTTCATAAATTGCATGTTATATTAGAAAAATCCGAACATAGAACAATTCTTCTTGATTAATTTCATATGGGAACTCTTAGAAATATATAGGAATAGGTTGTCCTTAAATCAAGGAATCTTATTCTCTCTCCACAAACAACTTGAACTAATATAAGGTGGATTGTTTTAACCACCCAAACAATATTGTTATCACAATATTATATTTAATAACTTAACAATATGTATGCACTAATATTATAATTTTCCTAACATTCCCCCCCTTAGTGCAAACGTGGGGAAAAACTATCTTTGTACTTTTACCTACTTTCATGATTAGGTGATTTTCACAGGACAATTACAAACTCGATGGATGGTTTTATAAAGGTTGACTACAAACCACATCATGATGTGTCAAGTACTATTTTTAGCCCTTATCAATATCACATTGCACGGAATAACATAGGAAAAAAAATCACCAAACTGAATAATAGAATGCATAATGGAAAAATTTCACATTTCATCCTATAAGAATCGCCATGTTCTTAATTGTAACCACTATTGTCGATCGCAGCCACTCAATCTCGAACAACAAAGGAAACTACCACTTCCACTAGAATTTTCCTTAACTTTAGTTGTTTTAGGCTCAAAATGGAAATGGAACATTGGTTTCATGTTCCCCCCCACAATGTTAAATTTCCACACGCGAACTCCGAGAAGAAAACTATATCGAAGTACATACTACTGAATGGATCTTGCTAATTAGATATTGTTGCACATTGTCACCATTACAAGTGAACATATTCATAAGAGAACCATCTTCCAATGAAGTACGTAAGTTAAAGGATCAATTCAGCTAGAGGATCACTGACAGTCATTTGCACTCCAACACAAATCTTTTCCAGTATCCACCAAAAACCACACAAAAGCAACAGGAACAAAACAAATTGAAGTAGACTGAAAAAACTTAAAACCACACTATATATATGCCACCACATCTATTATGGGGCCTCGTCATTGGTGAATGACGAGAGGCTAAATGATTTCCCTCTAAACTCCTTTTCCACCTTCCTTAAATTTCATGATGCTAGTTCAGTTAGATGTGATCATGGGGCTCAAGGTCTTCAGGACATCGAGTAACACCAAAAATGCGTCAGTAAGGCAATTTTTTTAACAATATTTTTGACTTTGACTCTTAACAAACATACACTTTTATTATTTAAAATGCACTTGACCCACTTCTTATGACAGTAAACAAAAATGGCTAAAATTGAAGACTCTTTGTTACTATATAACATGATCTACTATAGATCGACTCATACTTTGATAAATTGATGGTAAATACACATTTTGACTCAAATGCCACAATAAAAACTTAAAATTTTGCAATATGTAACTTGGATAATGTCCATTATTTAGATATTTTTGACACTATATTTGTATTTAACAATAACAACCAACTTACAAAAATTTAGAGATAAAGGAAACTTTGACTAGACTATATATTGGAAAATCAACCCTGTACAATAAAAATGACTTATTTTTAATTGAATATCAAGATGTGATAATAATGACCACCGAATTATATCCTAAAATCACCTAATAAAAAAACTTAAAGTTATTAATTTTTTTTTATGAAAATACTTCAAAAAAGACTTCGTGTGACATTACCGATCACCATCAGTTCTTGCCAATACATATTATTTCACCCTACATGCTATCAGACATCTAAATGATGGTTTTGAGATTCATTAGTTTGGTGAGGAATAAAATGCAGATGTCAATGCAGGTGTGTGGAGGGAGCCATTGAGCGAAGAAAATCACCAATACAAACATTGATTCGTTGTAAGGCGGGTGATTGTGAAACTCTTTTGATATGAGTATCCATGTGAAATTAAGGTAGACACTTATCCGCAAGTCGAGGAGAGGTGATCATCTACTGCGAGCTATTTTATATTTTATATTTTTATCTCAACATTGGATTTTGATCCACCGAATTGGATCCTGAATTTGTCATGCTATGCAAAAGAAATTCATAGATGGTAATTAGAGCCAAGAAAAATTGACACACAATTGAATTCATATTGAATTCCTTTAAATATGGGTAGGCTGGTATTTATAAATAAGTCTGATATCACATGATGATGGAGAACTCACAGAAACATTGCTCAAGATAATGCATGGATCGAATTTACACAAAACTGACTCACAGATCCAAATTAGAGTGTAAAAACAAATCAGATCCCTCACCTCCACAAAAAATATGACCACAAAGACATCAATCTTCTTAAATTCCTAGCTTCAAAACTTGTATGAAGTCAAACAAATATATAACCATGGAACTAATGCACACGGCTATGTCAAACTGATGATTATTGATCTCATAAATAGGGGCTGAAACTATATAATGCCCCTTAAATTTGATTAAAATTACATCACACTATTGGATTAGATTTTGATACCATATGTGAGAGTAGAAAAATCCAAATATAGAACATTTTTTCTTGATTAATTTCATATGGGAACTCTTACAAATATATAGGAATAGGTTGTCCTTAAATCAAGGAATACTATTCTCTCTCCACAAACAACTCGAACTAATATAAGGTGAATTTTTTTAACCACCCAAACAATATTGTTATCACAATATTATATTTAACAACTTAACAATATGTACGCACTAATATTATAATTTTCCTAACAGGGAAACTTCCCATTCTAAAACAAATTAAATTTTATCTATATTCTTCATATATGTAAATGGGCATCTTCCCATTCAATATAAGAAATAAATTCTTGTTTGTATGTAAATGGGCAAAGGCTCCTTCTAAACATTCTAATATAAACAATATTGAACTTAAACATTTTAATACCTCTATAGGAATGGATACCTAATCATTCAATGGAAGATAAAATAATTTTTTTATGAGAATGGGCGTATACCAATTCTAATCATTGTAATACAAGCAATATTGAACTTATTATTTTCAATAACTCTATAAAGGCTATGAGAATGGGAAACTGTGAATTATAAAACAAGTTAGATTTTATCTCTATTCTTCTTTTCATGATTCCAATTATGAGACTGGGCATTTTCTCATTAGATACAACATTGAACTTAATCATTTTAATTCATATATGATAATGATTAAGTTCAATATTGCTTAGTTCAATAGGTGATCTCACCCTCCTAGCTCGGCAAGTCAACTGGCCAGCCCATCTCAGCAGGTCAACTTGCCTATCCATCTCGGTAGGTCATCCACCTAGCCCAGCTCAAGAAGTCATCTCATCCACCCAACTCAGTTGGTCAACCTCTCCCCCTCATCTTGGTAGGTAAGATTTCCCACCTATCTCTTTTGACTAGCTCAATTGATGAGCTAAACCATCCATCTTGAACATCTAGCTCGACCGGCTAGCTCAACATGCTAGCTAAACCGCCAACTTGACTGTCACCTTATAAAATTAACCCGCCCTCCTAGATCAGAATGTTAAATCTCACACCCAGATCGTAATGTCATCTCACCCTCCAAGATCGGTTAGCTCAGCTCACCTACCCATCTGGGCCTGTGCAGCTATGCCACCCAACTCAAAAAATAAGTAACATTGCCTAGGTGGTAACCCCACACTGTACTTTGGTAGTAACAAAATAGTTAACTTCATGTATTGGCAATAAGGATTGGAAGTGGCTTTCTTATAATCATATACGTTTTTTCCAAGGGAATGTGAACATGCTGAGACTCTAAAACATGTATGAAACGGTCATTTTTACATGCATCCTTTTATAACTAAGGAGGATAACAACTATGCAAGTCTTACAATGAAAATAATGAAGTGGTATTCTTAAAACCCATATCAAAAATATGAAAGATCTAAAATACATCATTATTTTATACCCAGAAATTTGAAATACAACAGAGAAGAGTTAGAAGTATCTCTTAAATTTATCTTCACTATAAAAGAGTAAATTGTTCTTCTAATATGAGTCATTCTCGACTTGTGGAACTCAGCCAAATAGCTCGACAAATAAGCAATGCTTGTTATTCCTCTCAAGTGTGTAATTTGGTAAAATCATAACAGATAACTCCCTGTATTATCAACTATGATTAGGTTAACAACTACACGTGTCTTTCAAAACATTGAAGTGATATTCTTAATACTCAGATAAAAGGGAAATAAAACCAAATGATATTCTTCATCTATAATAATTTACAAAAGAAGAGTTAGAATAATTCATGCCTAAAATTTTATTCAAATCTTGTGCTTCACAATCCAAAATATTCTTACGAAATAGAGAGAGCCTAAAGTGGAAAGGGTAAACAAAACTTTAGCGAAGAGAACAAACAATATCTCTGAAATATTATTCAAATCTTCTACTTAACAAGATGAAACAATGTAACGAAACAAAAATCTTCTACTTCTCGAATGAAATGGTATAAGAAAATAAATACAGCCCAAAATGGAAGGATAAACAAAAAAATATCAAACTGGATGAAAAAGAAAGTGGAAATGACGAACAAGAAACAGATCACTTCACCGAGCGCGGTTAACCTTGCAATTCCTAATATCCCTACCATCATAACAAAATTAATCACAATCGTTCTCTTTACCATGCCACAGAATAATTAATTGTCATTAATTTTGCCAATTTCCCTCCAACGGGTGCTCGAAGACGTGTTTGACAAACAAGTACCTTCAATTAATAAAATATGGTAAACAATTTATTTGTAAATTAATGGTCTCGTTATGCCATAGACAAATACAAATGTTTTTATTATTATTGGCAAATAGTTTTTTGAAAGGGACTATACCCTTGTGTACAAAAGAGGGCCTAGGAGCCAGAATAGGAATTAAAACCAAAATAAAAAGGATCAAAATCAAAGTGTGATAATGAAGCCCAAAGTAGCCAAAAAATAGCTACCCCATCAAGACAAAAACAACAAAAACTCTGTAAAAAAGCAGCAAAGAGACCGCAAAAAAATAACAAAAAAACCTACAAGAGTAGCTAAAGCACCTACAACTACTTCTTGGCAGCTTTTTCGATGTTGGATTTGATGTTCTTCTAGGATTTGAACATTCCCAAAGTTGTCATGTGGGCAGCGTCAGTCTTATCCAGCTGATCAATGGTCCTTTTTCTTTCCTTATCAGTGCCCCAAAGTGTTGCCGGAACTCCGCTGAGATTGGAGACACTTCAGACATGTTGCTCAATGAACTCTTCAATCGCACTAAAAATGGCCATATTATAATCATGACGAGTTTTGGCCTTCCCTAAATGGGAGTCTAAGGAGTTTAGCTTCTTGTAGATATCTTCAATCTGGCTGTTATCAATAGCCACCTCCTCCTCCTTCTTCCTCTTACCTTTCTGTTTTGCCAAGTTCTTAACCTCATCCTTCAACAGCTTCATATCAGCTTCTAAGGCTTCTAGCCTTTTTGTAGAGCTCTCCATATGCACATCCCGGGGACTAGCATTGTTAATATTCAGGAGGTCATGTGCAATTTCAATTTTATGAGGACCCTTCCCCATAACAAGGGTATCAAAGTTATGCCTTCTAGAGGACCTGGTGACCGGTCTGGCCGAGGTGGAAGCGAAGGGGGCGCGAGTAGCAGTAGGGGGAATGGAAGATGAAGCTTGGATGGCTGGTAGGGGGTGACAACAGCGGTGGTGGGGGCAGAGAGTGGAGAGATGGGGCTAGCAGTAGCTGAACCCAGCAGAGGGGGAACTAAGCTAGGGGAGGAAGGGAGACCAGGATACTGAAGAAGACATAATTTATGCAGCAGCAAAATAAGCCCCTGGTGTAAAGGAACCGCCCGGGTATGCTTTTGAAACTCCAAAATGGAGCGCTCAAGAGAGTTCAACAAATAATGGGGGAAACAAACCATGCGATTCCTATGGAAGTGGTTGAGGAAGATAAGGTGCTTAGCAGGTACGGTGACAAACCTCCCTTCCAAAGAAATGAATCGTATCATCATGCGAGTAACCTTATCATAAGGCGAAGGGATCAAGCTAACAAGTAGGCCCACAGTAACATGGATCAACTTCTCAGATCCCTCCACAAATATCCTCTCTTCAGCATCTCTGTCGACCCTTTTGTTAAAAAAACGGTAGCCCTCCATGCCAAGGCCAGTCGCTTCAGTAATAAGCTCCTCGTTGACCAAGATCTTCTGCCCCCCATATTCCACAGTTCACTCCTTCCAATCCTTTGCAAAACGCACTGAGATGCTTTGATCATGGCCCTGAACCTTCTCCATGAAGTTGGTGATGCCACCCTTGTTGAGTATATTCCATAGCTCTACATTATCCTTCCAGTCTGGGTCCGCACTAGGCTCAATTTGGCAAGGGGGACCCCCCATCTTCACCATGCTTAACTGTTTGCAAAAAATTCCAAAATCCTTGAGAGCACTAAAGCTAGTCTACTTTTTACTGTTGTAATCCACACAATCCTGAAAATGAGAGCCGTTGCTCTTCCCACGAACATCCACGTGCCTGCTGATCTGAGCCTATGGAAGTTTACATGTGGGAATAACGGCCTTTTTGCTAGCCCACTCCCTATCATCAATTACATTATTACTTTCTTTGGTATTTGTGGAGCCTTGTATCCATATTTTAGCAAGCACAGTGCTACCTGCATGCGTGATTTTCATATCACTGTAACTCCACTTGAACTTCCCCATATACTTCACATTATCTTGATTATTCGACAAGATTTGCATAATCATAGTTTTTAAGTCAACATGTGTGGGAGTTTTATTGATACTGATTGACACCCAATAATCATAACTCAACTCAAGAAATTGCGTGCGTATAGAAATCCACTTGAATGCTATTTTGAAGCTACTTAGGGATGCTATTGTTATCCCAAACAATGTGATTAACATTAATGCCATAATTAGCCAGTGCATCTGCCAATTGATTACCCTCCCAGTAAGTAAGCATGATTTGAATGTTATTGAAAGTTTGAAAAATAATTATATGGACTCTAAGATAAAATCCTTGATGTTCCAACTTGGAGATGAGCACTGTTTAAGGAGATTAATGATATTCAAGGAGTCCCCTTCAATAATGAGGTTCTGGATATTTTGAGTCTGGGTAATTCTCAGGCCCCATAAAGCAGATAATGCTTCGGCAAAATGATTGGTTTGAATTCCCATTTTCCCAGCATACGCAGCAATCAGACTACATTTATGATCCTGTATCGCTCCTCCTCCTGCCGTAATCCCAGGGTTCCCCTTAGAGGCCCCATCAAAGTTCAACTTAAACCAATTAAAATTAGGAGGATGCCATTTAATCAAAGATCTATCAATGTTATTCCCGGGATTGCTACGGCTATTGACGGTTCCAATCTGCTAGTTGGATAAGATATATTCTTCATTCTCTGGATATCTCTTGTTCTTGGGGGGTTTAAATCTATAAATGTTCTCTTTGATACCATTAGAAATTTTACCAATACTAAGTTTATAGTTTTTCTTCTTATTTCTGAAGATAATATCATTTCTATCCTTCCATATCCTCCAAATTAAATGAGGGATAACCAGCTTCCAGATCCTTTTGACAACACAATACCTATAGGGTGGGTTTCATTGAGTCCATAGTTGATTTAGATCCTTCGGCACCACCCAAAGAGCTTCAAATTTAGAGAGGGAAAAACTCCATATTCTAGTAGCATACTCACAATAAATGATATCCTCAGAATATTTCTTATAAAGATGACACCTATTAGGCATTATAAATCCTCTTCTCATCAGGTTTTCAATGGTAAGAATCCTACCTCTGATAGCCAACCAAAGGAAAATATTTATTTTAGGAGTTAATTCAGTCATCCAAATCTTATTCCAATTGAACTCTGTTTGACTACTATGGAAGAAATTATTATATCCAGTTTTGACAGAGTAGTTCCCATCATTGGAATTATTCCATACCAGCTCATCCTTGGAATCCAGTTGACTTAAGGGAATAAGATCTAATTGATCTTGAAGGGAGGGAGTAATTTGTATCAGATCATCTCTCTCCACAGAAAGTTTTTTCCAATTCTTGCCGGTGCCATTTCCCTCAATATAGTCCTTGATTTTGATGCCATACTTGCTTATAAGATTGTCCTTAACTATCCCAAATCTATCCATGAGATTTCCACTAAACCAATTATCATCCCAAAATTTTATGTCCCAACCATCCCCCACTTTCCATTTACTGCTCTGCTTAATGAAATTTCTGCTCTTAACAAGATTGTTCGAAAAGATGGAACCATAGGGGAGGTGCTCATCTTGCAGGAAAGAGTACACAGTTTGATGATTTAGGTATTTTGCTTTGATTAAATCAATCCAAGGTTGTTTCTCAGACAACATTCTCTAGCCCATTTTAGCAATGAGGGCCTCATTCATTTTCTCAATATCTTTTATACCCAGTCCTCCCATAAACTTCAGGGTGCAAACCTTATCCCAAGCAACTAAGTGAAATTTGAACTTCTCTTCCATGCCTTGCCATAAATTTTTTTTCTAGATCCTTTCAATCTTATCTCTGAAGGAAGAGGGGATCTTGTAGAGCGACATGACATAAATGGGTAGATTTTGAAGAGTACTTTTAATGAGTAGGCACTTACCAACATTAGATAAAACGGCTCCTTTCCAACCAACCATTTTTTTTGGAATCTCTCTAATAAATCATCCCACACCTTGCTAGAGAATTTTCTAGTGCCGAGAGGAAGGCCCAAGTAAGTGGCTGGAAGCGCACTTATTTTACAACCCAAAATTTTAGCAATTTTAAGCTGCCTTTCCTCAGGAGTGTTGAAAAAGAAGATGGAGCTTTTATCATAATTGATCTCTTACCCAGAAGAAGATTCACAGAGATGCAGTAAAGCCTTGGTAGCCTTGGCTTCAATGACTGACGCCAGAAGAAGGAGGATAGTATCATCCGTAAATTGATGATGGGAGACAGCTTGACTGATGGAAGTGGGCTTAGAGCCTTTTAAAATATCATCATTAATTGCTTTATCAATTGTTCTATTAAGGCTATTAGCCAAAAGAATGAAGAGCAAGAGGCAGATAGGGTCCCCTTGCCTAAGCTCTCTGTTATTAGTGAAAAAACCCACAGGCTCACCATTAATTACCACTGAGAATCTTGCCATAGAGATACAAGCCATAATAATTTTTCTAAATTTGTCCAGAAAACCAAATTTAGTTACGACTTTGTCAAGGAATACCCAAGAGACCTTGTCAAAGGCTTTATTCATATCAAGCTTGAGGGCCATATTTGCCTTTTTATTATTTTCCATAGAATGTATGGTCTCATGAACCATAATCACTCCTTCTTGTATAATCCTACCTTTGATAAAGCCACTCTGCTGCCTTGAGATTAGATCATTCATAATGAGTTGAAGCCTAGTAGTAATAATTTTGGTAAAAATGGCATTCACAAGGCTGATAGGTCTGAAGTCTTTGAAGTCTTTAGCATCCATTTTTTTTGGGGCCAGCACAATGTGAGTGTTTTTTAGCTCTTTCAAAAGATTTCCTGTTCTATAAAATTCATTCACCGCTCTAAGAAGATCCTCCGAACAGATTTCCCAAAATTTTTGGAAAAAATTTATGGAGAACCCATCCGGACCAGGAGCCTTGTCACCCTCTAAAGCAAATACAGCCTTTTGCAGCTCTTCAAGCATGACTGTTTTGGTGATATTTCTAAATTTCTGTTCCTCAATTTTATCTTGGGGAATGGCCTCCAACATAAAAGAAATAGCTTCATAATTGATGATATTCCTCTCCTCAAGAATCTTTTTATAAAAATCTAGCACTTCTTTCTTAATGCTATTGGGATATTTTATGATATTTCCGTTACTTTTAGTTACTTCTAAGATCCTATTACAGGATCTGTGCTTCAAAGTGTTCATATGAAAGAACTTCGTATTCCTGTCTACCTCTTTAAGCCAAATAGCTCTAGATTTAAGTCTCCATAAAGATTCCTCTCTGCTGCAAATCGTATGCAACTCTGAAAGAATATTATTTTCATTAGCTTCATCTTCAGCTGATCTCCCCATAGTATCCATTTTTATTTCCAGATCCTGAAGTTTTTGTTTTAACTTCTTTTTATTATCAAACACATTGCCAAAAACGCTTTTATTCCAGATTTTGACTTGCTTTTTGACATTTTTGAGCTTTTGAACCAATCTAAATTGAGCAGTGCCTTCACCATTCCATCCCCACCATTGTTTTATCTTGTCATATATATTGTCATGCTCCATCCACATCTTTTCAATTTTGAATGAGCTTCTGGTGGGTTTAGTCCAATTGAGAAAATTTAAAGCAATCGAATTGTGATCCGATCCAACTCTGGGCAAGGAAGAGAGATGAAAGTTTTGAATGAGAATCCAGCTCACTGAAATTAGTGCTCTATCCAATCTCACCTAGATAAACTCCTTTCCCAACCTTCTATTATTCCAAGTGTATTTATTTCCATGAAGATCCACATCTAAGAGATTATGTTCAGCAACAAAATCAGCAAAATCCTCCATACTAGTAGAAAAGCTGGAGATTCCTCCATACTTTTCATTTGGGTTTAGTGGAGAGTTGAAATCCCCCATAATAAGCCAGTTAGCTAAACAATGTTGGTTTCTAAATGTTTTAAGGTCAGCCCAAAGTTTTCTTCTTCCACTAACCGTATTAGGGGCATATATGTTAGAAAGGATCCATTCACCATTATTCTCAATAGCAATAAATTTGATTACAAGATGATTAGTACTAGCATTGAGAACCATACCAGTACAGTGCCTTTTATCCCAAAGAGTAGCCAGTCCTCTAGAAGCTCCCTAGGATTCTACAGCTGCCATTTCAGAGTTATCCTAGAAAATCTTTTTATTAGTTTCAAGGGACTTAGCTTTCATCTTAGTTTCCTACAGAATCAAAATACTAGGACTACTAGAATCCCGTAACTCCTTGATGATTCTCTATTTGGAGTTTCCATTTAGGCCTCAGATGTTCCAAGAAATAATATTCATTTGGAATGATTTGTAGTTGGAATTACCTGATGGTTCAACTGACGTTGAATGCCATCTGCAATGTCTCTCTCATTTCTCTTAGATCTAAGAGCCTTTTTAGAGGGCCTTCCTCTTTTTGTGCTTCCTCCAAAGTCAACTAGTCATCTTGCAGAAGATCTAGTTGTTCTGGATGTTGAGGTATCCTAGTTGTCGTTTTTCTTTTTCTTATCACTGTAGAGTGATTCTGGGATCATTTCAAATCCTTTCATTCTTTTTTCTTTTTTGAAATGATCTTTGTGAATCCAGAATCTGGATCCTCATCATCTTTGATAGGCGTAACTTCTCCCTCTTCACATTCTTTCTGAATCCTGTCAGGTGTGTGTGTATCAGCTGTTCTGGTGCTGTAGTAAGTAGGTGAAACCACTGATCTATTGATGGAGCAAGGAGGTATATCTACAGATGATTTACCATCTCCCCTAGGAGTGCTTTTCTGCAAAGATTCTTTAAAAACCATACTGTCCTTGTTCGATGTTTCCTTAATGATGCACAGATGATTATCTATCTCGGCTTCCTTACTGCTCTGATAATGATCATTAGGGACTATATTAATCTTCACAGAGCCTTCTTGCTCATTCACCACCATGGATACCTTTATAGGATATTCCAAGTCCTCTTTGTTAGGTGCTTCAGGAAAAGCTGCTACTGAGATTTTGGGACGCCAGACCAGATGTTTCCTTATTTGAGTTCTAAAACCCCTTTTTTCCCCCTTTCTATTGAAATCCAATTCCTTCTGACTAGGGGCTTTGTCTTCATTCCAACTATCCGTGTTAGGAACCCTACATTCCTTACTCAGAATTGAGCCCTCCACAGGCTGTTCAGCTTCCATTGTAGAGATCTTCTTCTTGGAACAACTTTTGTCAGTGTCCTATGCGATGAAAATGTTTACATCTCAAATGAAAAGTTTCAAACTCAATTTTTTGAGTCCATATCCCATATCTAGATTTCAAGATGATGTGCTTCGATAACTCCTGTTCCATTTCAAAAAAGATGCATAAATGAGAAAAAGCAAGTCTGGATCTATTTCTCATGGGCCCATCTAGACCAATAGGAGCACCTAAGGATTTAGCAATATTTAGCAGAATTTCATCATCCCAAAAATGCAATGGTAGTCTAGGTAGCCTACACCAGATTGGGATGGTGTTTATATTTTCAGTATTAGGGTCAAATCCAGGATACCATTTTTTCAAAAAGAGGCCCATATTACCCACCCACCAAGGTCCTCCTAGAAGCACTGATTCCATATCCTCTTGCTGATTAAATTTTGCCAGAAAAAAACCTTTTGGCGTGATGGTAATACTCAGGTCTCCCTTAGGTTTCCAATTTCTCAAAGCCCAATTTCTAATGAAATCAATATTAGGTCTAGAGCCAAGAAACTTACCAACAAGGGAGAGATTCGCTTTGCTTAAAGCTCTATCAACACATCCATCTGGGACCCTTAGGCAGGTGGCACCCTCATTGTCCTTTTCCCACGTGAACTGACCAGTATATTGTGGACCCACTTTGATGTTAGGGCTTTAAAGCATCTTATTCCAGGCCAGAGGTGTGGATCCCAACATTTCCACTTTTTCATTTTGTAGATTTACAACCGTCTGATTTTGGCCAGAGATCTGCCTCTCGTCAGCATTCTTAGGTTTAGCGCGTAGACATTCTACAGCAAGAACTGCGGAAACTACGCTGACAGTACCTCCATTGCTTTCTCCTTTGCTCGTACTCGTGCTTACAACCGTCCGATTCTGGTCAGAGATCAGCCTCTCCTCAACAATTTTAAGCTTAGTGCGCAGACATTCTGCAGCCATAACTGTAGAAACCATGCTGACAGTATCTCCATTGCTTTCTCCATCGCTCATGATCTCCATCGCTCGTGACCTCTAGGGTAATATATATTACAAATAAACTACTTCGCTATAGACAAATACAAATGTAATTAATAGTAATAACATTAATTAATAAACTAATAAACTAATATTAATACATTAATAAATTAAAAATATTATAAATAATTAGTATTAATGCTAATTTTAATAATTAATCAATAATATTATAATTAATTTCAAATAAATTTCTATCAATTAATATTAACTACAAGAATTAATATTACTAACAAACTTTAATTATTATATTAAAAATGACATCTAATTATATTATCAAACGAATAAAAAAAATTCTAAACTAATTAAATAATATTATAAAAATATAATTAAACTGCATAAATGTAATTAACAACTTAATCACCATTATTTTTAATGCTTAATTAATTATAGTGTATTTTTAAAATAATTATAAAAATATAATAAAACTTTATAAAACTAATTAATGACATAAACTCCATTAATGTTTATAATACTTCATTACTTATAATGTTTCATTAATTATAATGCTTAGAATGGGCCAATAAAAATATTTAAACTTTAATCATTAAAAAATTAGAAATCAAAGAATATGTATTTAACATATTATATTAGGATTAAATAATTAAATACAAGAAGTAATATTATATCATTTAATAATACCTATGAATTTCAAATAATATTTTACATTACGAAAAATAAAATGATTGTTGCAATACACATAGAAAAAATGGGCATATGTCCATTCTCATACAAACAAACATTTTTTATCTTGTATTGAAAGGGCATATGCCTATTCTCATATAAGAACCATAGAAGAAAAATACACATAGACAAAATGGACATATGTTCATTCTCAATCAAACAAATTTTTTTATCTTGTATTGAATGGGCATATGCCCATTCTCATATAAGAATCATATAAGAGAAATAGAGGTAATATTTAATTTGTTTTAGAATGGACAGTTGACCATTCCCACATCCTTTATAGCGATATAAAAATGATTAAGTTCAATATTTCTTCAATGAGGTAGAATGGTTAGAATAGGCATATGCCCATTCTCATAAAAACAAAGAGTTTTATGATTGTGATGAGAATGGGAATATTCCATTTCTCATATAAATAAATATTTGTATCATTGTTATGAGAATGGACATATGCCCACTCTCATAAACTCAATATAGAAAAAAAGAAAAAATTTCCTACGCGAAACATAAAGAATGAATGACAGTTAAATCCTTTTATGAGAATATTTAAAATGGACAGATTCCCATTCTCATAGTCAAGGACTATGGGAAGTATGAGGATTTCTTTCAAAATTAATATATGTTATGTTAATATGATAAAGATATTTGGATGGAGTGGTTAGTAATCAAATTTCTAATTAACTTCTTTTTAACCAATATTTATGTATTTCTCATCCTTTAAATTCAACCTCATCTATTTAACTTCTATTTAGATGAAGCAGTTATCAAATGGAAATGTCAGCTCTATTTATTTCTCATCATTTAAATTCTATTGAGTCAAGTTCAATCATAGTTTGGAAATCATGTTATAAATATTTCCAAATTATATGCTTAATTTTGAATTATTTCCAAACCTTACTGAATTGTAGAAGTTCACAGCTCATGTGCTATGTGTATTCAATATAATTATGGTTGTACATACATGATAATTTTAAATTTATTTTATGTAATGCTTTAAGATATTTTCCATCGATTCAAAAAATTTATATGTTATGTTGTTACCGCTGTGGATTCTTTTGCATTTGTAGAGGATGATCATCTAGACTTGTTTTCAAAAGGAACAAAAGTTGTAGAGGGAAGAGTATATCTAAGTAGGAAGACACTACATTACAAATATGTGAGAAGAGTATTTGTGGTTTTCATCGTTAACATAGCGTTGGAAGGAAGAGTAAAATTTCCTTTCTTAGTTGATGAATTTGAAACCTTGGAAGATGTCACGAATAAAGGATACTACATTACTTGGGAAGAGAGTGAAGTGTCAAAGCATGCAGATTCATCCATTCCCCCCAATTTGGGAAGTGAAAACATTTTTTAGTGGTTCATAGAATTACAATGCAGAGAGTGACGAATATTGTAGTGATGACACTGAAAGCACCATCAATATAGGTCCTAAAGATAGAAGACATTTTGTCACAAAAAATGTCATTCTCAAACACAAATCTTATAGCAAAGATGATGACATAGAAATGGGTTTAATAACTAATGTTCTAGAATTTCATGAAATTTATGGAGAGAGGTTGGGTCCTTTGAATTTTGGTGTATGGATAGAAAATGTGGTAAATATGTGTTTTGATTTCTCATACTTGCTGCAACCTAATAAATCAATAGTTTAGCCAATAAAAAATTTGATTTTCAATGGAATAAGAAGTTCCCTTATGGTTAAGTAAGGGAGTGCTCAACTGGATGGTCTACACCTTATACATAGTGATCAACTAGATATTTACCTTGGTCCTGTTTATGGAAGATCTAACCAAGAATTCAATCCGTTAAAGGATGTGTTCAAGGGAAAATGATGCTTATACAACCAGGAAATGATAATGAAAAGATATGAATGGGGAGAGTAGATGGGGAATTTTTCCTTCAACAAGAAGGAAATGATGTAAATAAAAAGTTGAGAGATCAATATTAGAAACCTACAGGGAGAGGAGAAGGTACAACATTGTATCGGGATTGTTTAAAATTAAATAAAACATGGACCATCTCAAATGAACCTAAAGCAGATATCAATGTGGATAACATCATCTAGGCATGGAGACCAAACAAAAAAAGGAAAAGTGGATACATAAAGATACTCGATAAAGGACACGTGGCCATTTACTTGAATAGGATAAGGAATGTTGTCTTTGAGAAACTATTGAAGTTTATAAATTTATGTGTGAAACCATCTTGGCCCACGATGTGGGTCTTTTTAAAAAACTTATTCCAAACCTTGGTCCTATAAAAATTTATAGTTGTACTATTATTTGATAATTAAATGAAACATTGGGTATTATATCACTTTGGAAGATTTTTCCATAGTATAATTCTATATAACATTGTGTTCCTTATGAAACTCTTGCATATTATTAGTGTATTATTAATAATATAAATTCCACCATGGAATTAATATAATTTGAAAAAATAATCCTTGATTATGCTCTAAGTTTACAAGGAGTTAGATCTTGTTATCTAAAGGGACATGGATGTTATTTATAAGGAACTCATTCTACAAATTCATGCTATGTAATGAACTGATTTATTTCATTACAACCACAAAATTACATGGTATTTTCCTAAATCTATGTGCATAAGTCTAGATAACTTATTTTTTAATTATTATAATAACTTTATAAAATGTAAACCTTTCTGAAGTCTAGATACTAAATTATATGCCTAGAATCCCCTAATTATTGAATGTAAAAATATAGTATTTAGAGTGCCAAGATATATTATTTAATAATCTCAACAAGAGTGTCTGAAAATGAACCATGACTTAACCTACTGTCTTCCAAGATATAAATTTTCAAAAGAGGTCAAAATCCCTCATATATGAATTATAGAAGAAGAATAAATATAAAGTTGATACACATAAAAAGATTTAGGAACGTACTTGTACCATGAGTGTGATGAGAATGGGAATATGTCCATTCTCATAGAATCAATAGTTTATTCATATTTAATATAACATGTACCCACATCATATTGATTTAATTTTCAAAAGGGATCAAAATGCCTCATATAGGAATCATAGAAAAAGAATTAGGAACATAATTGTACTATAAGTGTGTTGAGAATGGGCATATTCTCATTCTCATAAAATCAATATAGAATTAGGAATAGACTTTTATGGCCTCATGTAAATATTGGAATTTGATATTATACTAATTAAATTCCAATAATAAACATAGTAGAATATGCTATCACACTAGATAAAAACCAATAATGGTAATTTAGGAATCCAATTTCAACAATTATAAAACCAAAAATAATAATACTATAAATATAAATTCTTAGTAAAATTTCCATATTTAAAGAAATCATGGTTTTTTATTATTTTAAGCTTACCGATAAGCTTTAGTTCAAGGCATTCATCATGAATATGCATGTTGTTTAGAGACTGCTCTAACTAGTTTCAAAACAACCAAAGACTAGTCTTGATGTGTATGGCTTCAAAAACTTCAATTGCACTTTCATGCTCAACCAATGCATTAAAAACTTATCAAAGGACTTGAAATTCACTTTCAAATCATCACTTGTAAGGATTATATGGAGAAAAATACGTTTATCTTTCAAACACAAGACTCATTTTTTTCTTCTTAGAATTCTCAAGTGGTAAGAGTGAAAAATTCACCTATATCATCACATTTCTCCAAAATATTGGTCTAGATAACTTCATGAACATCAAGCACGTATCTTCTTCACCCCTCAAAAAAATATTTGAGCATGGGTTATTTTACAAATTTTGTTTGTACACTAAATTTTCCACAAAACAATTATTTCTTGTGTGGTCAATCATGATTCATAATCTTAAACCACCATTAAAATATTCTTTGATTAATTATCTACATGATAAAATTCATAAAAAATCAAAACAATTCCATTTGTAGAATTAACCAAGAATTTTTCTCTATACCGATTTCAATTGGGGTTTAGGAGGGTTTAAGTAGACTCCACAAAAAAGAATAGAACTTTCTTATTTCTCATCCATTTTGCCTCAAAAATTTTGCAACATAGTTTTGTCTCTATACTATTTAAAAATTTCTATTATGATTTATTTTAAGGAGGATCCATAATTTATATTGAATGCTAAGAAGTCAGGGCACTATTTTAGCATACCTTACTTAAACCAGTTTTAGTAAAATTGTAATTTCTTGCAAAAATATTCTCCTAAGGTCCTAAAATTTGGTCCAAACCTTCATAACTACCTCCTAAATCATATCTAATGGTCACTTTGTAGTACTTCACTTTGAAAATTCCAATACCATATCATTTTGGCATGTTAAACTTGTTTTTCTTGAAAGGAAGTCATATCAATGAACCTGAAAGTTTCTCTAATTGTTGAATTATGACCTGTAGCTTCATATTTGGACTCTTGAAATTTTCCCTACACACTTCCCATGCTTGCATTATCTTGATATAGTTTTTTTTCTTCATATCCTCATGTTAGGTCCATGAACTAGGCCAATTTCATCTAGTTTACATTGCAACTCACCACATCTGAACTGTTATTCACCATGTGGCCCCTTGAACATGTCCTATCATGTGTTCCATTAATCTACTATGCTTCACTATATGCCTCATGAATTTACTCCACCTTTCTAGGTCTATTTTATGAATAGACCTAGGGATTAGGCATCCTGAACTAAGCTAGCTAGACTTATTATGCCATCATCCTGGTATGTTCTCATATCATCACCTTACATGTGCTTGTTACTAGCTACTAAAGAAGTTAGTTATTCCTTGTATGACTCACTCCAAGATCCCTCTATCTCTCTTTCATCATGTTTTATCATTTATATTCCTTTGATGTCAATGATAACTCAACATCTGCATGCCAACAAAACATTTTATGCGTGATTGTACCATCAAATTTCTTCAAAACAAGCATATTGTTGTACCTTACTATCTGACCTGGAGAATGAGACCACCACTAAAATGAAGTAGGAATATTCCTCTATAATCCTAAGTCAACTTAGCTTTCCCAAATCATTTTAGGAAAAAAATCTTCAGTTCTTCTCCATCACTTTTAAAGGAGGGTTTGGAACCTACTTGAATTCTTAAGGATCGTTCATAAACCATAGGACATATTTTGTACTCATTCCACTTGCAAAATTTTCTTGAATCCATACCCCAACATTGATGAAATAACTAAGTCACCATGTAAATATTTAGTGTACCAATTAACACATCAAACTCAGTCCTTAAGTTTGAAATGGCCATTTTAATATCTTGATAGGAAAAAAATTCATTTGTATTGCTTATCATTATAAATTTTGACTTTAATTTTTTACCACAACACTACGTTAACCTCCTTCACATGTCCCAATTCTCATTTAAGTCTACATTTGTCTGAAACTCATCATACACCATGACTTGTACATGCATACCTATCTTGCACTCAATAACATGCCTCCAAAATACCTCAAAAATGTCTCTACCAGATGAATCTTGACATGTATAAGCTTTCACATCATCTCTACAATGTCACAATTCACTTTTCATGTTTTTAATGTCCTACTTTATCTTTCTTTGCTTCATACTCAAAACCATGCTTGCACTAGGTCTCTAAATTAGGCCTAGTTAATCTTATTTCAACCCAAGTTCATGTAGCATATCCTTATATTCATCAATAATAAACTCACATGCCTTTAATACAAGATGTTTCACCCTTCTACATGCCCTCAAGGGCTCACTTATCTCTTCAACTAACTTCCATGCTTCATTAGGTCTCCAAGCACCCTGACTAGGTCTAGATGATCATCTGCAACCCATGCTCAAACTTGTACCTTCACTTTGAGACTCACATGAGTGTCTTAACACACTCTCCACATTATCTCCATACTTCTACCATGATCCTCAATCCACTATGTAACTCAAACCATCATGCTCTATCACCTAAGATAGTTAGGTCTCCTAATTAGGCCTACTAAGGCAAGCCATTCTCATTATCTGCATCCTTGTAATCAATCCATACCTTATTTTCCCATGGCATCATCAATTAATTAATAGGTACACACCTTTTTTGTCAATGAAAAAAATGCAATCACTTACATGACAACATAATCTACTTTCCCTACACCACTTAAGCAAGTAAACAATACTTCGGGTTTATGGAAAATGTCATTTGATGGTTCTGTAAGTAGAAATGGAGTTGGAGTAGGTATTGTATTTATTTATCCAATAAATCATAAGTTCTTGTTTTCTCATATATTTTATTTTACGTGTTCTAAAAACATAGCAGAATATGACACATTGGTGCATGGTCTTCTTAATGTTGAAAAGAGGAAAATTAATTAATTGAAAATATTTGGAGACATAGAATTTTTCATCCATGAAGTTTGAAACAAATTAACTACCAAGAATAATATTTTAAAACCTTATAAACACAGATTTTAGGACCTCATAGTTATTTTTGATGTTCTCAATCTGTAAGTGGTGTCATGAAAATTGAACAAAGAAGTAGACTAGATGGAATCCCTTGGTTCATAATTCTCACTAGCTTAGGAATTCATTCAAGGTAATCAACAACATATTGTAGACACCTAAAATCTGCTTCCACAATTTTAATGCCAAAGTAGTACTGATTATCCTCTATTTTACCATTTCCTTTATAATTAGTGATTTCCACTAATTAACTAATATTTCCCTCTATTTTGGTCAATTAACGACACATCGTTGATTAACTATCTTCTTTCACATTATGAATGCCAATTAGTGACACTTCGTTACTTATAATCCTCTTTGAATCAACAATTAGATATTAATTAGCTAATTAATTATTTTTAACAAGTATTTAATCAATAAAATATTTTATTGGTTAAATCCCTCTTTCAAATGCTTTCAAATGCTTCTAATCTCATCACATTCCTCTTTAATCACCTCCAAACAGCCTAAAAAGCTTATTCTAACCTATTAATTAATCCTAATTGATTAATTAAAGCACCCCAACTCCCATAAAATGCTAACTCACTTGTTAATTCACCTAGTTAGGGTTAATTAACCTAGAGTTACTTTATCATTAGTCCCACATGCACCAATATGCAAACTTTCTCTAAATATAAAGCTATAAAAAGGACGAAGCTCCTACCTTCACACCTTACACCATGCTTTGAATAGAATTAATCATATCAAACATATGAGCCTTAATCCATTGTTGTAATACCCTGTGTCCCCATTTGCATCCATTTCTTCAAGATGGTTAGTAAAGGAATATCTAATATGGCCTTGTAGCTATTGCTAGAGAGGTCCTTTCACCTTCAATGAAGTAGTGACACACATTTTCATTGCTTTTAATCTCTAGAGGTTCAATTTATTTAGCAATCGATTAACATAGTAAGAATTCTTGTAGTTTAGATGCTTAAATTCATTTATATTTCCTTTTTATTCAATTAAACTTTGATCTTGATGGTTCATTGATGAATTTATTAGCTTAGCTCTAAACTAATTTGTGTTAGTTTATGTTTAAATTGATTTTCTTAAAATTTTATTTAGTTCAAACATATTAAATTAGTAATCAGACCATCGGTTCTAGATAATTAAGTCACCTGACAAGGGTTTGATAGTGATGAATAAATTGTTCATCTCATTCATAATGAAGCTTAGTTTTCTTCAAAACTTCAATTTGATTTACATGACATTTATGGTGATAAAGATGTTCAACTAAGAATAAATAAGTCTCCTAAAGGATTTGTCACCTTATATCATATCTTCAGTCCTGATGATGAGTTCAGGGGAGAAAAAAATTACATAACAAGGAATGTAGACTGTCAATGAGACACTCTTGCGCAAGGAAAGGATTTATTGCTTGGAAAAGTGTATATTGAATATGAGAAACAAGATTATATCTCCTTGTTTCAAGAGTTCAATGATGTATTTTCATGGCACTATGAATATCATAGGGGATTTGATCCAAATGTTGTTTAGCATTCCATATATCTTAATCCCAATCTCAATCCAATTAGATAAAATCAAAGACCTATTAATCCCAAGATATAACCCCTAATGAGGAAGGAATTATCCAAGTTTATTGAGAAAAAACTAATATTTCATATCAATTACTCTACTTGGGTGAAAAACATTGTTCACGTGAGAATTAAAAATGGGAAATCATACTTTTTGTTAACTTCAGATATTTGAACAAGGCTTCATTAAAGGATCATTATCCTCTACCTTCCATGGAGAATATTTTATAAATTGTAGCAAGAATTGAAAGGTTTTACATGCTCTATATATACTTGGGTTTTAATCAAATAAAAATCAGATAAGAAGATCAATTTAAGATGCCATTTACAACCAAGTGGGGAACATATGCATATCAGAAAATTCCATTTGGTTTAGCAAATGCAGGATATACGTTTCAAAGAGAAATGGGCATTGCTTTTAAAGGATATATCAATGAATTCATCCTTTTCTACTTGTATGATATTATTGTCTTCTCAAATCATAGAAAATATCATATCATCCATCATGAGAAAGTATTTGAAAGATGTAGGGAATTTTGGGTATCTCTCAACCCCAAAAAATGCAATTTTGTAGTTCCTCAAGGCAAGATTTTGGGGCACATTGTTTCAAAGGATGGTATTTTCATTGATCTAGAAATAATATTGGTAATATTATCTCTCTCTTTTCATACTCAAAATAATTCTATGCATTCATTCCTTGGAAAAAATAACTTTGTTAAGAGATTTATTCGTAATTTTGTAGGGTTGATTAGGCCTATCACTCTAACTCTGAAGAAGGATTTAGTTTTCAAGTGGAAATAAGAACGAAATGAAATATTTTCTAAGATCAAAAAATAAATTTCTCAAGATCCTACACTTATAAATCCTAACTATGCCAAATATTTCATCCTCTATGCATATGGGGTTGAATCTAGTATTGTTGTTGTTTTGACTTAGCAAAATGACCAAGGATTGGAGTAGCTAGTGGCCTTTTTAGTCAAAAACTGAAGGATTATGAATTGAAATACAATAACATAGAAAAATAGGTATTTTTCATTATGAATGCTCTAAATAAATTCGAGAGTATGCTTTCCAGTAAGCATATCAAGGTCCTATTTTCACACTATACTGTGAGGAAATTCATTATGGAAGCAGAAATCAATGAGAAAAGAATTGGATGGGTGAAGAAAATCATGGAATATGATATAACTACAAAGTAAATGAATCTGGTAAGAGGAAGAGAACTTTGTGAATATATCTATGGATTTTCAAAGTCATATAGAAACCTCTCTCTTCTATTGGAATCATAATGACTAAGAGGGGGGTGAATTAGTCCTTTAACAATTTTTATTTTAGATACTTTTACTTGTGTGAACCATTCAACATTCATTAACCAATTTGATATTATTAATCATGAAACAATCATTCATAATAATATGAAGTAAGAGAGAACACAAGGACATAAGATATAAAGTGGTAAACCCTCAAGGGGAATAAAACCCATTGAATATTTTCATATGCTACTAAACACAAAGTATTGTCATGAATATTACACATCACAATAGATATGTTTATTGAGTCACAAACCCATATTTAGTAAGGCACAAAACCTAGAAGGAGGATACAACCCCATAAGATGACCAAGAACCAACTCAACCACCTAAATATAAAAATCACTTGATTTCATTTTTTCTTTAACAACTGATTGTGATCACTTTTTCATCTGCTTTCACTCAAAGCCATCTCAAATAACTCTCTTTCTCTCCTTCTTCGAACATAAATTAACCTTAAAATAATGATTAGGTCAAGTGACCTTATATCTCCTTCTTCTCTACCCTACTAATCTTCTCATACTCTTCTTTTCTCTTTTCTAGAGCCCTTACAACCCTCTTCACACTCTCCTCTTGCTCTCTCAAACCTGACTCTCCATCACTAGCTCAAATGAGTAAACATAACTTTCCTTATATGCATGATTCATCTCATACACCAAATCAGATCAGAAAATATCATATACAACATAAAAACACATTACGTGAATATTCATATTTCATTTAGGTACCCATTAGGTCGGTAAAGATCATTAGAACCACAAACATGCTCAACTAGGCCTAATAGTTAGGTATTTACTTCCAATAGTAATAATTTGAATTTTAAGGGAACAAGAAATCTTCACCATGACTTCATTATCTCCATATAATTCACCATAAAAATATAAATAACATCTACAATATTTAACATTATGCAACTTCCACCTTCATCATATCTCACTCTATTTAGCAAGAAACTCCTATTAGGTTGTAGCACCTAATAGACCGGTATTTAAGAAAAAACATCTTCACACTTCAAAAATATTCACTAAGGCACAAGTAACACATCAATAAAATTATCCCATCATCATTCACTTGAAACAACTCATATGATTCATCAAATCAGAGCATAACACTTTGAAATGATTCCTTTAAAACTACTCAAACTAGGTTCTAGGCCTCAAGAACTAGTGTTCTACTCATAAAGCTCAAAAGATCCCAAGACCACTTTAACACATAACCATTACATGGAAAAATTAACCAAGGACCTAAAAAACATATCCAAGCTCTAAAATCCATATCTTACAATCATAAATTCACACTTACATGCTCTTCTCAACCATCTTCTTGACAAGCCTAATACAGTTGATTACGCCATTAGGAATTAAACCAAAAGGCACCACATCTGATCATACCAAGGGATCAAATAAATCATATCATACCTATATCAACTATTCGTGATCATCTAAAACTGCTACAACATGCAAAACATCAACCAACTCAAACCTCTATGATTGTTTTTTAGCCCTTGAGGCCTTTAGTGATAGATCTCATTGAAATATTGATCTCTCCAATTTATTACATAGAATTTTTCCCAATATATTGATGGAAACTTAGAAGACATCATAATATTTCTCCCACATTAATTATTTCATCATGACAATTACAAAACTACTTTGTACCTGAAAAATATCCATAAAACATGGGTTTTCTGTAGCTTCTCAATACACCTAGAACCTACAAATTCCACCAACAGGATATCTAAAGATTTATTTACATCCCTAAGTCATAATAGTATCTTTTCTAAGGAATTTCATGACCATACACATAATATTTTATCCATCGCTTTGAAAATGGGGTTTATGGAGGGTTTAGATGTGTTTAACTTCTTAACAAACATTCATAAATGTCTGACCTCTATTTAAGCTCATTATTCTTATAAAACATTCTTAGTTCCATGCTCCAATATCTACAAAAGGATCGTAATCCCATGAAAATTATACAAATGTGGGTGAGCATCAAAATTTGACCTTTAAACTGTAAATGGCAGTTTTTAGAGCTCGGTAGAGCTTTAAAATATTTTCAAGATTTTTCTTTTGACCATTCACTTGAAAATTCTCATGCACCCATGTAATGACCTCCTTAATGATATATAATGCTCATCCATGTCTGCTCACATCTGCAACTCACCATACAACATGGTTTTCCCATGCATACTTACATTTTCTCCTTGCACTTGCTTTAATAGGACCTTGGACATGCACTAAACACATAAAATATGACTTTGTACACCTCCTACACATGATATTAAGTGTAAAAATTATCCTCACATGATCACACTAACCTATTCTACCCCATAGTTAAAGTTACCATACCAGTTTCTTATACTAGGTATATGATTAGGCCTAGATTGGCTTATTTCAACTCCTGACTCAAGTGAACTAACTTGTTTTCCATCTTACAGATTTATTAATACCTCTAAAATACTTCTATGAACATGTTAGACCCTATATCAACCTTTGGATTTCACTCACAATACCACACAAAACCTTTCTTACAAGAATCATGCACCAAGAACATGCATACACAAGACACCATGCAAATACAACACTTCATGACACCAAATCACCTTAATGCCAATCAACCTTCACTCTTATTAATGGATGACACCTCATACTGACTCATATGCCACCTATAAAACATCATGCACTCAAGAATCCCTTTAAAATTAATGTTCCTTGTTATCAATGGCAACAAAAATGACACATTATCCAATAATCTCCCCCTTTTTCATTGATGGAAACCATTTAATAAATCATCTCTAGACCTTAACCTTCTTGTTTATAAGTTAACTATCCCCCTTTTATATCTATGAAAAGGCTACAAAAACATCTTGAAATGAAAACAAAAACAACAATGCATAAACTTACTTATAATCTCCCCTTTTCTTTGTACACACTCTCTTAACAACATTTGATGTAGATGATTATTTAACTTGATCTGCAATAACCTCATTACCCCCCCTGAATAAAAAAATACCACTTTTGATCCTCATACTATTTGAAGATCATCTTATCGACTTGAACCTCTAAGAATCATGATCCCTGTTTTCTTCACCTTGGTCTTATTCAATATACATAACTGAAACAATATCCCCCTGAGATGATGTAGACTCCTATAACACAAAAACACAATATAAAACATGTTTCTTACCTATTTTTACATTATCACCAGCCATGGAATGGGCTCCCCCTTGAATCATGCTCTCTATTACCTTTAATACCTAGTGAAATATGTATGTCTCCTTTACGGCATAGATTTTATCATCCTGGGCCCAAAAGATCATACCCATCTCACAATAACAATTGAACACACACTTCCTTAAAACTTTAAAACCTTAACCATTAACTGAATCTCACCTTTTGATCAACATAGATCTACTAGTCCTAAATACTTATTCTTCATGCACAAATCAGATATATATAAACTTTCTTACTCAAAATATGGTCATTGATGAAGCATAATATCTATCAAACCTTCATAGAGATCAGTCAACTATGTCACCATTTCATCATTCCTGTTTGAAAAAATATAACTTAATAGTAAAAAAAACTATCTACAATCTTGACTGGATACCCATTCCTTCTTATAGCAACACCAGGCCTTCTCATGACATAGAATTTAAAATAAAACCAAGATTAAAACATAAACTTATAGAACATACCTTTAATCATATGTGAAACTCATTCCTTCATGTAACATACCTTCATACATTTGATGGTCTAATCAAGTCATCATAAAAATTAACAGAGATACTTCTTCAATTGTCTTGATGCTTAAAAACTCCCCCTTGAAGCATATTCCATAAAAGTTCATCATTCATGTAGCCATATTTCCATGTTCTACCTCTTAAAACCGATAATCAATTTTTGTAGACCTTCTTGAATACACTTACACAAGTGTACATTCCTTACATCACCTACAAGACTATATGATGGATACAGAATCATATGAGGTCTTATATGTCACATCCTGCATTTTATTTTCATGATTTTTGCAAGATAGGTTAATAGCATAACATGATTCATGAAGGTTTGGGAGCGAGAATCATTACCCAACCAATATTGCAGCTATGGGTACGCACACTTACTCTGAAAAGGATAAGCATGCTTACCCGTAGCTACAAATTTGGCCACATAGTGTTGCTAGCCACCAAGCACTTGCAAGTTATGTTACATTATTATCCTATTTTGTGCTTGTGTGCTGAATTGTAGTCTTGTTGAGTTCAATGATTTCATGTGTAGATGCCTTGTTGTTTCTATACATTCTATTGATAATGTAAATTTATTTCTTATTGGAAGTAACAATTAGCATGTATGGTTGAAGTTATTCATGGTTTCAATATATAATTTATGTATGATGAAATAGTGATGATTGTTAAATGTGCTAACTTTTTTGACATTGATGATCATTGATTGAACAACGAGAAGGGACCTTCTAACAGAACAGGTAAAATTTGGTCTTAATTAAGTACGTGTATAAGTATCTTGATGATTCAACATTTTGTTGAATTATTCATTAAACTCATGTATATTATGATCAATAAATTGTTTATTGTTTACATGGATTTAATACTTTAAATCGGATTAATCGATACACTATTTACATAATCATTATAACCCCTTTGTGTGATGTCCTTATTTTTTTTCATTGTTGTTAAGATTACCTTGGCTGGGTTGGCATTAGTATGAGTGGGTAAGAAAACTATGCATGAAATATAATTTTTAACTAGAACGTATCAATTCTATGATGTATGGCTTTGATCACATTTAAATGTTTAGAATTATTAGAAATAGACCATTGACATGATGTTAAGGCCTTGCTTTGTTTGCATTATTCAAAATAAATTGAATATAGTCAACTGGTTATTGACATTGGTTGTTTTTTGAATATTTAAATTTGACTAAGTGTTGAATGGTATTTTTATGGCTTATTTAGATGGTGTCTTTTTCGAATTACGACCCATGTAAGGTTATTATTTGCATTAATTTCCTTGACCAATTGTATCTGCCAAGTTAGCCATTGGATGGAAAACAATGAGTGGGAAGTGAAGTTAATGGGGAAGGCCACTATGTGGCACATGCAAATATTAATTACATTTAATTTATTCCATGGATTTTGGGGAATGGGAGGCTTCCTCTAGAAGCTACCATGAAAAAAACCATTTTTCATTTTTATTCTTCTTTGTTTGCGTTTTGAGATATTTTGCCTGTCTTTCAAGCTATGCATGTGTTTTTAATTCTTTTAGTTCATTGAGATATTTTTGGGAAGATATAATGGAGGATTTAACTATCTTAATCATGGAGGATTTGGGTTGTTTCATGTTCTACATTCAAGTTCTTATTTTGGGTTTTTGGAGAAAGGAAGAAAAGGATTTTGTAGGGAGTTTAAATTTCATTTCACCAAGTTTAACATAAATGGCTATATTTCATCATATCTGGATATTTCATTGAGAAATATTTTAATTCATGTTGATTATTAAATTATTTTTATACTAGTATGTGTGCTTCATTTTTTTAATTTGACCCATACTTTGTACCTGGGTTGATACATTGTTCTAGGTGTTCATATTTAGTTGGATGTATTATTATAGGAAGTTATGGTTTTAGCCTTCAGTTGAGTGATGATTCCTTTATGTTTTGGTTCTGTTTATGTGAGTGGGTATTGGTTACCCACACTCTTGGTTTAATTCATTTAAGATCATCTTGCTACTCGCATTTTTATGGATTTTAGTTATATTTGTTTCTTCCCTAAATAATGGTTATTCAAAGCTTATTAAGCTCGATACATCACAAATTTTTTAGACATGTAAGGGATTATTTTTGGGTGAGTTGTTAAGTAAGCCATAATCAACCTATTATGAGTCATTACAACTTGGTCACTTCTTTTGGGTTGCCAATATGGTGGTAGTTGATCCTGGATGGCTAATTTATTTTTGTTGGCATTTTTAGTGAACCTGAATTGGTATATTGTTTGATAATGGATGTGTTTCAGTTCTTTTCACCTGGAAGAGAGGATCAATAGATTCATTGTGTTTCCTTGTTTAGATGGGTTTGAATCGAACCCATTACTTCGAATTAAGGCTATGTGGAAGTATAGCTAAGAAAGCTATAGGGTCGAATGTATTCGTTTTAGCAAGTGAACATGACTTTGAGTCATTATATTGATAAGCTAGGTTCAATTAGAGTCAGATTATTAGAAGGGATTTTTTCCACCCAAACCTCTGTGAATCCAATCTGAAACATTCAGTCCTAATTAATTTTACTAAGATAATAATATATTATGTGTGACTGATTCAAGTGATTGTATTCCTTTAGTTGTAATATTTGGTATCCATTATGAATTTATAACTTGAATGTTTGGTAATATTTTGTTATGTTTAAGGCTAATAGCATGACTTAAAATGTAATATAGAGCTTTGAAAAATGTATGATATAAACTGTCAATTAATACAGTTCAGATTTTAGTTGATCTTGTCAGTATACTAGTCACGAACTGCTTTGTTTAACTCACACTAAGTGATCCTCATTTCTTTCACCAGTGTATCAAATTAATTAGGATGTTGATAAGGAAGGTTGATCCATCATGATTTCAGTTTGAGGGAAATTGTCATTTCTATATTGAGATACTATTTTATAATCTCATTCTTGATTAATAAGAAGGGAGGGGGAAAATCTTATATGAGTTGAATTGATTATTGTTAATGATAATATAGGTTTAAGCCAAGTTGATTGTGAATAATTTATTGTTCCACTTCATTTACACATTATAGGATGGACTAAACGTGAAATTAGATGGATTATTAGTCTTTAATTGATATTTTTAAGGTGGAAAATATTGTGTGATTATTCTATTGATTATGACATCTTTATTTGTAAATAACTAAGAAAAGAGTTATGACATAGTATTGTCTTCCTTTATTTTGATATATATATATATATATATATATATATGTGTGTGTGTGTGTGTGTGTGTGTGTGTGTGTGTGTGTGTGTGTGTGTGTATATATATATATGTATATATATATATATATGTATATATATATATATATATATGTATATGTATATATATATATATATATATGTATATATGTATATATATATATATGTATATGTATATATATATATATATATATATGTATATATATATATATATATATGTATATATATATATATATATATATATATATATATATATATATATATTAAATTGTAAAATTTTGACATTTTTTTATGACATATAAACATATAGTATCTATTCATTTTTTCTTAATTAAACATCTAGACATTGAGATATATATCAATGCTAGTTCATTGAAATGACCATGTAAATCTATCATTTTTTTATATTTCAAAATTCAGGAAGGATTAAGTAATTTGAGAAGATAGATTGGATTTTTACATGCATGCTTGACATGATACATTTATACCTGATTTGTAATCATTGATTTAATATAGAAGATAAACTTGGATTATGTAATCCTTATTAAGATAAAGTTATTCACGATATTGTATCTAGTCATTGGTCAATTATGTTATCATGAAAATAAATGTTGTACCTTTTGATTATGAAATTATTTTACTTTAGATAATGATAAATCTTGTTATTTCTATGTAATGTAAATAACAATGTTTATTGATTTTCAATTTTTGTACTTATTATGATTGGTTTTTTTATTAGGGGTAAATATTTTCCAGGGACTATGCCCCATTACAAAATGTGCTCAAAATCCAGATGAAGGAGAAAAGAACGTTCCATAGTTTTTAATGGGACTATACCCTTATTACAAAAAAATTTCCATAGCTAGATAAAGCAATAAAAACATCAAGTTTGGATCAACATCCAGAAAATACACATATGTCCAACTATAGTTAACTGAGGAACTATATCAAAGGATTAAAATAGTAACAAAACTGCAACTAAGCAACATGAAAACAACCTCCTGACAACATCAAAATGAAAAACCTATAGTAAGAACCATGTCTCCTCACTTGTCTTCTTTGTCAATCTTTGTCCTTACCTTCTATAGAGAGGTAAAGAGTGCCAAAGTAGTGACATGGGTAGGATCCTTCTTGTCCAACTATGAGAGAGTCAAGTTCCTTACTGGTTCCGGATCCCAAATGGTAGTAGGAATGTCACTAAGTACACATACACTTTTGACATGCTGCTCCAAAAAATTGTAAATAGCCTTAAGTACAGACATGGTATATTCATGCCTTCCTTTTGCATTTCCCAGCCTATTATCTAGTGAGTTAAGCTTCTTGTAAATTTCAATAATCTGATCATTATCCTACTCAGGGTCATTGTGCATCTTCCTTTTTCCTTCTCTCTTGCAGACCTTCTTGATCTCTTCTTTCAAAGCCCCAACCTCCTTTTCTAGTTTAACAATTATATTGAGAAGGAAATCATCCCCTTCCATAGCATAAACACTAGTTGGATTGCTGATATAAAGAAAATTTTTAGCAGACTCAATTTCTTTGTTACTACGAAGGATTATTTGGGAGGGGAAGGGATGATTGAGGGGGTAAAGTGGATTTTTGGTTCTGATTTTCCTTTGACCAGTAGCAGTGGTGGGGGAAGTGGAGTCAGGGTAAGGAGGGGTAGGGACAGTGGGAATTGAATGATGTTGAGAAAGGCAATGGCGGTGAAGCAGTAGAATGAGGCCTTGGTGAAGGGGGGTGGCACGGGTGTGGTTTTGAAACTCCAAAATAGAGCATTCCAGTGAATTTAAAAGATAATGTGGAAAGCTAACATGAAAATTCCTTCTAAAATGATTTAGGAAAACCAAATATTTGAGAGGAACTATCATATATCATTCTAAAGTGACATACTTGAAAATCATCCTTGCAATTTCATCAAATGGATCTGGAATGGAGGTCACTTTTATGCCTTCCGTAACAAACTTGATATTTTCTCCATCTGCTAGGAATTTCTTTGGCTTCAATTTTCTTGTCAACCCTCTTGCTGAAGAATTTAGCACCTTTAAGACTCAGCCCCGTGACCTCAAAAATAAGCTCTTCAATGATTTTAATGCTTATCTCCCCATATGTAACTGTTATTTACTTCCACCTAGTCACGAATTGAAGAGAAATGTCTTGATCATGACCCTGCATTTTTTCAATGAGGTTTGAGACCCCACATAAGTCCATAGGGTCACATCCTCCTTCCAAGATGGGTCGTAGGTGGGTTCAGTTTGACATGGAGCTCCACCCATTTTATCATTGTTGTTTCTTTGTTTCCCAGTGGTAATGCTTTTTCCCTAAAACTTACTTCTTGACAACATCTTTGTATACCTAGAAAGCGTGTGAAGGCTGAGTGAAATTATTAGCTCTGCTTGAGGAGATAATCACTCTCAATACAATCGAAGGGATTCTTAATGATAGTTTTTGATTTCATATTTATCCTTGATGATGTCATTATGTACCTTGCTAGGGAGGATGTCATCACTAAACCAAGTTTGCATGTTATTACTAACACCATAGTTAGCAAGACTATCTGCCACTTTGTTGCCTTCATGATATGAGTGGATGATTTGACAGTTTGTAAAGGATTTACAAATCTCAATAGATTCATAAATGAAATCCCTAATGGTCCAACTAGGGGGTTGTGCTTGATTTAAAATATTTATTATGTTTAAAGAGTCCCCTTCAATTATAATATTGGAAATATTACAATCTCTTACAAGTTTGATCCCCCATAGTGTTACTAGGGCTTCAGAATAGTGATTTGTTTGGTGGCCCATTTTACCAACAAAAGAAACAAAAAAGTAGCCTCTATGATCCCTGATCACCCCACCTCCTCCTGATGCCCCTGGGTTTCCTTTGGATGCCCCATCAAAATTCAACTTGTACCATAAGTTGGGTGGTTGAATCCAATGAACTAAAGATCTGTCAATGCTATTTTGATCATTCCTATGTGTATTTCCAGTATCAATTTTCCAAGTAAGAAGTATATGCTCTTCATCCTTGGGGTATGGTCTATTAAATGTTATATTTTACAGAAATAAAAATTTCCTTAAAGATCTTGTTGCATACCTGTCTGTTGTTTCTGAAGATTATTCCATTCCTAGTTTTCCACAATCTCCAAATGGTATGAGGTAGGACCAAATTCCATAATCTTATTATCATGCAATGTTTATAAGGTGGATCCCATTGCTCCCAGGCCTACAAGAAGGTATTAGGAAGGGTCCAATGTAGATTAAAATTGGAAAAGATGAGACTCTAGACCTTTGAGGTATATTCACAATGCAAAAGAAGATGTTTGATGTCTTAACCTCTTTTTTACACATGCAACACATATTAGGCATAATGAAACCCTTTTTAATTAGGTTATCATTAGTAAGGATATTTCCTTTTAAAACAAGCCACAAAAAAAATTAAGTCTTGGGGTTAACTCAGGCATCCATATTTTACTCCAGTTTATATCACTTTGAATATTTTCAAAATGAGCATTATAGTTTGATTTGACAGTATAGTCCCCATCAAAAGATTCAACCCATATAAGCTCATCCTTGGTATCCTTTTGATTGATAGGGATGATTGGAAGTTGTTATTACAGAGACGAGACAACAAGTTGTAAATTTTCCTTATCCACTTTGAGCTTCTTCCAAGTTCTCTTGTTTCCATCCAATTCAATGTAATATTTTACTTTATTCCCATATTTCTCACTTAGATTGTCTTTGATGGAGCAAAATTTATCACTCAGCCTGAAATCTGTCCAGTTTTCTTACCAAAAATGTATATCCTGTCCATTTCCTACTTTCCATCTACAACCTTTTGTAAGGATGTGTCTGATTTGAAGCAAGTTGTTCCAGAAGATGGATCCATTGGGAAGTTGGTTTTCAAAAAGAAAAGAATTCATATTTTTTGAGCTAAGTACTTTATCCTAATGAGTTCTTTCCAAGGTTGTTTTTCCTTTAGAAGTCTCCAGACAAGTTTGGCAATTAAAGCAACATTCATCTTCCTAATATCCTTTACACCCAGGCCACCAATCTTTTTGGGAATACAAACCTGATCCCAAGAAACTAAATGGTATCTAAATATTTCTTCAGTTCCATGCCATAAAAAATGCTTTTGAATTCTTTCAATGCTGTCAACAATTGTTGTTGGGATTTTATACATAGAAATTATATATATGGGTGAGTTCTGAAGAGTGTCTTTTAATTAACATGCATTTTCTGGTACTAGAGAGAACAACACCTTTCCACCCAGCCAATGTTTTGTGAAACCTATCTAATAAGGCATTCCAAACAACATTAGATACTTTATTAGTGCCAAAAGGTAATCCTAGATAGGTAGTGGGAAGAGAGCTGATTTTACATCCCAAAATGAGTGCAATTATTTTCTAAGGAGTATTGAAAAAATACACCGAGATTTTTTCAAAGTTAACTTTCTGGCCAGAAGTTGCTTCATAGAATATGAGAATAGTCTTTATAGCTTTAGCTTCAAGAATAGAAGCCATCAATAGAAAAATTTATGTCATCAGCAAATTGCTTGATGTGAAGCTCTATGATTGGTGGAAGTAGGTTTGAACCCTTTTAGCATGCCAGTATTCACAGCCTTAGTTATGGATCTACTAAGGTTGTCAGCCATTATTATAAAAAGTTAAGGGGGATATGGGATCCCCTTGTCTTATACCCCTAATGTTGGTAAAGAATCCCACTGGAGTACCATTAACAACAACTGAAAATCTAGAAGTGGCAATGCAGGCCTGAATGATTTTTTTAAATTTTCTTTGAAAACCAATTTTTGACAAGAACTTATCTAAAAAATTCCAAGACACTCTATCAAAGGCCTTATGCATGTCTAATTTTATTTCCATACCTAATTTTTTACTTTTATCCATGGAGTGAATGGTTTCATGAACCATGATTACCCCATCTTAAATAATCCTTCCTTTTATAAAGCCACTTTGTTGTTTAGATATTAGATCAGCTAACAAAGGTTGTAATCTAGTAACAAGAATCTTGGTAAAAAATTTGTAAACCACATTTACTTAGCTGATAGGACGGAAATCCTTGAAGTCTTTAGCATCCAACTTCTTTGGGGCTAGCACAAAATGAGTATTATTCAGCTCCTTTATCAAATTTATTGTTCTATAAAATTCATTTACATCTTTGAGTAGATCTTTCGAACAGATGTCCAAACTCTTTTGAAATAAATTTGTAGAAAAACCATCAGGTCCTGGTGCCTTGTCTCCTTCAAGTGCAAAAATTCCTTCTTCAGCTCCTCAATGGTTACAATTTTTGTAAGGATTTCGAATCTCTCATCAGAAATATTGTTTCTTGGGATGGCTTCAATAAGGAAAGAGGCTACTTCTTCATTACAAATATTACTTTCTGTCACCAAATTCTCATAAAATTTGAGAGCTTCTACTTTTATGTCATTTTGATCCTTGGTGATAGTGCCATTTCCTTTTAAAACATCAGTGATTCTGTTGAAAGCCTTGTGCTTTAGGGTGGTCATGTGAAAATATTTTGTGTTTCTATCACCATATTTTAACCATAGAGCCCGAGATTTCATTCTCCAAAAGGTTTCCTCTCTATTATTGATGTTATGTAGATCAAAAAGTAGGTTCTTTTCAAGCTGTTGATCTTCATAATTCATACCTTTGGTGGAGATTCTCAGCTCGAGTTCTTCAAGTTGATGTTTTAGCTCTTGGTTCTGTTCAAAAATATTACCAAATAACTCTATGTTCTAGGTTCTAACTTGTTGCTTTACATTTTTTAGTTTCTACACTAATATGAATTGTGATGTTCCTTCATCATCCCATTACCACCAGTCTTTGATCCTATCCATAATGTCTTCATGCTCTAGCCACATATTTTCGAATTTGAAAGAGATATGCAATGGTTTGGACCAATTAAAAATATTAAGAGCAATAAGGTTATGATCTGAGCCAATCCTGGGTAGTGAAGAGAAGTGAAAATAGTGATTCATAATCCAATTAGCAGAGATGAGGGCTCTGTCTAATCTTACCTGAATCAAAATTTCACCAATTCTTCTATTATACCAAGTGAATTAGTTTCCATGTAGTTGAATATCCATGAGGTTAAGAGAAGAAACAAACTCAGAAAAATCACTCATACCCACTGAGAAATCAGAGTTACCCCCATATTTTTCCCTAGGGTTCAAGGGGGTGTTGAAATCCCCCATGACCAACCAATTGTAATCCTTAAATATGCTTCTAAAGTATTTTAACTCCTCCCATAATTTTCTTCTTCCAACAACAGTGTTGGGAGCATAGATGTTGGAAAGGATCCATATTGAGTCATTTTCAGAAGCATGAAATTTAATAGCTAGATGATTATGGGAAGTTAAAATCACATTACCATTGAGATATTTGTTGTCCCAAAAGATTGTTGCTCCTCCTGACACTCTTTGTGAATCAACAAAAATAAAATCAAAGTTCTCCCAAAATTCTTTTTGCATTACGCCAAAGTTTCTGCCTTCATTTTAGTTTCTTGTACTAAAATAATGTTAGGTCTGTTGGATCTTCTAAGCTCTTTGAGTATCCTTTTTTTAGGACCTCTATTTAGTCCTCTGACATTCAAGGATAATATCTTCATCTAAAAAAAATTGGTGAAGCAATTGCCAGATGGCCCAATTGACTTTGAGTTCCATCTGCAATCTCTTTCTCAGTATCTTTCTTTCTTAATTCCTTTTTTGAAGTTATGCCTTTTTTACTATTAGCTCCAATATCTGCCACCTTTCTAGCAAATGATCTAGTGATCCTTGATGTGGAGGCTTCCTAATTTCCATTTTTTTTCTTTTTATCACTGTACAAAAATTTCAGGAATTCCTTCAAATCCTTTCATTCTTTGTTTATTTGATATAACTTCAATGAATCCATTATTCAAATTATTCTCACAGTTAGTGAGTATCTTGGATGGAGTTGGGGTAAGCCCCCCTTCTTATTTTTCATAATCTGAGTCCTCCTACTATGAAGTTTTTGATTTGGTATTGAATGAAAGCTTTTCACTGGCAGGAGTAAGGATATTTTGAATATCAGGAGACAGGGATGGTATTTTCCTCATTCATGAGATCAACCAGTTCCTTATTCTCTTCTTCTTTAGTTTAGATCTTCTAATATGGATTATAGTAATTCTTTAGCTTTCTGGATGAGCTTTCATCTCCTGTCCTCTATGATGCTATTAAGGTGTTATCTTTGTACCTAGTTCCTTATCCTTATCCTGAGAAGAAGTAGTCAGCTGATCAACAAATAGATCCTCCATCTTCTCTTGATCTGATGCTACCAGGTTAATGGAAACCCTTGTGTTATCTTCATCCACTTCTATATTTAGCTTTACAAGATTTTGAAGATTCAGATCATTGAGCTTGTTTTTCTCTTGCAAATCATCTACTCCCTTTTTCACTAAGGGAGTTTTTGGTCTCCAAAGCTTCCTATAAACTGGCGGTCACCTTTTAGGGGTTTTGAAGCCCTTTTTGTTCCTTTTGTATTTTAGATTTGGCAGATTAGAGATATTTTTATCTATCCCTTTATCATTTTAAATCTTAGCTTGTGGATTCTTTTCTTGATGTGGCTCTTTTCCTTCCATTTTTTCTTCTTGAAAGATGTTTTCCACTAAAACCCCTGATCCATTCATTTTCTCTTTATCCTTAGGCTTCTTTTCAGTCTCTTTTAAGGAATCTCGAGATCTCTCATTCTTTTAGATCTTTTCCATAGGGCATTTCCTGGTGAAATGTCATAACTTATGGCATTTATTGCATCTTAATTGAAAAGATTCATATTCTATCACCTGTTTTGATGGACCAAACTTTGATTGTAGGATGATGTGATCTAGTAGTTCTTTCTCCATTTCAGAAGAGATGTAAAATATAGAAAATTCTAGTCAAGATATGTTTTTATTAAGCCCATCTAATCCAACTAAAGACCCGATCGATCTTGCAATATGAGGCAAGATCTCATCATCCAAGTAATGCAAGGGAAGTCCTGGTAGCTTATACCATATAGGAATTGTGTGAATATTTTTAGTATTAGGGTTAAATCATGGGTACCATCTTTTTAGGAAAAGCCCCATGTTGTCCATACACCAGGGTCCACTAAACAATATTTTTTCAATATTTGTCTTTTGATTGAATCTGGAAAGGAAAAAACCTCTAGACATGGTTGTAATAACCAAATCTCCTTTAGGTTGTCAGTGACACATGGCCCACTTTCTTATGACATCAATATTGGGCCTAGCACCTAAGAACTTACCCAAAAGGGTGAGATTATCTTTCCCTAGTGCTCAATTCAAGCATCCATCAGACACATGGATGTGGGTCACCCCTCCTTGTCCTTTATATTTTTGAATAGTGATTGATTCTGCATAGATATAGGAGAATGAGGACCCACATATTTGTCAAGAGGTACCTTAAAAATGTCTTCCAAATTGCCAGATCCTGTATTAGAGGATTTGATGGTATCTGACTATAAAGGTGGCATTTCAAAAGGAGGTTTATTGCTAGTTAATAGACATTCTGCAGCCATAATTGTAGAGACTACACTCATAAAACCCTCACTTGCTTCCATGAATTACATTGGAGGTGCCAAAAATGATTAGTAATTGTCCTTCAAATAATTAATTGTACTTGTTACATCCTTTACTCTAATTTATTAAATGATAGGAATTCTAACCATGATATAATTAATTAATGATTAATTAATGAATTTATTAAATAATGTTGTTTGGAACATCGGTACAATATTTTTGAAATACAATACTATTTCTAAGACTTGATTGTAAAAGGATAAAATTATTTACTGTTTATTACATAGTACGTCTAATTAATAAATAATTTACAAATGTAATTGATATGACACTAGTTAAGTGACATAATTATGGCAAAGTACATTTGTACAACTTCTATAAATAAATGCTATAATTATTCACAAGTAAATGATTACTTGATTTGACCTTGTCATGAATGGAATGACAATAACTAGAAAGACTTAGGATGATTACTTTACCCTAATATAATGGTTAATATGAATTGAACTGTATCAAATAAGGTCAGAAAGTGGTACTAAGAGTTTAAAATGTGGAACAATATTAATGAAAGTTTTATTAATTATTGTCTTCAACCTTATTGTTTGATTTAAATTATTGACTTATAAACATCTTACATGTTAAGCAGGTATGGACTCTAAGTCCCACATTTTGAACTGAACGTACTCTGACCATACCATCTTAGGAAGGCTATGGTATGGGTAATATTTACATTTGATGCAAGTCAAAGAGTAAACATTATCTATCCCATAGGGGTCATAAGTTAGAACAATCAACATATGATCATATTGAGAGACGAGATATATAATCCAAAATTTCTTAACACGTTAGAAAAAACAATAAGATTATTTAATTATGATCCATATAACTATGTGGGATAAGTATGTGGTGAAGGGGCAAGTTTTGAGTGACTAATATACATTCATGAAAATAATCATGCAAAACATAGATTGAAATCTTTTGCCTAAGTAGTGTACTAGATGGTTACACTATATGTTCACTGAGTTCCTACAAAATGGTGTGGAATACCGGATGTAATTCAGGAAACTATTTTTCAGGTATATACCGAAGACCTACATCAATTCACAAACCTAATTATAAATGCTAAAAAAATACATGCAAGTTATGTACACTTGGAATAAGTGAATAATTATGTGATCAGGTAGATCCAATAATCATAAACACTTAATGAGTGAAAAAAGGGGATTAGGTAAATCTAATTGAACTTTACAAATGCACAAGGTTATGATGTTATATGATTGATTTAAAAACTAGATTGCTTTTTGGATTTCTTGTAACGGAATTATAAATCATTGAATGCATGTAAAGGGGAATTAAGGGGTTTTTAAAAAAATACATATATTCCCTTAATTTAGAATTTGAATAACATTGGGTGTTACACTATTCCCTATTTTTCTTCTTCAACCATCCTCATGAGTCACCACATTACCTAAATTTAGTGCATTGTACCGGCTCACAATATCTATCATGAATTTTAACAATTCCTTCATACATTTGTTTGATTCAACATTGAATGAGGTCTTCAACCAAGCCTAACTACAATAAGGTCTTTAGATACATTCTTCAGTTCCACTATACATGATACAGTCCTTGAATCACTTTACATACTCTTGATGCATCATTCAAGATAAAATACCCTTATGAAATATAACATACCATACATAAAATAGCAGACCCATGGCTTCATAATTGTAACCCTAACATACTTTTTAAAGTAAAAAAAAATAATGCATACCTTATCATGGCATAACTAAACTTATCACTTAAAAGGCATCCTCATGATGGTTAAATAATATTTGGAGAATTTCTAAAGCATAGAAGAGACACTCTATTCAATTGTATACATCTAGCAATTCCAAACACCCACCTCCTCAAGGGACACATCACAGAACTTAAGCATCAACTTCTTTGGTTGCCATGTCTTTGACTCTGCATCATCCACTTGGTAGTATTCTTGTGCTGATAGAATGATTTCTTGAGGTTATTTAATAGAAAACAATATTTTATGACCAGTAGCCTTATCATGGATAGAGAAAGTTATTTTTGGTTATTTCATTTCTTTAGATTATTCTTTCACTTTCTCAACATGGTTAGCCCTTACATATTCCTTCCTATCATAGATATTATTTCTCCATTTTCAATATCTTTTAATATGCCCAAAATTATTTTTTTATTGGTAAATAATTTTGAAGGGACTATACCCTGTTACAAAAAGGGCTCACCAGCCTGATATGAATATGAAGATTCAATAAAAAAGGATCAAAATATAGATATAACAATGTTTCCAAAAGTAACCAAGAGCAGGTTACAACTAGAAGCAAAAAAAGACATAGACCGCAAAATCCGCAAAAAACTAGTAATGTCACAGCAAAAAGATCACAAAAGAACAACAACTATATTGAATCCTGCCAGCCCAAGTGAATCTATTTCTTGAATTCTCTTTAAATTTTGGACTAGATTGTTTGTAGTGAGGTAAAAAATGCCATAGTGGTTGTGTGCATTGAGCCCGAAGCATCCAGCTGCGAAAAGGCCATACTCCTCTCTTTCTCATTCCCCCAAATAGTTGCAGGGATCCCACTTAGCATAGAAACGATCCAAACTTGCTGCTTAAGAAAGTCACTTATGGCTTTAAAGATAGCCATGTTGTGATCATGTCTATCTTTAGCTCTCCCTAGTCTGGTATCTAAAGAGTTCAACTTCTTATATATATCAGTAAACTGATCCTTGCCTTTGTCATTCTCTTCATCAAAATTTCTTTTCCCTTTTTACTTCTCCATACGTTGAAGGTCCTTCTTCATCTGTTTCATCTCTTTCTCTAGGGATTCTAGTCTATTAGGAACTTGAGACTCCTCCTGATGCAGAGCCTTTTCAATACTAACATTGCTGATATGAAGAAAGTTTTGAGCAACCTCCATCTCTTTGGAGCTTCTGAGAATCCTTCCAGTGAGAGGGGTGTCTATTTTCATGGGGTTCTTGGATTTGTACTTGGGAGGGGTGGTAAGAGTGGGAGTGGGAGTAGAGGAGGTGGTAGTGAGTGGCTCGCTAGGAGAAATTGAGAAGCAAGGAAACTTGGCAACACAAAGCTTGTGCAACAGAAAGATAAGGCCATGATGTAAAGGAATAGCATGGGAGTGATTTTGAAAATCTAGAAACGAGTGCTGAAGGGATTTGAGAAGGTAATGTGAGAAACAGACCATGAAATTCCTTCTAAAATGGTTTAGAAAAATAAGGTGTTTAACAGGGACCATTTTATAACGCCCTTCCAAAGAAATAAATTTGACCATCATATTCGTCACTTTATCATATGGCGTGGGAATAGAACTTAGCCTTATGCCCATAGCAAAAAAATCTAGCTCTTTAACCTCATCAGAGAATTTCTTGGTCTCATCAACCCTATCAATCCTCTTACTGAAAAACTAGTATCCCTCTAGTTCCAGGCATGTTGCCTCAGCAATTAGCTCCTCGTTGACTATAATCCTATGCCCACCATACTTGACCCTCCTATCCTTCCAATCCATAGAAAAGTGAACTGAAATGTTTAGGTCGTGACCTTGAATTCATTCAATGAAATTTGAGATGCCTTCTTTGTGCAGGAGGTTTCAAAGTACCTCGTTATTCTTCCAGGCCGGGTCACAATTAAGCTCCAATTGACATGACGCCCCTCCCATTTTCTCCTTCTTCCTACCAATTCTGAAAATATCCTGCTCGAAACCCTAGTAAGAGTCGGCTATTTTCATAGGACTATCCTATTTTTTGAAATACCTCCCGCATGTGTGAGGTTTGATGGCTTTAATGTGGCTGTAAAAAGGAGGATAAATCACACAAATGAGATCTTTCACCTCCGTTAAGACCCACTCCATTTCATAATTAAAATTACTCCACATGTTTAATTCCATTATTATCCACATTAATGCTAGTTTGAACCTCCTTAGGGATGTTGATTGCATTATCCCATATGGTAAGATTAATATTGATGCCCAAATTGGCCAAGTGTCTGCAACCTTATTCCCCTCCCTATAGGTATGTCTAATGATGATATTCTTGATATTTTGACAAATATTTCTTGCTTCCATAATGAATTCCTTGATGGTCCAACTAGGAGGAGAAGTTTGGTTTAAATGATTGATGATATTAAGAGAGTCCCCTTCCAAAATCAAGTTCTGGATATCAAAATCTTTGGCAATCCTTAACCCCCAAAGAGCAACAAGGGATTCAACATAATTATTCATCTGAATCCCCATTTTACTAGCAAAAGAAACAACTAAAAAACCTTTGTAATCCCTGATAAATCCTCCCTCAATAGTAAGACTAGGGTTACCCTTGGAAGCACCATCAAAGTTGAGTTTATACTAGTTTCTCTCAGGAGGAATCCAATGGACTAAAGACCTATCAATGTTTGAGGTATTCCTAATCTGCAAACTAGTAGTTCTAATCTTTCAATTGGAAAGAATGTATTCTTTGTCAACAGGATAATTCTTATTTTTGGGGGGTTTGAATCTCCCAATATCATCTTTAACAGCATGTCCAATCTTAGCAAAGTTGAGCTTGCAGTGCTGCTTGTTATTTATGAAGATGATGTCATTCCTATCTTTCCATATTCTCTAGATAATATGGGGAATGATCAATTTCCAAAGTCTTCTCATAACACAATGTTTAAAAGGATGATTCTATTGGGTACAGAATTAGATGAAGTCCTTAGGAACCATCCAGAGAATATTGAACTTGGATAAAGCATAGTTCCAAATCATGGTAACATAGTCATAATGGATAAAAAGGTGTTTAATATCTTCATAATCTTTTTTGCAAAGATGACACCTATTAGGCATAATGAATCCTTTCTTTATCAAGTTATAATTAGGAAAAATTATACCTCTAAGAACAAGCCAAAAGAAAAAGTTAATTTTAGGGGTTAACTCAGTCATCCATATTTTTCTCCAATTAAATTCATTCTTGGTACTCTCAAAGTAAGAATTGAACCCAGATCTAACGGTATAGTCCTCATCTCTAGATTTGTGCCAAACAATTTCATCTTTGACATCCACCTGATTTAGGGGAATGAGGTCCAGCTGCTCCTGAAGAGAGGTCAACATAGAGTTCAAATCCAAGCCATCCATAGAGATTTGTTTCCATCTCTTTTGATTTCCATCAAATTCCATGTAATCTATGACCTTAGTACCATATTTATGTTCCAGACTCTCCTTAGCTGCACCAAATCTATCATTGAGGTTAAAATTAGACCAATTATCACTCCAAAAACTGATGTCTCTCTAGGTAAAAAAATATATTCTTATCTCTAGGGGATTAATTTATACATTGACAATATCTAGAAATGTGTCCAACATAATTACAATTGAAACACACAACAAAGTTTTCACCTTCATCTGTCCAATACTTACTAGGTGGTTCATGATGATAGTATCTAGAAATGTGACCCTTATCATAGTAGTGATAGCAAGTGTTGTCTCTTGATTGATATTAATGATCAATTTTACCATTACTCCATGGATAATCATTCTTGACAGCCCTTCTACATTCCCTAAGTCTATGACCAAAAATGTTGCATGAATAACAATAACCATTGAACTTACTTGAGATCCGCATTGCATTACATTGTCTTATGATATTCTTGTGATCCTTGATATCATTTTTGGATTTAAAATGTCCTTTACTTAGCTCAATATGCTTTTATTCCTTCTTTGCTTCTTCCTTGAATCCCAAACTTGATTTTTCACTAGAGGGTATTTGACTGTTCAACAGATCATCAAGATTACTTTTTCTCTTCTAAAGTCTTTGATACATTTTCAGTATGCTATAGGAAAGTTCTATCTCTATTGTTAAGGACTCCATATCCATATTGAACTTTATATACTCATCCTCCTTGGCCTTGAGAGTGGTTGTGAGCACTCCAATCTGATTTTCCAACTTTGTACATAACTTGGTGCATTCCTTTTCTTTGGATTCTAGTTTTTTTGTGCCCATTTCAAGTTGATACTTTATTTGTTTATGGATTTCTTAAAACTCCTTATCATCCATAATCAATTTTATTTCTAGAAAACATATTTTTTCTTCATAGTCCTTACTTGATGATCTCATTTTCTGATTATTCTTCTTTTAAAGCTTTAGCTCCTATAGGGAATGTTCATATTCTATCTTGAATTAAATATATTCCTCTTCTTCATATGAATCCTAGTTGTATGTATGCTTAATATGCTAACCTAATATAATGGAAACTAACACCAAGTAGTTTCAAATGAACTAAGTTTATCTACCATTAACATCATGATAAGGCTATGCAAGATAAAGATCTTAAACTAATCCATCCAAATGGAGCTTTGAAAACATCAAGTTATATCTTACTAAATTGGATATGCCTTATAAATTGTAATTTTCTCCTTAAGATCATAAATAGATCAAAGGATGGTTATCTCTCACAAGAGGAAAAGATCTCTCCAAAATGGATACAAGGCCATGTATGGATCTTCCTTTATGAATCTAATGCAAAAAATGGATGAATGGAGGAAAGATTAATAAGATTCTTTAATGGTGGAGAATTCTCTTATTAATATGCCTATAATAATCACTATTCAAATCATGGTGTAAGTTTGGAAGGAAGGGGGTAGGTCCTTTATATAGATTTCCAATTTGGGAGAAGCTAGAAACCTGGTGAATGTGGGAAAAATGATAAAGTAGAAATAGAAGAGATAAGCTTGATTAGAGAGATTTGATTAGAATTAGCAACTCATGGGAGTTGGAGATGATTTAAGCAATCAGTTAGGATTAATTAATAGGCCAAGATAAGCTTATAAATCTATTTGGAGGTGATTTATAAGGAAATAGGTAGAATTTAGAGGATTTTTAAGATGGACTTAACTGATTAGAGGGCTTATTGATCAAATAGAGGATTATAAAGGCTTAATTAACTAATAATAGTTAATTAATTGATCAGAGGAGGATTATGACTAATGAAGTGTCGTTAATTTGCAATTGGAATGGGGTAAAGGCTAGTTAATTAACAAAGTATCATTAATTGACTGAAATGGAGGGGAACGTTAGTTAATTAGTGGGAAATCACCAATTACAACGAAAATGGCAAGAAAGATGATAATTAGTGCAATATTAGTATTAACACTACATGAATATTTTAGGTGTCTACATTTTCCCCTCTTTGGGGTGGCATAATGCAAGCGATGCTACTTCAAAGATAGTAGAAAATTACAAATAAGTAAATTTTGAAGGAATGGAAGAAAAATTAGTAGATTGAGAGATGCCCCCTCAAGTGTCGATGGAGTGACGGAAGAGGTCTATCGACGATCGAAAAGAAGAAATAAAGAAGAATAATCAACACAAGCCTAGGAGGTGATTGTGTAATGGGAATGAGTGGGAAAGAAAATCCTATATGTCAATTGGTAGAAGAGACAAGTGGGGAGAGGATATAAATATAATCCTTATTTCCCTAGGTGGTTTTGAAGAAAAAATGTGATAGAAGAAAATGGTGATTAAGAAATGTAGAGATGAAGAAAAGAGAGACACATGTTTTGTCACATGTTTTCATCATTTCTCAATGTAATCAATGAACCAATTGGTTTTAGAGAAATTTTATGTAATGTGAAGACTCACCCAATGCAACATATAGAACATAATGTAATACGAGAAAGTAAATAAGAATACTAACAAAGAAAAATAGCACAAACAAACGTACTCAAACAAACAATGTTCAAGACAGTTGTACCAATGTTTGTGTCATCAAGATTTAGTTCCCAAATGTTTGAGTCAACGAAAAGGATTAATAATAGTATCCCAAGCAAGGATACATACAAGGTGAATAAATGGAGGACACAAGGGTCCTATGAAAAATCATTCGTGCTCTATGAAACTGCCCAAACAACTGGATGTGTAAGGAAGGGTAGACATAGTAGGAAAATCAAATTTGTTAATGGAGGTAGATCTATATGATGCACAATTCATCCATGAGAACAAGCGAGGACTAAATAAATATGTTTTTAGGATAAATTTAAATATTTGAGGACATTGTGTCCAGTAAATTATTCAGATGCGTGAATGCATTTTACAAATTTTTGATGGGATTTTTGAATTTTACCAATTTTTTGGATTTTTTGAATTTTATCAAATTTTTGGGTTTTTGAAAATTTTAGCAATTTTTGGTAAGAATATGATATAGAAGAATCATGATGTTGTGTTATGTTGAAAAAAATCACCGGGAAGCAAAAATATGCTCCAGTGTAGCGAAACAATGGTAGAAAAATGACCATTTACTAAAAATAATCATCATGATGGAATCCCAACACATGGTGGGAATAATATATAAGAAAAAAATAGTCATCTGGCCCCTGGGGGGTGATAAAAATGAAGAATTAGGGCCTAGATAAGGACAGCCCGAGGTCGAGGTAGAGTTACATGAAGGTGATGGACAGGGACTGGCACAACCACCAAGGCTGGCATAGTAGGGTCCACAGGTACATCCTCCACCACAATAATAATAAGTGCAATAATAATATGTACCTATTATACAGTAGATTCCTATATAGGGTTTACAGGTGCAAGCACAAAAAGTGTCAGTTATACGTGTGCAGGCACAACACGTTCCCTTGATATAGGTTCCACCCTCACCATCTCGAGTGGTGAGCTTGCACATTGAAATAGATAGGGGTGGAAAAGATGGATGGGGATCACCACTATCATATATTACAGTAGGGGGATGGGGATCACCACCGAGGTCACGACATAGGTCACCATAGATACAGGTTCTTGGATTAAGGGTTATTCTAGGAGCAGGTGGGCCATCAGTGGCCACACTATATCTTGAGGGAGACATGGCCCTACAATGGGGTGACATAGCATTTATTGTAGTACATACCCTACAAAGACATGTGGAGTAGGGTACTATGGATCAAAATACTTTGAGGTAGTAGTTACAACAGGTTACTATGGATCAAGATGCTTTAAGGAAGTAGGTATAACAAGCTACCACCAAGAGGGATCAAGTCACCACCGAGTGATACTAGGCCATAATTGAGAGGTATCAAGACATAGATACACGATATTAGTGAAGGAAACAACTAGGGGTTGATATAACCCATATTAAAAGAGAGCACAATGTTGTTTATCATGCAGTCGAGACAGATGAAGTAGGTAATTTAGTATATGATTTTGCAATAACTTCAGGTGAGGTATCTCATTATAGGGCTCTATATCACACTGTAGTACCAAAGGGACAGAGGGAAGCTCCATACAGTCAGATTATAACAAGTCATTCTATATTCAGATCATACAAACCCTCCAAGTATGCCAAATCAATACAGATGCCTCCACCTACTCAGAGACAAGGTAGCTTGATTCAAAGGCTAGATAGTCCTAGTGTCGGTGAGATTCATCCCTGACTCTATGTATTTATTTGTGATGTATGCCTCATAATGAAGTTATGGTTTTGACTTGATTCATATGTATTGTTTTTTACCATGCCTCAAGATGAAGGAACATTTTTTATCCATGCCCATGATGGTGTATTTTTTATCTAATATATATCGAGACACTTTTTATATATGGACATTGACATTTGATATGGATATATGATGATTATAGAATTTATGATGAGTATCACATTTTTATGATATTACATTATGCTTTATGAGATATGATGTTTAACCCATGTTTTTATCATGGTATATGATGAGGGGAGATAAAAATAATCCCTATTGCCCTATTGATGATACTATATGATGTTAACTTAGCATACATGTTGATGTTTATTATCTTGATGATGTAGCTTCTCTTGTTAATTGATGTGTGATTATTAAATGTGATAATATATGATATGCATGATGAAATGATAACAAAAAATATACAAACAAATAACACAAGAAAAAGCAAATGTTAATCAAATATACTCTAAACACACATAAAAAATACAAAAAGAATTAATCTAATTAAGAAAATAACATACTAATCTAAAAATAATGTAATTCAACACACAACAAACCAACAAAACTATGTACAGACAAACAACTGAGTAAGGAAAACACTACTTTTTTTATAGAACAATTTTGAAATGTTTTTGCATTGTTTTTGTATTTTACAATGAGAGAATGTTATATTGTTTTTGGTTTGTTTTCTGGTGAAACCTATTTTGAATGTTTAGGGTTTTTGTCAAAGCATATTTGAATTTTTTTTGGAAATTTCTAAAAAAAATCAAAGCGATGTATAGGAAAACAAATATGCATGGATTCCCTCAATGTTAGATGGGGAATGTAATAAGGCATCACGTATATGTACAATAAAGTGAAGATGCAAAATATTACCCCCATCATTAGATGGGAAATGTACAAAGGCAAAATTCCTTGCATATAAGTGTAGGATCAGCTAGATCAAGGCCACAAAGGATAGGCTCATAAGAAACATAAACATGGGAGAAAAACAACCTATAATAAAATCCATTATACCCTTAGGTGTGAGATGCTTGTGAACAATGAATCCTCTTATGGTTCTGGAACTTGGTTTTCACCAAAGGAATTATCCAAAGTACCACAACTATATTGTTTTCACACTTGGATAAATTGATTTCTCTTTACTTTTTTATTTCTTTTTATGATTTTAATACTTTTTTTTTAATTTTCGATAGACCCCCATGCTTAGGCGTAAAAATTCTTGAGATTCATAGAATTCAAATGCTCCACAAGCTCAACACCATAAGAATCAACAACTTTATATTCTCTTAAACCAAATCTAGAAACCACAACATATGGTCCCAACTATTTAGGTTCAAACTTTCCTTTCTTTTCTCGATCTTTAGCAGTGTTGAACTGATTTTATGTTAAGATAAGGTCTCCTACCTCAAAGGTACGAGGTATGATACAATTGTTGTAGCTTTGGTGTACTTGATTCTGATACACGTTTAGATGGTCTAGTGCATGAAGTAACTTCTCATCTAGTAACTCTAGTTCTACAAGTTTTTCCACTATATAGTCTTCCTCTTTGTCTACATAATCTTTCAAAGATATGTGCAAAGATGGGAGATTGATCTCAAGGGGCAAGATAACCTCTATGCCGAAAAGAAGTGAATATGGAGTAGCACCAGTATAGGTGCAGATGAATGTTCGATAAACACAAAGGGAGGGATTAATTTTTAGTTGTTAATTATGGTCCGTTTTATTAACCATCTTCTCCATGATGTGAACAAGAGTCTTGTTCAAGGATTATCATGTCCATTACCTAGAGGGTAATAGGGAGTTGAATTTTTTTTGAGTTGGAAGCATTGGCACAATGCCTTCACTATTTTATTCTTGAAATAATTACCACTTTTAGATATAATGGCAATACGAATTCGATAACAACAGATGATGTGGTTCATTATGAATTTGGAAATTCACACACTAGTGACATATGTAAGAGGAACAAAATCTACCCATTTTTATAAATACTCGGTGGCAATTATGATGTGGTTGTGGCCATTATAGGAAGTGGGTGTAATTTTTGCAATGATATTGATTCCCCACTTTGAAAAAAGTCATGGTGTTGTGATGGGTTGCAATGACTATGCTAGATCATGTATCAGATTGCCATATTTTTGACATAGAAAACATTTCTTGACATACTGAAAACAATTAGATTCCATGGTAGGCCAATAATAGCCTACTCTCAATATATTTTTAGAAAGAACCATTCTAGTTGTGTGGGCCCCACAAATGCCATCATGCACCTTTTTGACCACTAAGATAGATTCTTCCGAATTAAGGAAGCGTAACAGATTCCCCTCATAACCTCTATAATAGAGCGTACATCCAAAGAGGGTATAATGAGATATGCACTGGATTAGGTTTCATTTCTTAGAATGGGAAATGGTAGGGGAAAGGTTTCTTCATGTAGGTAATCATAGATGTCAGTATACCAAAGGGATATGGGACCAACAACTTCACACACCAAAAAATATTCTGGCATGTCGTACATTGGTGTTCTTAGATGTTCCACAAAGAATTACATGCCATCATTTCCAAGTGGGATGCGTAACATATATCCAGTTATGGCTATGGCATCCACCAATCAATTTTTCCCTCTAGGTATCTACTAGAACGTGATTTGTACAAATAACTCCTTCAATGTATCCGCTAGTTTCTTGTAAGGGAGGAAATTTTCATCCTTAACCTTATATTCATCATTTACTTACTTGATGATTAATTGATAATCACCTATAATGTTAGCATGTCAGACATCTCATTGTATAGAAATGTGTATTCCTATTATTAGGGATTCATATTTAACTATATTATTAGTGCATGGGAAGCCAAGTATGAATGCCTAAGGAATCAGATCACCCGCAGGGGTGATAAGCACAACTCTTGATCTTGAACCATGAAATCTAAACAATTTGTCAAAGTACATTTTCCATGTGACAGATCTTTAATATACATCAGAAAAGTTTCTGACTACTCCAAACTTAATAATTACTTGAGCCTCAGCTAAGGGGAGCCTCAGCTAGTTGATTTGTACTTGAGTGGATCAATTCTGGATATGAGCTTGATCTTGTTATTTAGTAGATAGTGGTGGAGTTTTTGGAAAGAAAAAACAATGTCTAGAAAATCTTTCTCAATTTGAGGTTATTTAAGCTCATAAGAAATCAAAGTGTGACTAAGGTAGTAGATGGATTTTTCTTTTTGGTTCATATAATATGGATCCAAAATCACGCCTATTACAAATTGATTAGTCAAGATGTATAATAATAGGCACTCGCCTAGAGTAGATAGCATAAGAATAGGTTGTTTGGCCAAATATTCCTTAAGTAAGGTGAAATCTTATTGTTCTTCAGGACCCCAAAGGAAATCAACATATTTCTTGAGAATATGTGTAAAGGAATGACACTTTTTTGCGAGTTGAGAAATGAAATGGTGAATAGCCTAGATTTTTCCTTGTAAACTACATATTTGTTTGAGGTTCTTAGGAGGAGGTATTTCAGTAATGACAGTGACCTTTTCCTAGTCAACGTCAATTCCTCTTCTTGACACAACGAAGCATAGCAAATTTCTGGTTAACACACCAAAGACACATTTCATTAGATTCAATATAACCTTGTAATCTCTGAGACACTGGAATATCCTCTGTAAGATCTTAGGATGTTCTGCTCTAGTCCTAGATTCTTTTAGGATGTCATATAATTAATCTTCCATTATATCATCAAGCATGTCAAGATGACCATCATAGCCCTTTTATAGGTGACACCTGCATTCTTAAGACTGAAGGGCATGAACTAATAACATAATGTTCCCCAAGGGGTTATGAAGGCATTTTTATGATGATCCTCTTTTGCAATTTTAATTTGATTGTAACCTAAAAATCCATCCATGAGGGATAAAATTTCATAACCAAAAGTCAAATTGACAATTATGTCAATGTTAGGTAAAGGAAAATCATCTTTTGGACATGCCTTATTGATGTCTCTAAATTCCTTACAGATTCTGATGACAATTGGTTTCTTTTATTTAGGGACTATGTTGGAAATCCACTCTGAATAATCAATATTACTAATGAATCCTATTGATAATAATTTTTCCATCTCTTCTTTAAGAAAAATGAAAACATGAGGATGTATCTTTCTAAGATTTTCTTGATTAGCTTTACTTCTTCTTGTATAACTAAATTATGTACAACTAATGATGGATCTAATGCTAACATTTTTGGATAGGACCAACAAAATATGTTTTAAAATTCTCTTAGGATCATGAAAAAGGTCTTCTATTCTTGTGCTAAAAGGGAAACTCCCAGCTTAAAAAGTCTAGGTTGATCATCTATTCCAATATTCACATTTATAGTCTCCTCCGTGAGTAGCTTGGATTCATCTTCCATACATGTAGGATCAGGATGGAGATTGAGATCTTCATCTAAGGGAATTTCAATGATATTCTCACCCTTAGAGTGGTCACTTTTTATATCTATTGATGTTTCAGTTTTTTTTGTCCAGAAGTGCCTCGAAGAGGTTTTCACCATAGGACTTGGAATTTTTATATTTACAAGGCTTATTTGATGATATCTTTACCTATTGTATTTTAAATTTTTCTAACCATGAATTTCAGCCTCCTCCCCAAAGTACATGCATGTGTCAAGATCAATGGATAATCCCTTCTTATGGTCACCAATACAAATGTCATCACGAAGACCCATAAACTCACCAATTTCTTCGTCATTCTCAAATAAATCAATTGACACATGTTGTTGTTGGTCCCAGTTGAAAAGGGAAGGATAAAAAATATTTAACTTAGGAAATGCAAGGGATATGGTTAAGATAGCCATGTCAGGAAATGGTGTGGTATGGAAAGAGCCTCCCGTACACATTTTTTGTTTATGCCACATCTATATCCTTTGTATCCCATAAAATACATCATTTTATTTGGGATAACATATTTGGATGATTGATAGCATGGAGCCATATCATCATCTGGTTGTTGGGATATAGAAGTGTTGAGCAATTTATTATCTGCCGAAAATCCACTAGGAGTAAAAGTATCAATGTTACATTTTTCCTAGGACCGTTGATATTTGTAGTAAGGCGTACCACACATTATAGGTGATAGGGGGACTTTGGAAACTAGGGGGACTATTAGAGGTTATATTTTCCATAACCATTTTCAAGAACTTTCATCTCCCATGAAGAAAAGGGAGAGACTGATGTAGAAGAACTATCCTTACAAGAGCACAAGGTATCTTGATCAATGTGGGGGGGTAAGAGCCTCTAACTGAAAATGGGTAGCCAATTCAGTGGAAGGAGATTCATAGGCCATATGGAAATGACTTGACAATGCTCTGCAATGGGTGAAGGGTTGGGGGTCTTCAAGAATGGTAAAAATATGTACTTCATGATATAATTTAATGCATTGATGAAACATGGAAGGCATGGCCTACATGACATGTATCCATGGGTGACTGAGGAGCATATTGTAGGGACAGTTCAATTCCAAGACATGGAACTGAGTATCATGACTAGTAGGCCCAAATTCCATAGGAAAAGTGATCATACTAGCTGATTGTTGCTCTGCAGTGTCATAATCCTTGATCATGATGATTTTAGGCTCCAGATCAGTGTGAATGCACCCCAGTTGTCTAAAAAGTTTTAAACTATAGATATCTAGGCCAGATCTAATTTCCACAAGCACCCTTTTGATATTTTTATGATTAAAAATGACCTCTATATACAAGGGTAGGTTGTGTGTATGACCATCACTAGGAATCTCATGTTGGTTGAAGGTAATGTTTTTAGAGGCAGCAATCTATGCAACTAAGGATTGGAGGCATGTATGATCAATATCAGTTGAAACTCCTGACCCTTGGGGCGTTTTTTAAATAATTTCCTTATGAACATTAGATATTATGTGAAGGTCTAAGATCGATCTTAGCAATGGTATTCTCAAGTTATTCTAAAATATCATAATGACTATCTTGAGGGGTAGGAACAGGAGGTTTTGGGATAAAAAGGTGATCACGTCACGTTTCCATGGCACACTCTCATGCCTTGATCCTAATAGTGTTAACATTCTCAATACTTGGATCGATACACCCTATAAGGGAATAATAGGGATTAGTAGATTCAGACACATTATTAGCACTTTTAGCTTGAGAAGATTGACCTTGATTTGAATTTGTATCTTCTTTTTTATGTTTAGGAAACTACTCTTTGTAAATTCCAAAATTTTTATTAGAATATTTGTTGGGTCTAGGCGAGTCTATCTCAACCTCTCCACTATTGATAAGGTATTGAATGAAGTGCTTTAACTTCAAACATTTGTCACTGATATGGCCCTTAAAATGATGATACTCAAAATATTCAAGGTATTTATACCATGATGGTATAGGTGCATCATTTGCATATGGCATAGTGTTAGGAAGTTTGGTCATTTTTATTGTGTCTAATTATTTTAATATAGACGATAAAGAATTAGTGAGAGGAGTGAACACACGATGTTTGAATTCTGGTGTAGTTGGCCCTTTGGCAAGCTTAAAAGGAGTACTAATTTAGACTACTGACACGTGTTTTGAATCAGTTATACCATCACCTATAATATTTTTGTTCTTGTTTTGAAATAATTTAGGATTTTTTTTAGGTTTGGTTTCATTATTTTCTCTTGAAAAGGGTTTCAATGTCCCTTTAGATACTAAAGCCTTTTCAATATGGATTTCTTTTTCTATTTTTTTAAAGTATTACCACAATGCATTTGTAAGTGGAAAGAAATTTAGGGATGTAAATTTGGCACAAAAATTCCAACCAGTTGTTTATATGGTATTGAGCAAGGGAAGTGACTAGCTAACCCTCACCATCTTTGCAAGAAATCAATGAAATTCTCACTATTTTTTTGTTTGATGTTGCATAAGTCTAGCATGGTAATGTCACTCTCTATATTGAATGAAAAGTGACTCACAAAATTTTCCACCAATTCATTCCATGTGGAGATTGGCCCTTTAGGTATATAGAGGAACCGTTCAAGTGCCTGGCCTCCATGACTCTGTGGGAATAGGTAGATGAGATAGTTGTCACTATATCCAACTTCATGGCAAACCATGAAGAATTCTTTCACATTATCGCATGGGCCACCCTTACCCCTGTATTTATCAAAATTAGGGTATTCAAAGTGAGGTGGAAATGACATTATTAACATCGATCTATCAAAAGGATAAGGGCTTAGTTCTTCGAATTGGTACTTTTAATTGTGTCCTACATTGTTTTCTTGTAAATTAGTGATGGAATTTTTCATAGATTGTCATTCGTGATCGAATATTTGTCCACATGTAGGTGAAGTAGGCATGTATACACGGTTAGATTTGGATGTTTCACTACCTCGGTTATAATTGTATAGCTCATGATACGCCACCTTATTTTTTTCTTAACATGGAGTATTTGTGAAAATCTCCTTATATAAAGCCTTGGGCTTGTCTAGAAACATGGAGTTTTAGCCTTTATTTATGGGTCTTTATGGACATGTGAAGCCAAACTCACCAATTGATGGCTAAGGGCTTGTTTTTTTGTTGGATTGTGACCTCCTCGTTATTATTTTCTTTGTGAGTGTTATGTGGAGGTGGTTTTTCACGATCTTTGTGTTCTTCATTTTCTACATTTCCATCATGGTTAGTGAAAATAATAGGTATACTACAACTTCCAATGTTTTTATGGGGTGCGTCTTCCTCATCATGTGGATAAGAAGTAGATACATGTCCCATATTTAGTATGCATCTATATATTTAAGGGGTCATTCTTCCTCTTCTTCCCTATGGACCATGTTTGTGAGGAGAGTATGGTCAGATTTAGGTGGCCATTCAGCCCATAATTCTACAACACATACTAAGAATTCATTTCTATTTTGGAATAAAAAATTACCTATGTGGGTGGGGTCAAATTAAAAATTATCCCAATGAGAGTTCTCCTCATTTCCACTATGATCAACCATGTTTTCTTCTTCAAAAAGGGGGTTTAATTTATCATTAACGATAAATATTTGACTCTAATTTTGTGTGCCCCATTCTTGTAATAGGAGGCATAATGGTAAGTTTTTAGATAATTTTTAATAAATGTGTACAAAGACTATAAGGACCCTAGTAAAAACAAATTAGCGTGATGGCTACAAATGTCTCAATGAATGTCGAATAAACAAGGAAAATAATCCTAAAGAATTATGGAGAACAAGTAAAAAAGTAATTTAAGGAAATAAAATATGATGGAGAACAAGTAAAAAAGCAAATAAATACAAAAATTGGGAAAGAACGAGATGACTACACGAAGGAAGTGTACTAAAAATGGATGAAAGAAGTGATAGAAGGTGAAAAACTATCTATATTTGTATTTTATATGTTTATATGTATAGGTATGAGAGATGGCAGTATGAAGGAAATGGAGATAAACATGAAATTCAAAAAGATAAAGAGGAACGTCAAACAAAATGTAAGACTAAAAAACAAGTTGTAGAACCCATGAGGCTATGAAACATACAATAACAGTGAATATGGAAAGAGGAAAGACAAACAAGGAAAATATTTAGCTGAAAATAAGAATATCTAAACAAAGTTTAAGAAGGCTTTTTTTCACCACCCTGGGTGTATGATGCAGGAGCATCACTTAAGTTAATTTAAAATGTCAAATTCATATTCTTTATATGTTTATGAGGTTTAGATAGACTTGTAATGAATCTTAAGGTCATAAGAGGGATTCTAGATTACAAATTGAGGGGTTAGGTTGATTCAAGTAGCTTGAGTCTTCAAGTTGTAAGTTTCCCTCCTTTTTCAAATTCAAATATCTAAGTATGAGAAAGAAGCAAACATGGTATTTCAAAGAAGTCTAGATGGTTGGAAAGTGTGTGTAAAGAGGTTAAACATGTGTAAAACAAGTTATTTGTTATAATAAGGAGTGAAATGCTACAAAATGGTGAGATAAGACTAACTATTCAAAGAAAAGAGTCTTGAAAAGTAGTTAGGGTTTAAAAATATGAAGGGAAAATGAGATAAAGGTTCAAGAAAAAGTAGTAGTTACATCATTCCTAGAGGAAGAAGAGAGAGGAAGAACAAGAAAACTCAAAAGTTTTGTAAAATATACATAGGAAATAGTAAGACAACTCTAGATTTGATTAAGGAATGACTATGTTCAAATTTTTGATGTTTTTAATATGAATATTTAAGGCTAAAGGCCTATGCTGAGATATTATGACCATTTTGAAGGTATATGCTTGGAGACTACAATTAATTAATTTCAAATGTGATGTAACTATTTAGTGCTAATATGTCATGTTTTGTGAAATTTTAGACTATGTACATCAATAGGAGTGTGTTGTAAAAGAAACTAAATTATTGAATTTTGTTTCCATGCCTGAGGTCATTCTAGAGATTAGACTCTTGTGAAGATGGTTAAGTGATAAGTCTAGCATTTTATTTGTGATTACCTTGATTATCATACTGCATATTAGTAAACTATGTTTAACTAACTGTGTTTGGACCTCATATTGGTATATGAAAATTGCTACACATTTAAAACTAGATTATTTCTAGGGATTCACTAAAAGGAATATCACATGAGTAAGATCTATATGCATGGAAAGGATTCATACCATTAAAATAAGGATACTTTCTCTTTTTTAATAAATAATATGCACTGTGAGATTGTGACTGAACCTTGGTAAGACATGAATGAAATCTTGTTTATAATGGTAGTGAATGTTCAAGGCTTAATGTCATATTTATAGATATTTAGAGAGGAACCAAGTATGGGTAGAAATTTCCATTGATAATTATGAGTAAGGAGGGTTTTAGAACTCAAACCCTTATAATATAGTTGTAAAGGAGAATATAGTTTAAACTTACCTTTTGATAAATTTGAGAAACTTATGGGTCTCTAAGAACCTATGGGAGGTGTTGTGTTATGCTTAAAAATCCTGATAATGAAGGGGATAAGCCATTATAGGGTTACAAGTAATTCGTTGATTGCAACTCTTAGTTGTATGTTTAACATTGCATGCAAAGTCATATTTGCCTAAGAGAGAAGGAGATTAACATTGAATGTTATTAGTTGAAGTCCACTGGTAAGATTGATTGGAATAAAATACCATTATAAACCCACAGTTCAAACCTTTTACTCTGAGTCACTCATTACAAAAAGGTATTGCAAAAAAACCAAGCCTTGGGATTTTATGAGTTTAATAGTGTAAGATGGCTAGGGCATAAGATTTGGAACCCTTAATTTTGGATATTTTTCTTGAAAATTTGTAAAAATAATATTTAAAAATTTCTTAAGTAGAATTTGAAAGAAAATTTGAGTTCCATCTAATAAAATTAGAGAATTTCTTTACCAGTCCTAACTATGACTGTGTGCACAGTGACTAGTGAAGTATAAAGAGTCATTTTACAAGGAAACTCAGAGTTAAGTTGATATTTAAATCATGAAACTTCTAGGGAAATTAAAACCCTTCCACGCATGATAAAAAGGCTCTAATTTTTGTCATGAAATTATTTTCATCCAAGGATTTAGGGTGGACTGTGTGATCACAGACCTCATTTGGTCTTAAAAGCCTAAAGGTGCAAAAGTGACATTGAGAGAATAATTTAACGAATTAAGATCCCAAATTTTACATACACTTTGGGGTTTTCAATTTTGAGCTAGAGATGTATAAATTTTGTTATAGTTGTTTATAAATCACTCAATTCACTATTGCAGTAAGAAACTTGTCTTAATGGGAGTTAGAAGGCAGTTTGAGCTAGTATGATGAAATTTGGTATTTTGAATTTCTTGAACTCAATTTTACTATTAATCCAAACTTGGTTGAGATGTTTGGATAGTGTATAGGAGAGGGGATGCTACAAGGATGCTTAAAGAGTAAATATTTCATGCCTTAAGCTAGAAGCTAGTCAAGAAGGACCAAGGGTTGATTGGGAAAAAATGAAGAAGTGACTTATTTCTATGTTGTTGATTCATATTGGATAATTGATTCACATTAAATATAGGGTACAATGACAAAGTATATTATTTGGAAGACCATGGAAGTGATGTTTGATAGATTTTTCTAGTTTTAGTCCTTTCTAGGCTTGAAAAGGATCCTCAAGTGCATGGCCTATGAGAAGATTGCTACTAGAAACTTACTATACTTGTGATATGGACTAAGTTAGAGATTTGGGTGCATCAACTTCCCACAATTTAAAGCGGGTGAGTTGTAGCTCTTAACCGTACCTGTAAATACATTGTTTTGAATAAATGGTGTGTTTTTTAATATTTGAATTAAAATGTGGTTTAGTACACCATTGGTAACCTATAACAAATGTAGTTAGTATTTTTTTAGATCTCGATTCTTTGACAAGCGTTAGGTCCTGCACACAAAATATTTAGTATTTTCCTTACAAAAAGTGAACCAAAGTTTCTTTTGATTCTCAATATTTTCTAAGGATGCAAGAGAAGAGCATATAAAATAATTGATTCAACTAGATAGAAAAATGTAAAACATAAATCAAATGAATTTAAACAATGCTTTGTAAAAGATTCATTTCCTTAACAAAATAAATGTTGAAATTTCAAGTTTAATCCAAATGTTAGAAAAGAAGACTAAAGTTGATTTTGATTCTCAAGATCACCAAAGGTGTAAGAGAAAATCATACACAAACTTTAGCCTAAATTAAGAAAATAATGGAAATACAACATTCATCAAAGACTTTAGACAAGTTAGAAAAATTGATTTAAATCAAAACCTGTAAAAAGAAGTCAAAAAACTTGCAAAACAAAAAAACACTAAAATTAGATTATGGAATTTCCTGGAATCTGAGCCAAAATGTTACTCAGAATGCTAGTACAATCCTTTTAATAGTAGCATAATACTCGTAATAGTAGAGCAATCCTGGAAACAATAACGCAATATTAGCAATGATAACGCAGGGGAAACAATAGTAGCTCAAGGTGATTTCCTATGCAAAAAAAGAAGAAAATAATTTAAGGCTAGCACAGGCAGAGAGATACTAACACAAGCCTAGTTTAACAATAGTGTGTGAGATACACTGAGGTCAAAATTCCTTACAACGTGAGTGCAAGCCTAGAAATGGTAACACAATCATCTTAACCCTAGTGCAATTATCTTAACATTAGCACAAACCTTCCAAAACTAACGTAGGGGTTCAAATGATAATGCAAGGTACCTGTGCAACGTCAAAAACTTGGGATTTTGACAAAAATGTGAAAATCTCAAATATTTACTGATTAACTTCAAATTTGGCAGCACCTCACCTCCTTTATTCCTGCAAAGAGCACTCAACACATGCAAAGTTAACAAAACAAGTTAATGATCACAATATTTATCAATAAATGCTTAAAAGAGGGTTAGTAAAGCAAAAATTAAACTAAAATACAAAAACTTGAAATAAATGCATGAGACAATGGAGTAAGTCCCATTAGGCGTGTCAAATTTATGTATTCTAAATAAGCTAAGATAATTTAATGGAAACTAACACCAAGTAGTTTCAAATGAACTAGGCTACTCTACCATTAACATTATGATAAGGCTATGGAAGATAAAAAATCTTGAACTAATGCATCCAAATGGAGCTTTGAAAACATGAAGATCGTTCTTACTAAATTTTATATTTCTTCTAAATTCTATGTTTCTCCTTAATATCAAAAATATATCAGAGGATGGTTATGTCTCACAAGAGGAAAGGATCTCTCCAAAATGGCTACAAGGTCAGGTATGGATCTTCCTTTACTACTTTAATGCAAAGATTGAATGAATGGAGGTAAGATTAACAAGATTATTCAATGGTGGATAATTCTCTTATCAATATGCCTATAATAATCACTATTCAAAGCATGGTGTAAGTTTGGAAGGAAGGGGGTAGGTCCTTTATATAGATTTCCAATTTGGGAGAAGCTAGAAACCTAGTGAATGTGGGACAAAGGATAAAGTAGAATTAGAAGAGATAAGATTGATTATAGGGATTTGATTGGAATTAGCAACTCATGGGAGTTGGAGATGATTTAATTAATCGGCTAGGATTAATTAATAGGCCAAGATAAGCTTAGAAAGCTATTAAGAGGTGATTTAGAAAGAAATGGGTAGAATTTGGAGGATTTGTAAGAGGGATTTAACTAATAAGAGGGTTTATTGATCAAACAGAGGATTATAAAGACTTAATTAACTAATAATAGTTAATTAATTGATTTTAAGAGGATTATAACTAATGAAGTGTCATTAATTGGCATCCAAAATGGGGTAAAGGCTAGTTAATTAATGAAGTGTTGTTAATTGACCAAAATGGAGGGAAACATTAGTTAATTAGTGGAAAATCACCAATTATAATGGAAATGATGGGAAAGAGGGTAATTAGTGAAATCTTAGTATTAAAACTACATAAGCGGATTTTATGTGTCTATACTAGTCATCACCATAAATCATGGAATCTTGTTATTTAAAGAAACTACATTATTTTTCCATGAATAGGGTATCAAAATTATCACTCTTGGAGGCTTCATCCTTACTCTTAGAAGAGAAACTATCACTACAATTATAATAATTGTAATCTTCTTTAGTATAGAAGCTTTTCTTGTTCTTACAAGACTTCTTCTTGTCCTCGAACATTCTAAAACTCTTCTTGCTAGACCTCTTGGACTGCTTGTCTTCATCATGAGATTCCTCGGCTTCTTTATCACTCTCATCCTTAGGTTTGTGAGGGAAACTATTGGAAAAATGACCAATCTTACCATATTTAAAACATTTTAAAGGCAATTTACCCTTATACTTACCCTAACTAGTCTTCAAATTCATAGAAAACTTGGAAATCAACTCATCATCATCAATATGAGGAGCATCATCATTGATGGTATTCTTGTCTTTTACCTTCTTCTCATCCTTAAATGTGACTTCCTTATTAATAGATTTAGTATCAATGATCCTCATCTCATAGGTAGGCAAAATTCCATGGAGCTCATCCACTAACATGGTACACAAATCCTTGGTTTCTTTAATGGCTGAAATTTAGGCATCAAACTTGGGATTGAGTGATATCAACAATTTTTACACTACCATAACCTATTTCACCTCTTCACCTAAACCTTTGATGATGTTGACAACTTGATCAACTCTGAGTAGGTATACAACCATATTTTTTTCTTCCTTATGTCTAGAACTTTGTCATCTTTACCTGAGATTCACCTTTATAGATAACATTAATCTTTTCACACATGGCCTTAGCATAGGTACAATACATTACTTTGACAAGTTCTGATTCTCCCAAACCACAAAAAATGGTTGTAGTCATTTTTACACCCATCTCAAAGGAAATAAATCCCATGCGCGCCAGCCTATCACCCAGTGGGTGTTGGGTGCTCACCCGAGGCATGCACAGGTGCTGAGTCTCTCTTTTATGTGAGTCTAGTGGGAAACATCATCTATGATCCGAGTTTAAGATATTTGAGAGGAAATAAGACATACAAGCACCATAGAGCTTAGAATGGCTTCTTGATCCTTACAGTCATTCTAGATAGAAAAGAGCTTAACATATTATAGAAATTACACCAAAATAGAAAGGAAGTTGTACAAGTATTCATACTTAGTTCATAAACATAAATGTAAAAGAGCTATGAATAAGGATGTATGCATCAAAGCCATTAATGTTCATATTCACATAAATTGGTAACCTCATTATATTCATTAGGCCCATTATAGAATGTCACAGAAGGGCAGATCACAGTCATGCATTATAACAAGATTTATATAGCTAGGCTCTCAATAGAAAATTTATAACCCCCAAACCCTTGACATTTTACCCAAGCTAACAAAGTCCTTGCATTATTTCTACAGAGATCCACCCTCTATTCACTTCATTTTTTTTTGCTTTTGCAGGCACTTGTATATATAGCCTTCCTCAACTGCCAAATAATTCTTCTGCGGCCTCAAATCTAACACCAAGTGTCTTAAAGTGGTCCTCCATGGGCACATGCTCCTCCAGGCTTGATCTTACCACTCCTTGCCATCATTTCCTTCTAGAAGCTTCTATTGCAGGGCATATTCCTTCCAGGCCACCCTATTGTCAGGATGGCACCTTTTCCACTTGGGTCATGTTTTTCTTGCATCCTTCCTGATAGGTCATAAATAGCTAAGTCCCAGATTTTGCTTCGTGGGCACGCATCCTGGGTTCTACCAAAACCCTACTTGAACCCTTCCCTACATGCCTTATCTTGTGCACTTTGTTCAACCACGTGTGCTAATGCACCCTTTTTGGACTTAGTTGATATTTTAGGAGTCCAACATCACCCCACACTTTACCTGTTATCCACCCTCAGAAAATTCCTCAAAGGATAAAGAATACACAAAAACTTAATGTCTTGGAAAAAGAATAAAGGGGACAAAGAATGGGAAAATAAGGAAGAATGGGGAATGATGCTACTTAAGAAATAAGAGAGGAAATTTCTTCTGCAAGTCAGCCTCCAGATTGTTCCAGGCATTAACCTCATTTTGTGTTCTATCAAAAAGATCACCTACTAAGGAACTCGCCTGATCAAAACCCAAACCATCCCATTGTGTGCTCATGGTGTTAAATTTTTTCTCTAACTCCTTGCCTATATCCTCTAGTGCATCTATCCTTCATGTAATCTACGAGTATAGTTCCTTTATCTAATTTTTAACTGAGCCTCGTAAGGCCTCAATAAATTCTGATTTATTTCAAACCTCAGCTAGGATCTTTTGTCACTCCGCTCTGTTCCCCTTGTTATTCTCCTAGAACTCTTTAAGTTCTACTTCATCATTTGGCAACTAGCATGCTTGCCACTTTTTCTTTGTCCACGCAGTTTTCATACGTGGCCTCAGCAGTCTGGGAAGTAATCTTTACATCAGCAAAGACCTTGCTGTATTCAGCTATGAGTGCCATGAATTTCAATTTATCCTCCTTTTCTAAATGCACAGACACTTCTTCTGCAGATTTCAAGGCTAGCGGCTACCTCTCCAAGGTGAGGATCCTTTTTAAGTCCTCTAGGCATTCGATGGAAGATGCATACTTCTGCGTGGGAGGCACTAGGTCTGAATGCTTCAATGCTATTGCATCTATAATGGACTCCACATTTTTGTATACTTCATGCACTCTAGCCTTCTCATCCTTTAATTAACGCTGCAACTGGGAACTAATAAAATTTTCTTGACTCATCTCCTTTTTCCTCTTAGCTAGCTCTTCCTCTTTCTCCTCTAGTTCATCTTTCAAAAATTTGAATCTATCATTCCACCCAAAGAGTCTATATTCAACCTCAACGGATACCTTGTTGAGCGCGTTACACAGTTGTTCCTCTGAGAGCCGTTGAGCATTCACCAATGGGTTGTCTCCTTTTGATTCCGGTAATGTTATTATTGCCGCGTGGCTTACTTTGAATTCTGGATCATCAAGATGGGACTCAAATTCCCATGATAGAATCTTCCTTATCTGCGGGTATGTCACCTCCTTATAAAAAGATGACATTGTCAGGAGCTCCTTTGCTGGAACTGTGCTTTGAAACCATGTGTGTAACACTTTGTTTGGGTCATCAATATTACCCATCCCTGGCCTCTCCTCCTCTGCACACTTTCCTCCCAAGTGTGTCCCCTCAGGAATATTTATAGTTAAAGTGGGGCCTCTAGTGCTGCCATGGTCCTTTTCCCCACTCTCCTCCTTATCCTAATTCATCACCATATCGGTGCTGCGTTCCAACTCCTCTTCCACCAAGGTCTCAATGATCTTCTCAGCCTCTCTTTCTTCTACCTTGTTTACCTCTTCGCTCCATTCCTTATCCCAGGTGCCTTCCTCCTCCTGGCTGCCCTTTCTCCATGTGAAGATGTACTCATTCTTCTCTCCTTCTCTCTCCTTTGAGTCATGTACACTGAAAATAGGTTGTTCTTGGTTTACCTCAGGCTCATCTTCCTCATCATCATCCCTTTCACCCTAGTAGGACCCCAAGCTCTCAGTGTACTTAGAATCTGACTCCTCTGTCATCTTTTGCTTTTTCCCAAATGGGGATTCTAGTGTAGGTGACTTTGTCTCTTCTTCTTCTGATGATTCCTTGTATAATGGATCCTATGGCTCCAAAGTCTTCAATTTAACTATGGAAATTTTCTTGCATGAATACATACTTGTTTTGGTGCTTATTCCAGGGGTACCTATTGCCTGTGTATCCACTACACAAGATAATTTATTCTTTCGTTCTTTTTCCTTTTGTCTAGGCATGGGTCTCTTCATGCCAGTTGGGTCCTCAAGTATAGACACCTCATTCTCCAGATACACACCCTTCTCAAATTTGGGTCTTATGTGGAGGTATACTCATGCTGAGGACCCTCCTGTAATAGGAAAATCCATGGGTCTCACCATTTGGACCTCATGCGGCACGTACTTCTCCACGTATGCACGTTTGTTGGGGTAGACTAACACTTTGCACATTTCTCTTTGGTCTTAGTCCATATTACCAAGGTCTAACTTCAACTTCTTGGATTCTTTGAACCTGTTCACTCCCACTTGGAAGTGTTGAGCTATGAAGGCAAAAGGGAGCTTGCACAAAGGGCTTCATGTCTCATCTATCAGTTTAAATCTTCCAAGGCAGAAATGTTGGTACACTAAAAACTTAGCTTCTCCCTTCGTGGTCGCTAGTACTTGTTCAGGGATCCTCCATTATACCCTGAACGCATTCCTTAGGCACATATACTACTTCTCTAGGTGTGCCTTATGTATGACGGTCATACTATCATAGGTGTAATTCTCAAACCTCTTTGCGGGTGAAGGGTCTTTGGCAGGGTACTCCCACATGAATTTTTCTTCTACATCTGACACCCTAATCTTGGAGAAAAAAATGGTTAATAAGACATTACCAAAGAGGATTTTATCACCTTCATGCATGCTTTTGAAAATCTTATCCATGATGAATGCAGAAAAGTTGTAGATGTTGCCCTCTGAAATCCTCCTGCAAACATTCAGCCAGGACTTGTTTACCTGGGTCCATCTCTCCTAGCCATTTATATTTGTCACAAGGTGTGCGGACATCTTCATCACCGTGTCCTTGATGTCCATGATATCAAAGTACCTTGACCCCTATTTGTATGCATAACTGGCGAAGGTTTCCTTAATTCCCTCCTTGTTGCATAGGTCATCCTCCAAAATTTCTCCTTGATAGATGAGGCCTGTGAAATGTGAAACAATCTGAGGGGTAGTGAACATCTTTCACCCTACGAAGTGAAGTTAATCTTCGTGCATGCATGACATCAACAATTGATATAGGCACTCAGGATTTCCAAAGTAGGGAAACTCAAAGATTTGCAATAATCCTAACTTCTCCATCTTCACTTTTACATCATCGTTACAGATGGGAAAACCCTCTGGTGTCCTTTTATTCATCAGGCACACTAACTCTAGTGCCATTTCCTTCTCTATCATTCTCGAGTGATGATTGTAATCATTTACTGACATATTTCTTAAATGGTACTCCCACTCACACCCAAGCAATACTCCATCTGGGTACTACATTTATGCATACCACTTTTCATTTGTATGCGCGATAATTTCTTGTTACTTTCTCTTACCTTTTCCCTTTCCCTTCTTAGGTGTGCCAACCAGTTTCTTGGGTGCCATTGTTTATGTTAACACTTCAACTTCTTTCACTTGCCTTGTTTTACTACCCCTTTCCAAGTTTAGATCTCAAACTGGCGAAGAAACTCTTTTCTGACCCGTGCCCTACATACCAAACCCTAACTAGAATCTCTTTTCACCAGGCAACGCTTCTCCATAACTCTTCCCACACCCATGAATCACTTCCTTTCTGTTTTTTAAATACAAACTAGTTACTCAAGCTCAAATTCTTGCAATTTTTCTTCACACGGATCAACTCTAGAAACCCTAGTTCACAAAATCTCTTCTCTTCGTATACATAAAGTGAATAATGAAATGTTTGAACCTTTATTTATAGTTTTTCCCATTTTTAAGCATTAAATGGTACTTCACCTACCACCATACTTTTAACATTTAATTTGGCTTTTTCTAACAAAGTCTAACTTTTACACCCTAACTCACATGCCCAATCCTGCGCAGACAATCTTCCAACCTTCTGGCGCGCAACCAACTCATCTTGACAAGAGACTCTTACATGCACATAACTAGTGCCAAAGGCACTTCTTCTGTCATGATTTTTTCTCTCACCTACCTCATGTTGTTTATGCACTTCTTCGTCCTCTGTACATGGGATCTAAAAGTAGCCTTATCTTGACATCAACCATCCTTTTCCACCTTTTCTTTCATGCACCTCTTTCAATAGGGCCATTTAACTGGGATTTCCAACACAATCCTCCTTGGCACTTTACCCATGCTTTCCTTCACATCACTCCACCCCACACTTAAATTATGTGCGGTCCTTTGCGCATTCAAAACCCTAAAAAATTAACAAGGTTACTAGTGCTTAAAGCACAAAACAAAACAACAATGTGAAAGGGAAACACAAGAAAGGAAATGCATAAAGGAAATTCTAAACTATCTGGAAAAACAACCTTATTTACAAACACCAAGAAGCCTTATTTATAGTAGGGCTTCAGCCTACTCCCATTGAATTGTCCAGGAAATTTCGTTCCATCTAGCGCTTGTAACTAGCACGCACTCAAATCAAGGATGTATGAGATTAGATAGGGACCCAACCAATGGACCTTTAACTTCTCAGGGTGGCGCAAAAAATTAGAATCATACAGTAAGACCATCTGCCCAACCTCAATTTTTTTTTTCCTAATGTGGTAATCATGCCATGCTTTTTTCTTTGCTTTTTCTACTATTTGGCTCCACCTAGCGAGTGATCGTATTTAATCCAACTTCATCAATTCATCAATTCTCTCTTCCAGTGCTTGCTCATCAGCTAGCCCTCCTGCGCATGCTATTCATAGAGAAGGTAACATGAACTCAACTAGCAGAAAAACTTCCATGCCAAACACCAATTGAAATGGTGTGGCTTTGTTCAACCTTTTATAAGTTGTCCTATAAGCCCATAATATGGTTGATACCTTCTCATCCTAATATTTTCTTCTGATATCAAATTTTTTTGTTAAGGTATGACTCAGTATCTTGTTAAATGCTTCCGCAGTTCCATTTTCTTGTGGGTGATAAGGTGTAGTCTTGTGATGAGCCACCATGAACTCTGCTAATAGAATCCTTAGTCTCATTAAAGAAATGTGTACCCCTGTCACTGGTTAAATTTAAAGGGTAGCCATACCTTGTGATAATGTTCTCCCACAAAAATCTTGCTGCTATAGCTACTGTGCAGTATTTAGTTGGGGCTTCCTCTACCCACCATGTCAAATAGTCCATGTAAATGATTACGTAGCCTGATCTAGTCCTACACGCTACTGGTGCAATAGGGCCTACAAAGTATATTTCCCATTTCTCAAAAGGTTCAACGCTAGGGATAGGGTGCAAAGGAATTTCATCTCTCCTTCTTGGCTTGCCAACGTGCTAATAGTGGTCACACACTTTACAATAGTCCTTGCAATCCTTATAGAGAGTTTCCCACCACAATCCCACCATTAGTAATTTATGTGTGGTGATGTCACCTGCATAATGTCCACCTAAACTTCCTCCATGTGCTTCCTCTATGATGGTGAGGCGCTCATGCTCTAGTACACACCTGCACAAAAATTCATCACGCCCTAATTTTTATAAGTCCTCACTTATCAACATGTAGGGTGCGGCACATATGGCTAGTTTATTTTTCTCTGATGTCTTCATCCCTTCCAACACCACACCTTCCTTTATACATACTGTAACTTCCTCCAAATCTGAGGGTGTGCACTATAACCTAAATAGTTGTGCATCTGGCATGGTATCTTCAATGCTCTCTGTTTCCTCCCCTGAATCAATTCTTGATAAATGATCAGGTCCATACTTAAGCTTCACAACTACCGTGAACTCAAACTCTTAAAATAACAACACCCACCAACATATGCGCCCTTGTAGAATGGAATTATTCACCAAGTACTTTAATGCCATGTGGTTAGTGTAGAAGATAAAGGGAGTTACCAGCAGATACTTCTTGAAATTATGAAGCATCTAGATCATTGACAATGCTCCACGCTCGGTCATAGTATAATTATGCTCTATTGGTGTCAAATTTCTGCTTGCAAAGCATAGGGGGTGATCAACAATTCCCTCACTAGGCTATGTAAGAACTTCCCAAATGGTCATTTCAGAGGAATCTACATGAACATGGAAGGGCTTGTCCTAAGAGGGGAAACGTAGTATAGGCGCAATGATAAGCCTATCCTTCAATGTGTCAAATGCCTTCTGTTGCACCTTTCCCCAATGGAAGGCACTTTTATGTTTGAGAAATTCTTCTAAAGGTGAGGTGATCTTTGCATACCCCTTAATGAATTTTTGATAGTAGTCTGCATGTCCAAGAAATCTGTGCACTGCGCTTTGACTAGTTGGCTCCCCCAATCCCATAATAACTGCAACCTTGGTAGGATCTACTAGTAAGCCCTCCATACATATGATATGCCCCAATAATGTTGCAAAGATGGTAGCAAAGACACACTTATTAATGTTGAGGGATATCCTCAACTACCAACACCTCTCAAACATCAACCTCAAATTATCACAATGGTATTTTACTAGCCCATACACCATCCAATCATCTAGATAGACCTGAAGAAATTCATGGATGAAGTCATGGAATGCCTGTACCACTATGTGCGAGAAAATAACATGTGCATTATTAAACCTAAAGGGCATGACCGTGTATGCAAAAATTCCCCATTCAGTGGTGAAATTTATTGTCTCCTAGTATTCCTTTACAATCCATACTTGGTGGTACCCCAAAAATCCATCCATAAAGGAATAGATTTCACTAACTCCCTCCAAAATTTATTTAGTGAAGGGGGTTGGAAAAGGATCAATGACACAAACTAGATTCAACTCCCTATAATCCACGCAGATCCTAATCCACCCATCCTTCTTGATTTTGATTACCATTGGACTTATCCATTCCGATTCTTAAACAACTTCAATGATCCTAGATGCTATCATTTTTTCTAACTCTTCCTTTACCTTCATGCAAAAATTGGGATTCATTTCGTAGGGTATCTTCCTAACCGGTCGCACACCATCCTTCAGCTTTATCCTCATCTCCCACCTAGGAATGGTGGATGCCTTTGAGCTCATGGTACCCACGTGGGAATAATCCTCAAATTTGCATAAAATATCAATGATCTTAGAGACTTCCTTCTCTGACCAGTAATCTCCAATGGTAGCTTCCTGAGGTTCTTATCCTAAGCCGATGTTAACCTTTTTAGTTTTTAAAGGTTCATGGTAGGTGCGCGCGCGAGTATCAATGTTGTTCACTACCTCGTACGTCCCTACATAATGGTTAACATCCAAGATTTATGCTTCCTCCCCATCAATTACATATACAAGTTTTCCTTTCTCATTTTTCACACATGTGCACTCAAGCTAAACCTCCTCTATTTCCTCTTCTTTAAAGTGTGCCTCCAAAATTGGTTCACCAAGCAAGTCCAGCAACCTATCTTCTGTCATGGCACTATCCCCCATGGTAAGGTGCTTGACCACCTATAATGCCTTATCAACTGATGGCTTGGTACTTCGATACTCAAATGTTTGAATGATGTCAGGTGCTAGCTCTTTCCGATTCCCCATCTAGTGGAGTGTATCAAAATGTATATACCATGCGTGTGTGCAATCCTATAGTGTAGAATACAATTTTTGCACCCAGAGGGATGGTGGCAAAGCTTCCATGGCTTCCCTCTAGGTTCTCTCACATGCTTGGATGTGGAAAGAGGCGGGCTCCTTACCATGGTATTATTTGATGGTGGTGGGCACATTACTTTTAGAGAAACAAACAAAGAAAGTAATTCTCACTTCACACCATTCTAAGATATTATCTCGATGTGCTTCCCACCAGTTCGCAACAATTCCTAGTAGGACATAACTTAACATCCCCCTTCTTTAATTTTCCTCCATCCACTGAGCTTCCATTTTCTATAAAAATACCTCAGGGGAGGCTTCTCCTGAGTACTTAGGTAGTTCTTTTACTCCTAGGTGCACCTTTGTCACCTTTTTCACCAATCCTCTTAAATGTCATCTAATCAAATTATAGGTCCCATGTGCCCAATTATCACATGCTAGACTAGTGGTGTCACTTACTAACTGAGCATCCTCAAACTAGATAACTCCATTGGTACGATGGATTATCTCTGGATCCCTGATTGAGCACACATATATTCTATCCAAGACCTCTTCTCCCAAAGGTTTAGTATAGGGTGTTGACTTCCCATCAGCCATGGGTATGATGACTCTTTCCTCCTCATTTTCAAAGCTGATGTACCCTTTATTGAACCAAATATCTGCATTGTTCTTATAACACCATGGGAACCCAAGTAGTGCTCGGAAATTTTCTGCCAAGGCAAGCGCCAAGACTTTGACATCCCCAGTAAACTTGGCTCCCTGGATAGTGATAACTACATCCTTTAAGACACCGATGGGAATTGCCTTTGTTTTGTTTGTCATATACAACACATTCAAACACAGTTGTAATGTAGGCCTTCCCATATGATGCCATGCATCCAATGTGAGAACATTGACCTCCGTGCATATGTCAATGAGTAGATTACTCAGCATCCATCCATCCACCATTGCATTTAACATGATCTCCCTATCATAGTCAAGGTTGTTAAGGGGAAGGTTTACATGCAGGACTTGCCTCTCATGCTCTTCTCTGGTGCATGGTACCTTCTCTCTCAACCGTGCCCCTAGCAAGGGAATAAAATTCTCTTGCCTTAGCATTTTACATACTTCCCTGACCTTATCCATGTCATCTCTTAGCACCTCGATCTTTCTTCTTTCTTCCTCCCTCCTGAAATTCTCCTTTAGACACTATATTTCTCCTTGTAAACTCCAAATGATGTCCATGGTATATTGATATACCTCCTTCTGATGAGTAGGATCCAGGTTCTTTCCATGCACCACTTATTCTCTTCAAACCAGAGTCCTATGCCTTGGCATTTCCTTTACGCGCATGACCTATTCTCTCGTTGTTACCAAAATAGGTTCTAATCCTACATCACATGTTACCCATGGCATCCATTGTGTGTTTTTATTATTAATTATTACCATTGTGACACCCTTGTCTTTCTGTTGCTGCTGATTCGTGTGCTCAAAAAACTCAGGGCACTCCTCATACTTATGTTTCTTCCTATACCATGAGCACTGCAATAGTTTTGGGCACTCTCATTTATAATGCTCTGTAGATCCATAATTAAAATAGGTTCCTCATGAGAACTCACTTCTTCCTCCTCCACGGTTACCACGACCATGAAATCCTCCACAAAATCCCCTTCCATGTGTGCCTCCATCTATGCTCTCCTCATAACGGTGATCATCACCTTTAGAACTACTGGCAATGCTGGTCTGGCACACCCCATGGTTAATGGCCTCATAGTTATGGTCAATAAGCCTACAATCCTTAGTATCATGGGTTGTAGAGGTGTAGATCTTATAGTAGCAAGACACATTCTTCTGAATTACACATTGTAATAAGGGACGTCTACTTGCATCATGGTCCCCATGAAAAATTTCATAGTCTACTGTCACGGTGCGTACTGTCCTCTGAGGGAAAATATCCTTGGCATGCCCCTCTACTTCATAATCTGTAAACCATATGCCACTATGAGTCTCATGGGTTGAGTTTGCAGACAACTTCTCCATTTTCTTAGCCATATCAGCAATTTGAGCCTCCAAAAATAGGTGAACACCTGTATTAACACTTCTAACAGCCTCTTCACACAAAGTAGCTTCTAACGCCTTGCGAGGGTTTGTGAAAGTTTTATGAGATAAAAATATCCTAAAAGGACTAATCAACCCTCCAAAAAACCACTAAGAATTATGTGAAGGGTGAATATCATATGATAACTTAGACAAGAGATTTTTAAAGTGAGCATCATACTCCCACACACTCTCTGTTATTCCTTGTTGAATCTCCTTCAGGGCACTTATGCTCTTCTGTTCAAACTTAGGGATGTGGAATTCTACCAAGAAGGCATTCTTTAAAGTAGTATAATCCACCACTGTTTGATGAGGGTCATATTTCCTATACCAGCTATGTGTGTGCCCCTGTAATGTCATTGCAAACTGACTAGCCTTCCACTCTGGGGTTGTGATCTCCTTTGCACGCCATAGAAGTTCACACTTGTAAACATGTTCTGCAGCATCTTTAATACCTCTGTAATTTGGAAAATGTAAAGACATCTCAAAGAATACTTGAGGGGGTGGCTGGGGCCCTTGTCCTCCTGAGCCAGAGCCTTGGTTCCCTCTGGTGTTTCCTCCACCACCAGATCCACCAGATCTACCAGGTTCCATGTCTCCTGAGCCACCAGATCCACTAGAACCTCCAGGTCCTATTCCTCTTGACCCATGAGATCCACTAGAACCACCAGCTACTGTTCCTACTGACCCAGTAGGTCCTGTAGTGGTCATGCCAAGTGTCCCCAAGGTTCCACTAAACTACGCACCAATGACCTATGATGATTCCCCACTACCACTAGTGTACCCCACACCACTCCTAGACGTGAGACTAAAGGCTTGTGTACTTGCTCCTTATCTAAAAATTCCTCTGAATACTAGAATATGTGTAGCGATAGAAGTGGGAAATGAAAAATTTTATCTCCTGGGCATAGATCTATCACTTCCATTAATACCAACTGGGTCAACCATACTCCTTCCTTGATCTGGAAAACCAAGTGCCAGGGTTTAGTCACTAGGTGGGTTCAGATACATGCCAACGAATCTTCTTTCTCCACATGAAAAACTCTCATCAGAAGATGAAGGGGTCTCTTGTATGTGCTTTCCAAGATGGGGTAGCATAGACTTCTTAGGTTCCACATCCTCCATGTGAACCTCAACTCCTTCCCGCAACGTCTTCCTCCATAGATACATCACACTTGCAACCTTGCATTGTCTAGAAATATCCCTTTCATACACTTCACTATAATTGAGTCGTCTCTCCTCCCTTTCTTTTTTCAAAATATATCTGTCATCTTCCTCCACCCTAGCTTCATCGCCCAATGCTTAGAATAGTTTAGCTGACCATTGGAAATGCCTCTAAACTCAAGGTAACAATCAAGATCTTCATTGCCAGAGGGATAACACGTAGAAATGATCCTCTGGGCTCCCACACAAATTCAAAATCAACAACTTCAGGACAATAATATGTAGAAATAACATACTCTAGAGTGTAGGTAGCAAACACACCCTTACACCAATAATCCACAACATGAGTCCATGTCAGATCTGTATCCTGCAGCCTTTGGTATTCTTCTTGGGTCCATATGTGTGATATATAACACTAGCTTGATCTAGACACATATGTTGAGAGCCATTCATACAATTCTACTGGGAAGAAACAGAAAAAAATTTCATACAAATCCTGGTAGAGGTTCTCTTCTACCCATCTACGTGCATTAAACTCATATCTAGTGTTGAATATCTAAGAAAATTCATCCTTCGTTGTCTTGAAACATGATTCAACACTTTCCAAACTTAAACACTATATCATTAATCATTACACAGATCATGATGTATGTCATTTCCCACTACAAATTTGAAAAGAGGTCCCGGCAATGGAACCAAGATGTAGTCATTTTTACACAAATCACAAAGGAAATAAATCCCATGTGCAACAACCTATCACCTAGCAGGCGCTGAGCACTCACCTGAGGCACGCGCGGGAACCTAGTCTCTCTTTTATGTGATTCTAGTGGGAAAAATCATCTATGATCCGAGTTTAAGATATTTGAGAGGAAATAAGACATACAAGCACCATAGAGCTCAAAAGGGCTTCTAGATCCTTGTAGTCATTCCAGACAGAAAAGAGCTTAACAAATTATAGAAATTACACCAAAACAAAAAGTAAGTTGTACAAGTATTCATACTTAGTTCATAAACATAAATGAAAAAGAGCTATGAAGAAGGATGTATACATCAGATCCATTAGTGTTCATATTCACATAAACTGGTAACCTCATTACATTCATTAGGCCCATTACAGAATGTCACAAAAGGGTAGACCAAAGTCATGCATTATAACTGGATCATATAGCTAGGATCTTAAAAGAAAATTTATAACCCCCAAACCCTTGATACATTATTTCCTATGCTTATTTACCAAAGATAACATAGTCCTTGCAGTATTTCTACAAAGCTATGCCCTCTATTCACTTCATTTTTTTTGCTTCTATAGGCACTTGTATAAATAGCCTTCCTCAACTACCAACTCATTCTTCTGCGGCCTCAGATTTGTTACCAAGTCTATAAAAGTGGTCCTCCATGGGCACATGCTCTTCCAGGCCTGAGCTTACCACTCCATGCCATGATTTCCTTCTAGAATCTTCTATCGCAAGGAATATTCCTTCCAGGCCACCCTATTGTCAGGCTGGCAACTTTTCCACCCGGGTCATGTTTTTCTTGCGTCCTACCTGATAGGTAAAAAACAGCCAAGTCCTGGATTCTTCTCCATGGGTGTGCATCCCGGGTTATACCAAAACCCTACTTAAACCCTTTCCTACATGCCTTATCTTGCACGCTTTGTTCAACTGCATGCATCTATGCACCCTTTTTAGACTTAGTTGATATTTCAGGGGACCAACAATGGCATTCATGGCTTTAGAATTATCATGGTAAGCTTTATTACCTAATGCATCTATTGGATGAGTCTAATGAATAGTATACCCATCTATCACTGACTATTAAACATCAAATCTAAAAGAACTTATATAATTCCTCATCCTGATACTCTAGAAGGCATAGTTAGTCCCATCAAACATAGGTTCTTTTCTAGTAGAAGAACACCTCTTCTAACTTGTCATTTTTGTTCTTTAAAGAATTTCCTTCAAGTGGTTAAACTTTTTTCAAAATAACCTTTCCCTGAGACTAATTATCGGAAGCACAATGAATGGGGGGTGAATCAGTCCTTTAACATTTTTTTATTTAGTTAATTTTCTTATGTAAACTATTCAAACTGGCCATTGAATATTCATTAACCAATGCCAACTTATGAATAATGAAACAAACATTCACAAGAACATGAAGCAAGAGATAACACAAGGAAATAAGATATAAAGTGGGAAACCATACAAAGGAATAAATCCCACTGAACCTTTGCATATATTACTCAACAAAAAGGAATATCATGAATATTACACATCACAAGATATTTTTTTAGTGAGGCACCAAGCCCACAGGGAACACCAATCCCTATTCAGTAAGGAACCAACCCTACAAGGAGGATACAACTCCCTAAGATTAAAAATCACCAACTCAACCACCTGAATATGAAGATCACCTGATGTGATTTTTGCTTCAATAATTGATTATGCTCACTTTGTTAGTTCCTTTCACTCAAATCCCTCTCAAACAACTATATATCCTTCTTCGCTAATAAAAACACCTTATTATATATCATACACATCTTCTCATAATCTACCTTTCTTTGTTCTATATCTCTTACAACCCTCTTCACACTCTTCTCTTGTTCACTCAAACATGTCTCTCCATCACTAGCTCAAATGAGAAAACATAACTTTCCTTATATACATGATTCATCTCATACACCGCATTAGGTTAGAAAATACCATTAAGGTTGGTAATATACAACATAAAAAACACATTAAATGACTATTCATAATTCATTTTAAGACCCATTATGTCAGAAAAGATCGTTAGAACCACAAACATGCTCAATTAGGCCTAATATTTAGGTCTTCATGTCCAACGGTCATATTTTGAATCTTAAGGGCACACGACATATTCACCATGACTCCATCAACTCTATATAAGTAACCATCAACCTCTCAACACCATCTATAAGATTTAATAACTCTATAACTTTTGTATTCATCGTATCTCACTCCATATATTAAGAAAATTCTATTAGTTTTAAGAATGTAATAAACCAATATTTAAGAAATAACAACTTCACAACTAAAAAATATTCACAAAGTAACAAGTATCACATCAATATAAATATATTAATATCAGGAACCTAAAAAAACTCAAATCATTCATCAATTCAGGGCATAACACTCTAAAATGACTCCTTATCTGAAACTACTCAAACTTTGTTCTAGGCCACAAGAACCATTCTTCTACTCATCAAGCTCAAACACTCCTAAGACCACTTACACAAAAAATAATTTCATCAACCACTTCACCAAGGACCTGAACAACATAACCAAGCACTAACATTCATATCTTGCACTTAGAAATTCACACTTACATACTTATTCCTACCATCTTCTTGACAAGCCTAATAGGGCTGATTAGGCCACTAGGAATTAACCAAAATACACCAAATTTGATCACACAAAGGGATAAAATAAATTATATTAGACATATATCAGCTATTCAAGATAATCTAACATTGTTACAACATGCAAAATATCAACAACCAAATCATACCCCCATGATTGGTTTTTATGCCTTTGTGCCTTTAGCGGTAAATCCCATCGCAAGACTAATTTCTCTAATTTATTTCATATAATTTTTCCCAATCTATTAATGTAATATTATATTACATCCCAATATTTCTCCCAAATTAGGTCTTTCATCATGAGACTTGCAACACTACTATGTAGCTACAAATATCCATAAAACGTGGGTTTTTTGTAGCTTCTCAATACAATTGAAACCTGAAATGCCACCAACAAAATATTTGAAGAGTCCTCTACATCCTTGAGTCACTACATTAGCTTTCCCAAGACATTTTATGGCCATACCAATCATATAAATTCTCCATCACTCTAAAAATAGGGTTTAGACTTGTTTAACTCCTTAACAATCATTCATAAATTTCTAACGTCCATTTGACCTCATTATTATTGAAAAACCTTATTATCTCTATTCCCTAACATCCACAAAAGTCTTAGAATCCCGTGAAAAGTATACATGTGTGGGTGAACATCCAAATTTGACCTTCAAACTAAAAATGGTAGTTTTCAGAGCTCGATAGAACTTAAAACACTTTTTCAAGATTTGTCCTTTGACCTTTAACCTTATACTTTGCATGCACCTCTATAATGACCTCCCTGATTATATCTAATTATCATTCATGTATTCTCACATATACAACTCACCATACACCATGATGTAACCCATGCATACTTTCCCTGTCTCCTTGCACTTGCTTCAATAGGACCTTGGACATGCATTAAATAGCTGAAATATGACTTTGTACACTTCCTACACATACTATGCAATGTCACATTGATCCACACATGCTCACACTAACCTACTCTACCTCATTGCTCAAGATACTAATCCAAATTCTTATATTAGTTCTAGGATTAGGCCTAAATTGGCTTATTTCAACTCATGTCTCAAGTGAACTGACCTATTTTCCATTTTACATACTCATTAACACCTCTGAAACACTTCTATGAACATGTTAGACCCTATATCAACCTTTAGAGTTAAATCAAAATACCACACAACACCTTGCTTGCAAGAATCATGCACCAAAAACATACATACATCAGGACACCATACAAATAAAACACTTCATGACACAAAATCACCTTACTACTAATCAACTTTCACTCGTTTTTATGGATGACACATCATACTGAATCATATGCCACCTATAAAACATTATGCACTCAAGACTCCCTTTTACATCAATGTTACTTGACATCAATGTCAACAACAATGACACATTATCCAACATCTTCATGGATGAGGAACTTTCACGCAATACTAAAACTCTATAAGATAGAGGAAATATACACAATGCTCACAACTTGATTAATATCTTGGAAATATTTTTATCTACTTGTGCATACCCTCCTAGCCTAAGAAAATAAAAAGGAAGACATTTTAGGCTATAGTACATTCCCTATGTATTGATTAATGGAATTATTTTCAAAAAGAATATTTATGGAGTGTTGCTAATGTGCATTGAAGGTGACCATGTGAACAAGATATTAGAGGAGTTCCATGATGTTTTTTCTAGTGGAAACTTCTCTTCCAAATCCACTACAATGAAAATAATAAAGATAGGATATTTCTAGCCTACACTATTTGTTGATGCACACAAATGGGTCAAAAAATGTAAGGAATGTGATTTCTTCCTAGGTAAAAATATGTTGGATGTCCTTCCTCTTCATCCAATTAAATTTGATCATACATTGATGAGCCCTTTTTATTTATTATTTTAAATGCCTCATCTGTGTATTTTGTTTTTCCATGTATACTCCCATGAACTTGTGTTTCCTGCATACTGCTAAACATATCTGACAAATCTTGAACTTATGGAACTTACATTAATTAATATAATTATTACTAGGTTACTCTATTCTGTGTATTTTGAATGTGCATGTTAATCCCTTTGATACAATGAAATGATTAATGGTATTTTTTCTGAATTCCATACTTGTTTGTAAGAAGTTTTTATATGTTTCCACTAACATGCATCCAAAGAAACTCTATCACAATGCAAAAGGACTCATCCACAGCAACTGACATATAATAACTGAGACTTGCCCATAGGAAATCACTTATAGCCAAAGGAGAACACACACATATAAAAGACCGTGATTTTTGGAAACTTGATCAATGTGGATACTTCACCTACGTTTGCACATGTCAATAAAGAAATAGTTATGACAACAAGAAGAAGATATTGCACCAATACTTAATTATTCTCTACAACTACAACTGTGGAACTAGTTGATTTAACTTGATAACTAATTATTAGACTAAATAGTTAATTATGTTTTTGTATTAGAACACATTTTCTTAATTTTGATTGCATCCATAATAATCTACGTATTTATTGGTAATGATCTTGTATTTAATCAAATTTTAACTATTAGTTTGAATCAATCTCTTCACGTCTCTACTGAATATAAAGGGAATGTCAAGAATGATAGGAATATTGATCCATAATTAGGGAATTGTTGTAAGTTTCATTCTAAATATTCATGTTTATGAATAAAATTTTATTTCTATCATTTTGTTGTAGAAACAAGCATTAGGAAGGGTTAGCACCCAAGGCAAGGCCCACTTGTGGTTTGCTAAACCCCCTTTCCTTTTCGTTTGTTGTTTTAGTTACTTGCATGCATAGATTAGAAATACAATGGTTTATTCCTTTACTTCTGTTATGATTTTACTAACTTTATTGATTAGCTGTAGAATCTAATTTCATCTAAAAATTAGTTTATTTATAGCATTGTATCTTCTAATTGTTGTGATAGAAATCCTTTAGTTTATTCCTCTTAAGCACATGTAACTGTGTATACAACACTTGCATATTTAAAAGTTAATGTCCCTAGGTCTGATGAATAAATTACTGTGGATTAGTGAACAACATATTAATTTCTGCAATTTAATTTGGACCACCATTTTTGGTGTCATTTCCAAGGACAATGCCAAGGTATTAGGTTTTTATGAAGTTTTTTCATTTCTTTTAAGCGATCTAGGTTTTAGGAATTCATCTCGAACTAGAACCCCCCACTAATTTCTATTGAATGAGTTTAGTAGTTAATGTATGCACCATCCAAGGGATGCCAATGGTAGATTTTTACCTAATCCACAAGTAGCACAAATATATTTATTTACCTCTAAATATTATGAAGAATAAACCTTTGTACTAGGTTTTATTTTCGAAGACAAACCCCCAAGTGACATTTCTATAGCTTCTCTCGAGAAACTAGGGATGACATAAGAAGTAGACTAGAATTCTTGAAATGGGGAAACCACCTTTGAGTTCCCCATCAATGAGAATAATTCACCTGATTGTATGAAGAATATTTCTCCATCGGCCTTGCCAAATTTCCATGGAGCTATTGTAGAACATCTAGACACCTTTCTCTTTGAGTTTGTTTTTTGTGCAGGAGCTATGATTATACCACTGATGTACATAAGTTAAAATTATTTCTTGCAACACTCAAAGATGCATCATTAAGGTGGTTCATGGGATTGGGAAGGAATGTTGTTACCACATGGGCACAAATGAAGAAGAAGTTCCTCAATAAGTACCAAGACTATTGCAAACCAAGCAACATAGGAGGTGATGAAATCAATAGGATGAAACAAAAGGAGGATGAACCATTAGAAGACTATTTGGAAATTGTGTGCATGATTTTCTAAACTAAGCTAATGAAAATAAAGACTAACACCTAGTAGTATTAATTAAAAAAATTAAGAAAAATACAAAGCACCATCAAGATAAGAATTAAACAAGGTTAAACACTAACATTTATCATATTAGAAACTTTGAAACTTAATATGCTAGTTGTCTAAATCCTCTATTCTCTTAATTAACAAAAAAATCAAATGGGTGAACCTATGTAGGCTCCATGAAAAATCAAAGTGGTTATTCTTGATATTCCAAGAACCTAGGAATGGGGGCTTATCAAAGTTGGGCTAAAAGACCCTTTTGACACCTCCCATATGACCTAAGAACTTTTGGCTAGAAAAAAGGCTTAACTCTCCAAGTGGTGAATTCACAAGAAAACAAAGGAAAGATTTTAGTCTATTTTTCTATATGCTTTCCTTTTGTCTTCTCAAGAATTTCACCACTTGGAGAGTTAAGCCTCTTTTCTAGCCAAAAGTGCTTATGTCATATGGGAGGTGTCAAAGGGTCTTATAGCCCAACTTTGATAAGCCCCCATTCCTAGGTTCTTGGAAAATCAAGAACAACAACTTTGATTTTCCATGGAGCCTACATAGGTTCACCCATTTGATTTTGTTGTTAATTAAGAGAATAGAGGATTTAGACAACTAGAATATTAAGTTTCAAAGTTTTTAATATGATAAATGTTAGTGTCTAACCTTGTTTAATTCTTATCTTGATGGTGCTTTGTATTTTTCTTAATTTTGTTAATTAAGACTACTAGGTGTTAGTCTTTATTTTCATTAGCATAGTTTAGCAAATCATGCACACATTTGGCATGCCCAATGGGACGGAAGATTAGGGGTGGGAGAAAAGTGATGCAGAAGAAATATGGAGGAGTGGAGAGAATATCTTAGCCTCTAGCCACTGTTTATTGGAACAATTTTGATGTCATCATATTGCCAAGAGATTTACATCAGTAGTCCTTATTAAAAATATAAACATACGACAAAAGTAGAATGACATGAAAAGCCATACTACGAATAATTTTTCATTTCTAAAAACATAAACCCTATGCAACATACAAAATGCAATGCAATATGAGAAGGAAACAAGCTCATTAAATAGGGAAAATAAGTACGAATGCACATATCCAACCCAACAACATTTGAGACAGTTGTACAAATGCTTTATTATCAAAATGAAGAGATCCACATGTTCATGATAGATGAAAAGGGTTAAAAATGATTCCTCGAGAAAGGATACATGAAAGGGGAAATAATGATGGACACGAGGTCCAAGTAAAAATTGTTGTGCGCAATGAAACAACACCAGGAAACAAGATGTGCCCCAGAGTACAAATGAAGCAAGCAACTAGCTTTGTGAATGGTTGTGAATCCAACAATCCATGAGTCGTATTAATCGGGGAAGATGTGAAACAAACTAGTAGGATATGGAGAGGATGCCATGCGTAAGACACAAGTTTCAGCTGCTATAAGTACAATACCTATTTTTGTAGATTTTTTTCACTTTTTTGGATTTTGTGAAAAAAATTGTCATGTTTTTGGATTTTTGACACGAGATATATATATTTTTGTTTTTTTGTGTTGTTTTCCAAGAGATGGTGGATAGTAGAATAAAATAGAAGAAATAGAATGAAGGGCCTAGGCACAAAAAAATATGCCCCAGGTGGAAGAAAGAAAAAACAAGTGACAAATAATGTCCTTGTTTAGTGGAAAAAAAATAATAAAATAATTATTTTTGAAAAAATAACTATTTACGAGAGTGTGGATAAGAAGAAAAATCACCTAGGAGCAATAAAATTGTCCTAGTGGGAAGAAAGGGGGATTGGATAACAAAAAATGCCCCAACACAATGAAAGATAAGAGAAAAATAATTATTTAATTAAAATAATTATTCAATGGTGAACAACGGAGAAAACGGCAGTCGAAACAAGCTTCCAAGACTTCATGGTGGTGAAAAACAAGTTGATATACCCCACCCGTGGGGGGTAAATCACTGTGACCAATTCACTTTTACTGACCACCATTGAGATTTTATCATGAGGCTCTGATAATGATGAGGACGATGGTGATCACACAAGATCAATTGATGTGGGTAGACACAGTTTGAGTGTACCAGCGGCACTCCGACGATGGCACCTTTGTGAGTACTCAACCTTTACCTGTCAAATTTGTCATTAATGCCCTAAAATTAGTAATTAGTGTTAGGGGTCATGTCAACGTGTATGCACGTAGGTTCATGTGTCAAGTTGGAGTAATAAGCATCTCTTTGGGGGTGTAGGTGTCCTAAAGCATATGCGCGCACGTGTAGACACACACATTACACACCCACACATACACACACACACCACACATGTGTGCGCATGTGCATGTGCCAAAAGGAGAGTACACACACCAAAGGGAGAGCACACACACCAAAGGGAGAGTGAACACACTAAGGGGAGAGTGCACACACTAAGGGGATGCACGCGCACACACTCAGGGACACGAGTGATGGCGAAAGTGCCGAAAGAGTGGAACACATGCCCGAAAGGGTGTGTAGGTGCATGAATGATGGCACAAGAACCCTAAGACATTTACACACATGCACATGCACCAAAAGGGAAGTTCACATGCCTAAAAGGGTGCACAAGCATCCTAGGCCAATGGAGGATAGACAAGAAAAATGCCAAAAAGATGACACTTAGAAGACAATGTAGGATTTTTGGGTTAACCCTAAAATGATAGATATATTTTTAGAAGAAATGTTAGTGACTGACGAGTGGATTGATATTTTTCAGAGATGATTTCCATTACTATAGACGTAGGAGCATCATTCCAAAATGTGGAGTTAGAGGGGAGCATACATCATCGAGACCAGTGAACTATGGCCATACTTTTAGAGGTGGTGGGGCGAGGCCCCATAGCTCGTATGTCATCCATCATTTTGGACCATGGATTACTGACTGCATTAGCTGAGTGATGGCATAGTGAGATTTAATGTTTTAGACTGCCTACTAGGGAGATGAATGTGACCCTAGAGGATGTATCGTGGATTCTCTAGATACTAATCATGGGTAGTTTGATTAAGTACACCTCCGATATAGGGAAAATTAGAGTAGATTGCAGCGACCTTTTTGACATAGACGACATTCTGCATGACAGTATGAATTTTTCATTGCACAAGTGTATTTTTGACCTAACACTACATCGGGGCCCCCTATACATCATGTCACTTATCAGTGGTTTTTTCTCACTGATAAGATGGTGACATATTTCCTGAGAGGGCTACTACCATTAGTACATGGCATTTTCAGTGGTGAGCATTATTGCTGGGGGCAGTGCATACTGGCACACTTGTACTGGGATTTATATTTGATCACTTACCACTGTCAGAAGATAGTGGGGCCAACCTTATTGCTACAAATTTGGTCATGGGACCACATTACTATCAGATGCCCTATGGGTACTTTGCACATTCGAGACCCAGAGGAGCCATCTTACATGGTTTGGGTATTAGTAGGTGGTGATGTATGAGGCCACCTAGGTAGCCTATACAAGTATCGGTGAGATTTTGAAAAGTTGTTGAAGAGAGACATTATATGGAGACCCTACAGGAACATTCAATGGCTAGAGGATTCCATAGAGCTTAGTGTGTGCTCAGTAGAGCACTTTATCCTTGGCAGTCACAGCTACATCATAGAGTTGTACAGAGTTAATAGGTTCCAGCGACAACTTGGTATAGTACAGGGGGTTCCGCAGCCTGACATATGGTATGCCTGCTGAAACTCAGAGAGGCATACTATGGGTCCACGCATACCGGTGGCCCAAGCCAGGGTGACTTTCTTATAGGTGCTCCCATAGGTATGGGACACAACATGACAGGTTAGTGATCTAGGTACTACAGCGGGTTATTATACTTGGTATGCCGCTATCTTATCCCAACATTTGACCATCCCAAAGGAGGCCTGGGAAGTAGGTGCTTGACTACCTAGAGATATTTGGCACGACATGGAGTAGAGAGAGGGTGCAGTAGGTCACGATCTAAAGGATCCATTTGATGGATTACCTCATGATGAGAAGGGTGCCCCACAGGTACAGGGACCTAGGTCACAGGGTCCAGGACAGGCACCTACATAGCCTTCTAGGCCTCGAGTTTTAGATCAGGGGTATTCCTCCATATCAGTATAGGGACATGTCCCAGTGGCTCAACCTACGACACATATAACCATGTTACAACAAAAATTATAGTTAGCCTTAGCAAAGTGAGACCTGGTCATGGTAGAGAGAGACCAGGCCTGAGCTCAGATTGTAGCAATGATAGTTGAGTAGGATCAGGCATGGGCCCAGGAAGGCCAAGGAGGTGATAGCATAGTGCACTTTCAGCAGGTAGGTTAGATGGCCACACGGATGGCACAGGTGATAGATCTATACCAGCAGATACAGGCCCAACTCTAGCCCATGATACTTAATCGAGGTAGGCTGAGGGCTGAGCGCATAGTGAGCCAGGCCGAGCTTTCCCGAGATTCAGTAGAGATAGCATCCTGCCAAAGCATAGAGGGTACAATAGTGACTTCCCAGACACAGATATTTGGCTACAATAGAGGGAAGAGCCTCGTATTACAGGTCCTTATACTTTGAGGTAGTTTTAGATGAGCGAAGAGCACCTTCCTATAGTCAATAGTCAAGTAGGGGCACTAGATATGAGATGCCTTAGGCCTCAGTGGATCAGTCATGTCCAGGGAGAGCCACCGATGCCCATGTCATGCTGCCACCATGAGACAGCTTGGCTACTCCTTCAGAGGGCTCGAGTAAGCCCTGATGTTTTTTATTTCCACATACACCTCTTGAGGAAGGCTATGAGTAGATTGTGCTCTATGTATAGCATTTTGTATTTGTACGCTAGTTTTGACACATGCCTATGATGAAGGCCTTTATATTTAGTGATTTGATGTATCATTTTATTGTACGCCTTCAGATGAAGGCATTTTTTATGTATAGTAGTTTTGATACATATCTCTGATGAAGGCATTTCTGATGTACTACCGTGATGTATATCCATTTTTGATACAGATATACCACACATGTATTATATGGACATTTGTGACATTAAATATGTGTATATGAGATGGACATTTGTTTATTATTTCTCATAGATAGATAATTATTTTTATGGTGTTAGATGATTTGATTTGACATGTATATGTATCAATGATCTTGTTGATGTATCACATGTGTTTTGATTTCTAGATGATTGATCTTGTAGAATATATCAAATGTGTTTTTGTATGTGATGTGCCATACTTAGTGGACGGGATGACATGATGATATGGGTGCAGGGGGGATAGATTTTTATATTTATGATCCCTCTTGCCCCCATTTGATGATATGATATGTGATGATTAGCTTAGCATTCATGTATGATGTATACTTAGATTTTTCCTAATATATGATGTATAAATGATGTTATATGTGATGATGGTGATGGTAATGTGATGATGTGATAACAAAACAATGCACATGTAATAAACACAATCAAATGGTAACAAAGAACACAATGAATTAACATAATAATGCATCATGATTCACTAGCATGTAAAAACATACCTCAATATGCACAAGTAAGAATGAATCTAATCTAACCAAGAAAAGATGAATCCTAAGAAAGTATGCCCAAGCAACAAACAACCTAGAAGCACATATATGAAGTAACTATAAAAGAAAACAAGAAAATAAAGAAACAAGACAATGCAAGTAAATGTAAGTAAATGTTTTTGTAATATTTGTTTTCGTGCAACAATTTTCTATTGTTTTTGTTTTATGTGAAATTATTTTCTATTGTTTTTGTGTTGTTTGTGAAACAATTTTCTATTGTTTTTGTGTTGTTTTCCAATGGTTTTCCAGAGTTATGCATAAGTAACCAAGAAAGTGTAGATGCCCCCAGTGTTAGATGGGGAATATACAAGGGCAGAGGCCACACACTTATGAACAAGAAGGTGGAATCATTGAAATTCCCCAAGCATAAGATGGGGAATATCGAAAGATTGTGCCGCTCATAGATGAATAAAAGAAGACAAATCTAGATCAAGGCTTGAAAAGATTAGGTTCACAGGGAATCTTGAAGGTAGAACTAGTGCTAGGCCAAGTAAAATTACCCTCTAGATGTAATATTCTTGTGAACAACGAATCCTCCCAAGGTGCTAGAAATCGGTTTTCATTCTGTCCCTGCCTATTCTTCTATCTATTTCTCACCTTTTTTGATCGTCGATCATCTTCCTTCATCACCCTATCAAAACTCGAGGGGGCATCTCTCCCTCCTAATAATTTTTCTTCTACCCCTTTAAAATTTCATCCATATACTATCTTTGAAGTGGTGTCACTCACGCCACCCCAAAGAGGGGCAAATGTAGACACCCATAATTACGCCTAAGCTATTTAAATACTTAAATTGTGCTAATTATCTCCCTTCTTACAAAATGGTGACATATCATCAAAAGCGCTCATCTTCACTCTTATCGTCGTTAGTTAATTACAATACACTAATTAGTTAAGTCACCTATCCAACAAATAACCTAATTAATGACCTTCCAGTAATTAATCACCCCTTCTATCTAGACTAATTAATTTTTATTAATTAATTATCTTTCCCTTTCATTTAACCAATAAATCAATATTTAATTGATTTAATCCCATTCTAATAGCCTAAATTGTACTAATATTCCTCTAATTAGCTTCTATAAGCTTACATCTACCTATTAGTTAATCACCTTTGATTAATTAAAGCACCCCCAAATCCCATGACTTGCTAAGTATAATCCTTCTAAAGTAAGGCTACCGTTTATAAAGCAACCTTGTCCATTCCTACTCTTGTTTTACTTTTTATCCCACATGCAAAGGGATGAAGTGTTTCCTTTATCCATTGGGCTATATAAGGAACCCTCCTTCTACCTTTATACCTACACCTAAACTTCTTGAGAAGAAAAAAGCAAAGCATATAGCAAAATAGACTAAAAGCTTTCCTTTGCTTTCTTGAGAGTTCACCACTTGGAGAGCTAAGCCTCTTTTCTAGCCAAAAGTGCTTAGGTCATATGGGAGGTGTCAAAAGGGTCTTGTAGCCCAACTTTGATAAGCCCCCATTCCTAGATTCTTGGAATATCAAGAACAACCACATTGATTTGCCATGGAGCCTACATAGGTTCACCCATTTGATTTTTTTGTTAATTAAGAGAATTGAGGATTTAGACAACTAGCATATTAAGTTTCAATTTTTTTAATATGATAAATGTTAGTGTCTAACCTAGTTTAATTCTTATCTTGATGGTGCTTTGTATTTTTCTTAATTTTGTTAATTAAGACTACTAGGTGTTAGTCTTTATTTTCATTAGCTTATTTTAGAAAATCATGCACACATAAAGGTTCATTTTATACATTCAGAAGTCAAGACACACCACTGACATACCACTTGGGTCCCTTAAATTACTCTTTTTGAAGAGACTTAGTGAAGAGGACATGGATTCTCTGGATCTGATAGGAGTAGGGGACTTTTCAAAATCTACTTTCGACCAAATCTTTGAGGTCTATACAAATTATTCAAGAGATAATATGAAGAGGGTAAGGAATGTAAGATCAAGAGGTGGATTATATACCAAAACAATGGGGGACATATCTAAGTCAGATATTATTATCATATTAAAAAACATGAAGCAAGAGATTGTCAATGATATGGCCATTCAACTGGATGCTCTACATGCCAAAAAGAAAAAAGAAGATGTAGATGCAACACTCATAGATTACTGTCATGCATGAAGAATTAAGAAATCAGACTACAAATGTAGATAATAAGCCATCATTACTCAAGAAGGAGAGGCTTCACCTGATTTCAAGATGTTGGAAATAGAATATGGGAATGTTTTCTATGTTTCTCAAAGGAAACCATGACCATTGAGGCAAGGAGGTATGACACAGGACACTATGCATTCATTTCAAAATTGGTCTAATAATTCATATATACAAACCCCAACCTTTGGCTAACCCTCAACGTTGGGCACCATATCCCAACTCAATATCAATATTAGTGGACAACCTCAATTCCATTGCCAACCATAACAACAATGGTCAGTAACCTCCTTAATCATGGACAACATCCTTAGAATATGAGTGACAACAATGGAATAACCCAACTCCTAATTACCAACAATATTATCCATGAAAAATCCTTATCAATAGCAGATATCAAGCTCTAATTCCAAACCCCCAAGCAATATCCTAACCAAAAGCTACACAACTACCTACTCAATCAATGTACTGAATCCTAACAATAAAGCTACTTAGTTCAGCCTATTCCACTAAACCATCTTAATACCCTACCTATTCTATTGATATAAACAATATCCATCCTCACTCAGGAAGAGAACTTCCTTCACTAACTAGACCTACAATTACTGAAATTAAAGAAGAACCAAAATGTCTACATGATGACCCGCAACAAGGCTAGAATATGCTACAAGATGATCTGTAACAACCTGCGCATAAATCTATTAAGGATAAAGTGTAGGGTAATGAGCCACCATTTCCTAAAATGTTACAAGAAAAACAAATTGACCTCATATCAGAATCTGATTCTAAATTTTTCAATCAACTCAAAGACATTTGTGTCAAAATACCATTGACTCAAGCTATTAAGGATGTGCCCATCTAAGATAAACTAGTTAAGGACCTATGCATGAATAATATAGGAAGGAAGAGGAGAGATCGATCTACTGTACATGTCATTAGACAACTAGTTGATATTTTTATTGGGAATTCAGTTCTTCCAAAGTATATAGATCTAGACATCCCTTTAGTAAATGTTACAATCAATGACACAGTGATTAAAAACAATATCATTGACTTAGGGGAAAAAATAAATGTAATGACATAACATATCATGGATGATTTGAAGGTTGAAGGACTAAGACCAAAAACCACAGTCTTTTAGCGTGCAGACAGATCAATAGTTAATCCTAAAGGAGTTCTAGAGGATGTGGTAGTAGTGATAAACTGCTCAGAGTACCCTGTTGAATTAATTTCTCTTTAACCAAAAGAAATTTTAGAAGGATGTCCTATCAGCCTAGGCAGACCGTGTTCAATAACTGCTAATGCATTCATTAGATGGAGATTTTTTAATATGATCATCTCCAATGGAAGTGGTACCAAAAATCTTATGCTTTACCCCCTACATAGCTATTCAAAGAAGAAGACCAAACCATTTAGGTGGAAGAACCAAAAAAATACCAGAGCTCACTTCGATAGCTCATGATGCTGTAGAATTCATACATAATAGAAGGAAAAGAGGAGGATATTGTTCTTTCTAATGTTCTATAGAATAATTATGGTAAGAATGAAGAAGAAGATGGAAAATTACAATGTATAAGTTGTCTTGAAAATCAAATCTTACTGCAATAGAGTATTATGAATGTTCCAAGTAAGAACTACATCCTACACCAACTTCTTCCAAATTATTTTATATTGAATTCTGTAAGTAGTAGTGAATACGTTTCATGATTGATCTTTCTAATCAAGTGGAAATTGCACTAGTATAAGCCACTAAATGTGAACAAAAAATTTGAGCATGAAGATAAGAGCAGTTATTAGTTTCTCTTCTTCAAAATCATGGAAAATACAACATTTGCATGGGACTATGGAGACATACATGGAATCCATCATAATATTTTTACCCATAAAATATACATCAAAGACAAATGACAAGCCAATAAGACAACCATAGAGGAGAATTAACCCAAAATTGAGTGTATGTAGTGAAAGAAGAATTAAATAAATTATTGGATGCTGGATTCATATATCAAATTTTAGACAGTCAATGGGTGACACCCTTTATTATTGTACATAAAAATTAATGGTAAATGGAGAATCTATTTGTAGACTACAGGGAGCTGAATGATAACAACAAAGAAGGATCATTTTCCACTCCATTTTTATTTATTAAGTTACTTGACCCATTCTTGCTGGTAAAAGTATTTTTCTTTTATATGGATAGCTATAGATGGCTATAACCAAATTCAAATTACACCAGAGGATTAGGACAAGACCACATTCACATGCCCATGGGGAAATGTTTGCATACTTTGTTTTTCCCGTTGGTCTATGAAATGCACCTACCACATTTCTAGAGAGAAGTTCTTAACATCTTCTTAGATATCTAACCAATGACTGCATGGAGGCATATATGGATTATTTTACAGAACATATAGAATTACTTTTGATGAAGCAATGAAGAACTTAGATAAGTTTCTCAAGAGATGCAAGTAGCATAAATTATCTTTTTGAAATGAATTTTTTTATATGATGATGTCTAAGGGGATAGTGTTAGGTCATTATCTATCATCTTCTAGAATCCAGGTAGATCTAACAAACATATTAGTGATTATAAACCTACCAAAACCTAAAAAATAGAAATATGTAAGGAGCTTCTAAGGGTCATGTTTGGTATTACCGAAGATTCATTTCAAGATTTCAGTTTGAATTGTAAAAGCATTATATTTTTGTTGGGAAAGGATCTTGCATTTGTATGGATAGAGAAATGTGAAGTTGCATTCCAAACTTTGAAGAAAATGCTAACTTTTGCACCTATTTTAAGAGGACCAGATTAGAGTTTTCCATTTCATATAGACACATTGATTCCTCAGATCACAGCCATTAGAGTTGTATTAGGATAGAAGGATGGGATACTCAATTATGCAATCTATTATGTTAGTAAGAACCTACCACACACTATTTCACTTAACTATACAGTCATTAAGAAAATAAGTTAACATGTTTGTTTACGCCATCAATAATTTTAGGCACTACATCACAGACTATCCATTAAGGTTTATTTACAGTAGATCATGCTTACCATTAAATATCTTATCAAAAAACCATTTGTGAAGTAGTAGGATAATCTAGATGGTTGTTGTTGTTACAAGAGTTTGATGTAACAATTGTGGATAATACTTGGAAAAGACAATTTTTTAGCAGATTTTCTCTCAAGGATGGAGAATGATAATAAAGAAGCAATGGTGGATGATTCTTTCCCCGATGAGCACTTATTTTCCATTTCCACCAAGAAACCTGTGGTATGCTAATATAGCCAACTATTTGGTCTCAGGTAAGACACCTCCACACTATCTATATTCTGCAAAGAAATATATTGTTGAGAAAAGTGTGAAATTTTTCTTGAATAGTTGGCTTCCTATTCCACGCAGGGTAGGATAATGTTATGAGAAGATGTATAGATGATGAGGAAATTTATAATGTCCTAAAATCCTGCCATAGTGAGTCATGTGGAGGACACTTGTACTGTAAAAATAACAATGCTAGAAAGTATTAACAATATGGATATTACTAGACCTACACTACACAAGGATGCAACATTGAATGCAAGAAGATGTGTTTAAGTGCCAAATAATGGGAAATGCTACCAAATCAGATGAAAAACCATCGCAGCCTCAACTAGTATTGTATCCATTTGAAAGATGGGGATTGGAATTTATTGGTCCCATAGATCCTAAGTCTCAACAAAAAGAGTACATTCTGGTGTGCACAGACTACCTCACCAAATGGATAGAAGTGAAAGCGTTACCAAATTAGAAAGAGTGAAAAAATTGTACAAAATTACTATATGACTACATCTTTACAAGGTATGGAGTTCCAAGAGAGATTTTCATAGATCAAGGTACCCACTTCACTACTGAATTTATTGCTGATTTAGCTACAAAATATGAAATTAGGCATATGAATTCTACACCTTCTCATTCATAATCCAATGGCCAAGCTAAAGTAACAAATAGAGAAATTGAATCCATCTTGACAAAGACCATTGCATTGCATAGAAGGGATTGGTCAGAAATATTTCTAGATGTAGTTTGGGCATTCAATACCTCATGGGAAAAAACAATTGGATTCACATCTTTTGAGCTATTGTATGGTAATATTGTTGTTCTAACTATTGATTTTGAGCACAAGACATTAAGAACTGCATTGGAATTGGGAATATATTTGTCTGAATCTTAGAGGAAAAGGATTATTCAAATCAATGAGTTGGATGAAATGTTTAATAATAAGGTAGGTTGTTCATAATACAAAGGTGGTACACAAGCAAAGGATCAAGTAGTAGGACAGGTTAGTCAAAATAAGGAAATTCTAAGAAGGTGATTGGTATTTTCTCTTTGACTCAAAATACAAGGACCATATGGGAAAACATGGGACAAGGTGGTTAGGTCCATATGATATTGAGAATATCTTTCCTAATGGAGTTGTGAAACTCACCACCATTTATCCTATGAGATTCAAAATACTGTTAAATGGTCATAGATTGAGGATTTACAAAAATCCAACTGATAGGAGCACCTTCATCACACAGTTTAGAGGAGGCCAAAACAAGATGGAAATGAGAACATCATAATTGAGGTCAGAAGTTGAACCTTCTAGTTCACCTTCTAAAGTTTTGAAGGAATGAGATCTTCAATGGCCTTGGTATATCTAGCTTGTTAGATACCCTAAGGAGGAATAAAATTGATGTGATCAACCTTCATGGTGATCATCACCACTCACTAACATGTTTTATTTTATTAGTATTTCCATTTTTTAGGATTTAGTGTATTTGTGGTAAGGAGCACATAATATCTGATGAAAGGAGGTGGTGCAAATATTAGAACGTCCACTTGCAACAACATGCAACCAAAGCCCTGTTTTGATTTCCTATTTGGTAGAACTTGATATTGTATGAAGATTCAAGAAACCAACTAAATGGACTAAAAGAGATGAAGACAATTGAAACTGAAAAATTCAATCTTACCTCTCCAGGAATCAATTGAATTCATTATGGAGCTTATTATATACAACAACACTTGCAGCAATAGATCCTACAATAACACTACTTAAAGAAACACAATACCTCAACATGTAATCTCATGCATGTAGTCAAGGGCATAAAATCCAACAAGGCACATGTCACAATCATTTGGCATACATATCAAGTTAAGTGCACTCAATATCCTTTGATAAAGTAATGCTAGAATAATTATATGTAATTAATATATGTTCCAAGTCATCAATAAACTTTATTAACCATAATGTTCTACCACCTTCTATAATGTGACATGTCTCCCACGTCACCCCATGATATCAAAAATCCTCAATTCACATGGGGATATCCTTCAATTTAAATTAATGCTCACTTTTTCAAGTTGTGTGTAAAATTGATCATAAATTTTGAAAATGTAAACACTTGAGTTCTTCTGATCATTTGAATTTTGCATAATCAATTTAAAGTGTAAGACCTCTTACTTCATAGAGCTTAAGGAAGTTACAGAACTTAACAATGGGGGAGACCTGATTAGAAATGAACCTACAGACCACTCATAGTTTCTTAATCAACCACAAATTCTATAGTACTTTCATGATAGTGGTTGGATGGATTACATTAATAAATTACAAGGTTTCAATGAGTTGATGGTCACACAATTTTCTACCACCTTCAAGGATGAGAAATTAATAGTACAGGTTTTAAAAGTTAGAGTTTATGATGAAATATTGGCTGCAGTCACTGGAATACTAGGGGAGGGTGAAATATTTCTTGTAAAAGAAAATCTAGATGAATCTCGTGCAGATTTTAGAGACGAGGATGACAACTTTATGACAGATAGACAAGGTACTCTATGAACTTGTTTAAAACCCTTTTGGGAAGATGTGTCAAACTATATCATAAAATGTTTTACCTATGAGGGTCAGTATTCAAGGCTAAATATTGTCCATTTTAAACTGATCAATCATTTAAATAAATGGAAGACATGTGAATGTTCCTAATTTCTTGCATGAGATTTTGAAGAAGATGAGTAAGGAATCACAAAGGGGTAGATCTGCCTTGTCTCACCATTTTCTTGTCACTTTAATTGTGAAACATCCATTAGTAATGGAGCATCCAATGATAAATAGGGGGATTTTTCTAGAGAAAAACATATTAATGATCTATTGGGGAAGGGGAAGAAAAAGAGAAGAAGATCAATTATTTATTTTATGTCTCCACTTGAACCCTTATCTTTAACCTCTATTCTGTCAAAAATCCCTACTCCTGCATAAACCCCCATTCCTTTATAAGCTTCCATCCTGAAGAAACGCTTGTCCATGACAAACCTCCTTCTCCATAACAAGGCCCTATACCCATCTCTCCTGCCAGGGTTCAATTTTATGAAAATTTGCTAAACATATCCACACCTAAGTCTTCTTCCTTTAAAGGAAAGTATAAGTCTTCAAACAAAACCTCTGAGCCACCCAATAGATCCCATAGAATCCATACTAAAAAGACAAAAATTTCAAATCCTAGGAGAGAAATTCAAATCTTCCTAGAAAATTATGAGGAGAAAGTAGAAAATATTGAGGAAGTTATTCCAATATAAGTTAAGTAGGAAGCTCATATAGATAGATGCAAACATGTTCATGGACGAACAGAACACAGAAGTGGAAGAGAAAAAGGAGGAAGATTTAGGTGAGAAACATACTCATGAGACCCCTACTAAACCAATTATAGTTCAAATAGAGGTCGTTCATGTTGGGGAAACTCACATGCACTATGATGGAGAAGTTTTAATAGAAGAAATTGAAAATGTAACCAATTTTCATAAGAGCCCTGATGAAATAGAGGTTATTCATGTGCAACATGAAGATGATTTAATGACCAAAGAAATTGAGGAAGTAACCAGTATGGATGTAGATAAATAAGAACAACCTAAGGAAGTTACAACACAACTAGTACATCAAAAACATACCAATACAATGGATACTATAGAAAGTTTTCCACTTAATATTGAAGAAACAATTAAAGACATTGTCCAAACCCTTGAGCCAAAAAATTTGCAGGAATCTATTGAGCTAATGCAAATAGACACTCCTCCAGTTGCCCCAAATATAGCTCATGTGATCTCAAAACCTGTGTCTCGACCAATTCCACCACCCAACCTGTAGCCACAGGTTGTCATAACATAAGTTTTTAGAGATCCTCTTAATCTAGTATGTAGAAATATGGCAACCCAAACCACTTTTCTAGACTATTAGGTGTAACAATTTGAGATTTATGTTAACAAGATGCAAAGGAAATGGCAAAGATAAAAGGAAGAGTTACTCTTCTAACATCAGCAAGATCTAGAGGAAAAATATAGACAGCTCAGGGCTAAGGACAATGAAATTACAAGACTCAAAAAGAAACAAGAAGCTATAGTTTAGGTGATAAATGAAATATTCAAATGTAGATCACCATCAAACATTTATGTTAGTTTCTTTAAGTAAAAAATGTTGCAATTGAAATATACCTATATTAATAATGATATCCCATTTGATATCAGTGGAGCCAGGACTTTCCTCAAAATATATCTAAAACTTCCCCATGAGATCCAGTTCCTTCTCTGTGAATTGTATATGTATACTTATTCTTTAGAGTATGACAGAGACTGGATGGGATGTACAAATTTGGTCACTATGTTCCTACTTCAATAATGAGCTATACAGGTAGAAACAAATGGTGGATTACGAATAATTGTGCAAAGAAAAACCACTGATGATCATAGAAGAGGCAAGAAATAATAAGGCAATGATCAAGGAATATGGGAAGTTTATGGAAGAGCAGAAAATTAAATAAAGGGTATATGGGATGAGACAGGAAGCCCATGATGAGGAAAGAGACTACATTAGGTATAATAACATGGAAATAGTGCATGCCTCCAGGGTAAGATGGAAATAAATGTCGCCATAAATGAAGAGAAAATAAGTTCATTCATATCCTAATATCATTCAAACTTTTAGAAGGAAAAATTCCTATATTGAAGTCTCTAAAGGGTGTGGAAAATATTGGTTTCCCATTGCTTACTATCCACCAATTTTTCATTTTCCTATCCCCCACTAGTCTGGAAATGTAAAGCTAGATGAGGAATTGTAGGATAGGGTGCTGGAAAAGTTTAGAAAGAATGCAAGTTATTTATTTAGTTAACTAGAAGGCACCTCATCACCAATGGACTTTAGGAGGCTATGTAGCATTATTCAGGCTAACCCCAAGAAAGTTAACAAAGAACACAATAGTTATTGAATGAGGACATTTAAGAAACTCAATATGGGGGTATGATGAGATCTTTTTATTTACTATTTTAAATAGCTCATATGTGTATTTTATTTTTCCATGTATACTTCCTTGAACTTGTGTTTCCTGCATACTCCTGAACATATTTGATAAATCTTGAACTTATGGAACTTATATTAATTAATATAACTATTACTAAGTTACTTTATTCTATGGATTTTGAATTTGCATATTAATCTCTTTGATATAATGAAATTATTAATGGTGTTTTATCTAAATTCCATACTTGTTTACAAGAATTTGTTATATATTGCCACTAACAGGAAGCCAAAGAAACTCTATCACAATGCAAAGGGACTCATCCGTAGTAGGTGACATGCAACAACTAGGAATCATCCATAGAAATTCACCTACACCCAAAGGAGTACACGTGCATATACAAGACCGTGATTTTTGGAAGCTTGATCAACATGGATACTTCACTTGAGTTTGCACATGTCAATACAAAAGCATTTATGACAACAAGAAGATGATCTCACGCCAATACCTAATTATGCTCTACAACTACAACTATGGAACTAGTTGATTTAACTTGATAACTAATTGTTAGAGTGAACAATTATTTATGTTGTTGTATTAGAACACCTTTTCTCAGTTGTGATTGCATGCATAAGAATCTATGGATTTCTTGGTAATGATCTCATACTTAATAAAATTATAACTGCTAGTTTGAATTAGTCTCTTCATGTCTCTACTGAATATAAAGGGAATGTCAAGATGGTTAGGAAAATAGATCCATAATTAGGGAATTACTGTAAGCTTCATTCTGAATCTTCATGCTGATGAATAAAATCTAAGTTCTATCATTTTTCTATAGACAAAATCCTTAGGAAGGGTTAGAACCCAAGGCAGGGCCCACTTGTAGTTTTCTAAACCCCCTTTCCTTTTCATTTGATGTTTTAGTTCCTTACATGCATAGATTAGAGTTACAAAATTTTATTGCTTTAGTTGTGTTATGCTTTTAGTTGTTTTATTGACTATTTGTAGCATGTACTTTCATCTACAACTTAGTTTATTTACAGAATTGTATCTTCCAATTTTTGTGACATCAATCCTTTAGTTTATCCCTATTAAGCAGTTGTAATTGTGTATACAACACTAGAAAATTTAAAATTTTACGTCCCTAGGTCTAATGAATAAATGAATATGGATTATTGAACAACATATAATTTCTGCGAGTTAATTTGCACCACCATCCATTCTCACTGTGGGTCTTGATTTCATTACCATGATCAATCCTCGATCAAGTGTTGGTCATAAATGGGTATTGACAATAACAGATTACTTTACCATATGGATATAGGTTGTGACACTCAAGGTAGCTATTGAATCAGTTATCCTTGATTATCTTGAATATATTTTTGAGAAGGTGAGGGGTTCCTCAAACTATCATCTCTAATAATGTAAAATCCTTCCTAGGATCTAAAAATTTTGGTTGGGCTCTTGGACTTGGAATTTACTTGAATAATTCTTCCAATTACTACCCTTATACTAATGGTTTATCAAAATATAGTAATAATAACTTGATCAAAATAATGAAGAGAATAAGAGATATTAACTAGATACAATGGCATAAAAAGGTGAAAAATACACTCTGGGCTGATAAAATAATAGTGAAGAAGGAAATTGGAACTTCTCCTTAAAAAATTGTTTATGGAAGGGAAGCTAGGTTACCTTTATCTTTAGATTTACCTTCACTAGATTTAGTCCAACAACTTGAATTTGAAGGTGCATATCAAAGAGGAATTAGAATGGTAGGATTGGTTGAACTTAAATAATTGAAAAAATATATATGATCAGAGTGGAAGAACATACAAGATAAAATAAACAGTTGTTTGACAAGAAGGCTATAACTCAGACTTTAAAAATGGATGATCTGGTCTTGAAATGGGATACAAGTAAAGATAAACCAGGGAAATAGTCTAAGTTTGATGCACTTTGTAGCGAGCCATATATAATTAGTTCTTGTAAACAGGATAACTCTTTTGAGTTGTCTGACCTTGATGGATATGCATTATAAATACGAGTTAATGGGATTTATTGAGAAGGCATTCTCATTATATTGTTGCATCGCATATTTTACATATTAGAGTAGTTTCAATTCCTCCAAGTGCTTTTAGCATACTATTTTGTTAGTGGTGTAGTTTTCATTTCCCTCGCGTAAGTTTGGGTGGGTTTTTTTTCTTTTGGGATGGTATTCTCTATTGTAAATCATTCATCAAGGTTTTAGAGGAGGATTTATTTTAGAAAATTGCATGGTGGAATTCATTTCATTTTTGTAGGATTTATCATAAGGGGTAAGTATCCAACGGTTATCGCATATGTTCCCTAGATTATGGTGGAAAATATATTGCAAGATAGTTTTCCACTCTCATTAAACTTTAAATCATAATATTTTTCATGTTGGAAGTGATTAGGTTAATATAAAGTCCAGACAGTGCTTCATTTGGATTTAGGGTTGTTCAATTTGTAGACCCATTTTCATGTTTTCAGACTTCAATTCATTCCCAATGGATGTGTCAAGCCCACTGATATTCATATTTAGCAATAAAATAACCCCAAAAGTTGCCAAACTATTGTCCAAAATACCCCTTAACTCTTTTTGGAAACTTGTAGTTTCACTCAAGTTTTGGTATCATATTTTAAAGCTTCACATGTTACTGGTATTCTCCTTCCAATTTTGGTGCATGTTTTATGATTAAAATTTCTCATGTGTGCTCGTAAACTTTATTTTATTCCTCTATTTTTCCCTTACACACCTTCCTTTAAACACTGTCTTCTATGTCCTGAACTTCTATGCACTCAATATGTGCTCTCGATCTTTCGTTACATCTTTGCAAGTATTCTACATGTATGTCATTTCCATACTGAGTCCTACAAAATCCCTCGAGCGTGCTCGCGGGTATTCCTTCCACGCATGCCCTAATTTTCACAATTGATTTTGTATTCCTTCACCACACATTTGTTAGAGTAGGTATTTACCTTAGCTCATGTTCACCTAGGTACATTATTTATCTTTATTGTATTTATCCTCACCCACTTAAGTGTGTGGATATTTATTTTTATTTATTTAGATATTAGGAGATATTATCTAGTTTTTAGGTATAATTATTTCCTTGATCTATGGTATTGACTAGTTCTTTCCTAGATATATGGTATTGACTAGATCCTCGATGTCTAGTTCTCTCATAAATCTATGGACTTGACTAGTTCTTTGATGAATAGTTCTTTCCATGATTTATGGCTTGATTTATGAACTTGACTGGTTCTTAGATTGTTATTCCTTGCCTATATAAGTAAGGCCCATTCTCATTGTATTTCATTGAGTTCCATAATAATATATGATATTGCTGCTCATTTGTTTGCAAAGGTTTATGTAAATTTATTCTGGTGAATTACTTTCATCTTATTGATCATGATGTTTGATTAGCATCTGTGTTCTTAGCTTGGCACGATCTGGTTATCGTTCCTTTTATGGTATCAGAGTAGGAGATTGCTATTGACATTCATCTGTAAGTTTTATTTTGCAAATAATTTTTTTATATATTCATATATTTCGGGATTTACTCATATTTTGTTGCTACATGCATTTCTATGCAAAACAGAGGATTTCCATTGGATCTGGAAGGTGGAAAAACCATAAGATCAACTGTAAACTCGACCATTTCAGGAGGCAGTCATTTTTTTTAGTTTTTTTTGTTGTGTAGAGAAACATACTGGATTCGTGCCGTACAAAAAGGAAATCTAGAATTATTTTCTAGGTTTTTCTGGGCTTCTTGAGATCCGATCTGGGTTTTTTTTTTTTGCGGCATGGTAATATTGAAATCCTTAGCCCTTGGTCATATGGTATGGTTATATGAGGGCTTAAAGCTTGTGATTCCTACTAGTAGGTTCTTAACTCTAGCCCCCTTTCATTTTATTTGTGTGGTGAAGGCAAGAGTATTTTATTCTATTTTAGTGGAAACTAAAATAAATAGTAGAGCATAATATTGAAAAACTTGTATCTTTTGATCGGTAACTCGGTTTTGAGGGCCATTTTTTTACAAAAGTGCGTATTTTTTTTATGCTCTTTCCATTGGAAATATTTATTTTGATAATCACACTATAATTATAAAGTTTCATATTGTAACACACACCCATTATAAAGTGCCAAAATCTAGGGGGCTCTTGTTGCATTTTTGGGGCTCTTGTTGCATTGCTTGGTTCTTGCATTTCTTTTGGTGATTTTTTGAGGATGACATCTTTATCTACTTCTACATTAGATCATGTTGAACCATTAACAACACATAATTACTACACATGTAAACCAAGAATGGAAACAATAATTAAGCGGAAAGGATTACGGGCTTTAACTTCTTCAGAACAACCAGTGTTCACTAGAGAATATGAGAAATTTCAGTACCAATGAAAATTTGATGAGTGTATGGGTTTGATAGGAACTTATGTAAGTGACATTCTTTTATTTCATTTGGAAAAGTGTGACTCTCCTTTCAAAATATGGGAGAAATTGGAGGATTTATTTGGTAAGGTGGATCATATGAGAGCCATGCAACTTGAAATTGAGATCACCTCTCTTAATCCTGAAGATTTTCCAACAATTATAGACTATCTTACTAAGTTCAAGAATTTTTTGACACAGTTGAAGGGGAGTGGAAGAGATAAGAAAGATGAAGAGTGTGTTTACTTGATTCTATCCAAGTTGAGAGGACCATTCAAAATTTTTGCTTCTACCTTTTTCTCTAGCATGGATGCCTTAGGTGACACCTTCAAAATGCCTAACTTAGAAACATTTTATGAAATAATTACTAGGGAAGAATCTAAATTATCTCACCTTGAGTCTTCCACCTCTCAAAAGGCATTAGTTGCATCTAATCCTAAGGGCAAGGGAAAACCAAATAGTAAAACAAAATCCACACCTTCTCCATCTCAAAATGCTCCTAAACCCAAAGAAAACAACTCAAAACCCAAGGAGTCTTCTAAATCCAAGAATAAGTCTATCCATTCATGCTCTTTTTGTGGGCTTAGTAATCATGAAGAAAATAGGTGTTATAAGTGAATGCAAGCCTTAGAGGATGTAGTCAAGAAACAAAAAATTTCTATCTCCACTCCACCTCCTTCTAATCATCATGGAAAAACACTTAATAATGTTGGAAGATCTCAGTCACCACTTGCAGACAATTGGGTTATAGATTTTGGTGCTTCTCATCACATGACTTCTTCCAAGGAGTCTTTTGTTTCTCTAGGTTTGAGTTCTACTTCCAAAATTGAGGTTAGAGATTCTTCCTTTCTTTCTGTTGAGGGAAAATGTGATATACAACTTGATGGTGGCAATATCCAAGATGCACTATATGTTCCTAACATCACTACAAATTTGCTTTCTGTATATCAAATTTGTCATTCTAGTCAAGCCAAAATAGTGAATTTTACACCACATGGGTTAGAGGTAAGAACTTTGTTGGAGCCTTATTAACTTGTTACTCAGGGTATTGTTTATCATAGTTCAAGACTATATCACTTTGAGAGTTTTGATGACACTTCTTCTATAGGGATAGGATTGGTTTCTCATTCAGATTCAAAGAGTAAGCTTTGGTATGAAAGATTTGGACATCTCAATTACAGATATTTGAAGGATTTGAGCACTCATGGTATGGTAGATGGTCTTCCTAGAGTTTCTTGTCTTGAGGGAGTTTTTCATGGTTGTAGGGAAACAACACTAAGATCCTTTTCCTAAGAATTTGTCTAAGAGAGCTTCTTCACCACTTGAGCTTGTGCATAGTGACTGGATGGTTTTTCATACCCCATCTTTCAATGGAGCTAAGTATGCACTTACATTTATTGATAATTTCTCGAGGCGTACTTGGGTTTATTTTCTCAAGTAAAAAAGTGATGTTTTTTCACACTTCAAAGTCTTTAAGGCTTTGGTTGAGAAACAATCTTCTAGTAGCATAAAGAACCTTCGCACTGATAATGGGGGGGAGTACTTTAGCAATAAGTTTTCTAAATTTTTGGAAACTCAAGGCATTATTCACCAACATTTTGTTCCTCATACTCCACAAAAAAATGGATTAGTAGAAAGGAAGAATAGAACTTTGAAGGAAATGGCTAACTGTATGATGCATTCTAGAGATATACCTCCTATCTATTGGGTAGAAGCATTTAATTGTGCTAACTATATTCAGAATCGCACACCACACAGAAAACTTGAGCATTTGACTCCAAAAGAAGCTTGGTCCAACACTAAGCCAGATGTCTCATTTTTTTGAGTCTTTGGGAGCCATGTTTGGGCCTTTGTGCCAAAGAAGAAAAGGAAATATTTGGATAAGAAGAGTAAACCCTTGATATTTATAGGGTATTGTGAGGACATGAGAGCTTACTGTCTTTTAGATCCTGATACACATGATGTTATTTTTTGAACACATGTTCAGTTTTATGAGCATTTCATTCCTTGTGATTCTTAATATTCTTCCATTCCTTCTTCTTCATCTCATCTTGAGGATCCTTTCTTTGAGGAGATTGATGAGGAGGTTATCGATGTCATTGAGGATCCTATTCCCACTGATGTTGTCACTATGCCTAAGTGGTCTCGTACTACAGTTTCTAAGGCAACACCTTTCATAGAGTATCTTCCACCCACTAGGCATCATCACGCACATTCTACAGGTTTTGGAATTTTGTGTCAAGTAGTTTCTGAGGATCCACAATATTTTTCAAAGGATCATGGGATACCAGAGTGGGATGATGTGATGATAGCTGAGTATTCTTCTTTGATGAAGAATCATACATGGGATTTGGTATCTCTTCTAAAGGAAGAAAGATGGTTAGGTGTAAGTGGGTATACCAAACCAAATATGCCGGTGATGGGTCCATTAACAAGTATAAGGCTCATCTTGTTGCAAAGGGTTTTTCACAAGTTGAAGGTATTGATTACTCTGAGACTTTTACACCTATTGCCAAGATGGATTCTGTATGCCTTGTACTTGCTATTGCTGCATCACATGGGTGGCCCGTATACCAGATGGATGTGAAGAGTGCCTTCTTACATGAAGATATACAAGAGGAAATATATATGGAGCATATGGATAGATTTTTTCAGGATTCTTCTCTTGTTTATAGGCTCCGAAGGTCTCTCTACGGTCTCAAACAAGCCCCTCAGGCTTGGTATGAGAAGATGAATTATTTTCTTCTATCTACTGGTTTTGTTCGTTGCCCTTCCGATCATACAGTGTATCTCCAACATGTTGGTGAGGATATTGAGATACTTGTCTTGTATGTCGATAATCTGTTACTTACCAGAAGCTCTTCTTCCCACATTCAGAGTATTCAAAGGGCTCTTTTTACATAGTTTGAAATGATAGATCTTGGGCTATTACATTATTTCCTTGGTTTGCATATTTCTCAGATAGATTTAGGGATTCATTTGAGTTAGCAAAAGTACACCCATGATCTTCTTAGGTTCTTTGATATGTCTGATTGCAAGCCAAGTCCATCTCCTTTTCAGTCTAGATTTATTCTTACATCCACATGTACCGCACCACTTTGTGATCCTACATTGTATAGGCAATTGGTTGGGAGTCTCATGTACTTGACCCATAATTGCCCTGATATTTCATTTGTAGTAGGGATTGTATCTCGGTTTACACATTCTCCTCATAGTAGTCACTGGCAAGATGCTAAAAGGATTTTATGCTATTTGCATGGCTACTTCCAACTTTGGCCTACACTACACTAGGGGCTCTACTCAGTTTGTTAGGTATATAGATTTAAATTGGGAAGGTTCTATTGATGACATGCATTTCACTTCTGGCTATCTTTTCTATCTTGGTTCTTCTCCAATTTCTTGGGTGTGTAAAAAGCAACATGATATTGCACTTTCATCTTCAGAGGCAGAGTACAGGGCAGCAGTTACAGCGAGTCAGTAGATTCTTTGGCTTCGTCAGTTATTGACAGAGTTTGGATTCCCATAAGATTCATCGACCATACTTTGGTGTGACAACCAAAGTGCAATTCACATTTCTCACAACCCAGTTGAGCACCAGCGGACCAAGCATATTGAGATACACATCCACTTCATTTGGAAGCACATTCAGGATGGAGTTCTTTGCTTGGAGTACCTTCCGACTCAGTAGTAGGTTGCAAACATCTTTACAAAGCCTTTTGCATTACCTCTCTACCTTGAGTTGCATGGAATGCTTGGGGTTTCGGAAGTTGTTCTTGGGGGTTGTTTGTGAGAACATCTTCCTTCTTATTCTTCTTTCTCTTTCCTTATAGCAGGATTCTTTCCTTCTTTTGGTTTGAGATTTCTTCATGGATATATTGTACATGAGTACCTACTCAGGTCTAGTTATCAGGACTCATTTGTGGACATGCCACTTCTATTTTGGCCCCTAGCTTCACTTGAGGGGAGATGTTAGAGTAGGTATTTACCTTAGCTCATTTTCACCTAGGTACATTATTTATCTTTATTGTATTTATCCTCACCCACTTATGTGTGTGGATATTTCTCTTTTATTTATTTAAATATTAGGAGATATTATCTAGTTTTTAGGTATAGTTCTTTCCTTGATCTATGGTATTAACTAGTTATTTCCTAGATCTATGGTATTGACTAGATCCTTGATGTCTAGTTCTCTCATAAATCTATGGACTTGACTAGTTATTTGATGACTAGTTCTTTCCATGATTTATGGCTTAATCTACGACCTTGACTGGTTCTTAGATTATTATTCCTTGCCTATATAAGCAGGCCCATTCTCATTGTATTTCATTGAGTTCCATAATAATATATGATATTCCTTCTCATTTGTTTGCAAATTTTTATGCAAAGTTATTCTGGTGAATTACTTTCATCTTATTGATCGTGATGTTTGATTAGCATCTGTGTTCTTGGCTTGGCACAATCTGGTTATCATTCCTTTTACTTTCCATTTCATCATGGCATGTTTAATAACACGTAATTTCTATACCAAACTCATGTTTTTTCATTTGGTGGATCCTCAGGCCTCCTTTACTCATTTACATGCTCTTGTAAGCATGCACTTGTTCCCCCAAGCCCCGTGCATCCCATCGTGCACACTTATGGAATTCTTATACATATTTTCATTATTTTTCAAACCTTATTTCTTTCCCTGAATTCCTATGAATACACCTAAGGATTTCACCCCATTTCCATCATAATACAACATGTGTCAAATTTTGGGGTTCAAGGTTTAACTTGAAATTACGAATAACAAGTTGCTAACTATAACTTGATCCATATAGAAAATGAATATATGACATGTAGCAAAGACCCAATGAGTACATTCAAGCATCAAATCCCCATGTCCAATCAAATGATGCCACATGTCATTCATGCCATCCTATAATTCAAATAGTCATATGGCCATATCTCTTGGCTCATAACTCCAAATTAAACATGCTTGGTCTCATTATAAAGGTCTTGAAGTAAGATAAACTCTGTAATCATGAAATTTAGATTTTTATGATATTTTGTGGGTGAAAATATGAAACATGATTTGGGACATTAATGTGTAGCTACATGTGTCTCAACCACCAAGATTTAATTAAACATGGTCTCTTTATTTATTCTAAAAGTAAGATGACATTGGGAAAGAGATTTGGCAGAGCTCCATGCTACTTTGTAGTAAGTTAATGTATCTTATTGGTGGTTGCAGCCTTGAATCCAAATTCCTTAACTTTTCCCTCCTTTTTATCTCCCATTTCTCTATATATTGTAAATTGATGCCCATTTGAAAGGTTTGGACCCTCTTAGAATGCAAGTGCATCATATTTCAATGTTACACCTATGTTTTGAGTTGCAGACCTCATATTTAGACCTCTACATGGTGTTTTTTCCTTCTTCCTCCATTATAGTAGATTGTGCATCTTTCTAAGCAATAAAATTCATGTTTTACGGATTTTCTCTGCCCTATCCTTTGTTTTTATTTTATTTTCTTACCTCTCTATTTTTATTATGATATGTTTTGTATGTTTTATCTCTGTACATTTATTTATTTTTGTTATGAAAATGGAAGCTCAGATGTTGTCTTCAATTGTGGCACTCATGTCTACCCTCTCCTCCATTTTTCTCCCATTTTCACTCATCTGAGAGTTTCCTTCCCCCTCTTATTGGTGTCATCACCTCCCTTTAGCTTAGTATTTCAGTTTTATACATATTTCTCTCTCCCTAGTCCCTTGGAATATTAGAATAGGATTATATACTTGCATTTCCAAATTTATGAGTAGTTCACCATTAGGAATAGGTAGTAGAACTAGCCTTCTCTAGATTTCTATCTCAAGAGAAATTACCACATCTTAGAGACATTACTATGCTTCCTCAAACCCTTAGTTCATCTTGATTCAAGTTCAGGTGAAAATCTGAGCTCCAAAAGTTCCCATTACACAAATCTCATCCATAACAAGACCTTGTAAGCCATTCAAAAATATCCACTTGATCCTTACATCGTATCTATAGATATTAGAGGAGTCACCTCTTCCTTCATTTATGATGGTTTGACCATCCCCATTCTTCGTATCAATGATTTGTGTAATCTCTATAAATATTGGATCAAAAGAAAATCCTATGCTACCACCAAACTCTTAGATAAGAATTTTATAGGAGATACCTTGGATTGATATTGCACCCTCCCAATTAACTGTATTAATGAGGTGGAAAGCTTGGTGACCACTCTAGTTAAAAAATTCTAATATCATGATATTCATGAGAATAACATTAATGACTTCATCAATTTCAAACAAATAGATAATTAATATTCCCAAGCCTTCATCAAACATTGAAATACCCTATTCACTAGGGATGAACATAACAAGCCCAATGGAAGCTTGTTCTAATTCTTCCTTAGATAACTTGAACCTCTCCTTCAATATAAGGTTAGGTAATTATACATTACCTCTTTGGAAGAAGCATATGAGAGAGTTTGAAAATCCTTCCCAAAATTTAAAAAACCCCAAAGAATTTATAATTCCCCATGCATCCTAGAAACAAGAATGTCACTAATGACAAATTCATATATACTTTTTCTCAAGGAATTTATTCTAATGGGTTCATCCAAAACATTGATAAATATACCATCAAACCACAAACTAATTCTACTCCCTCACTTGTTGACTATTATAATCTTATATCCAAGGAAGAGATGTGAAAAAATCTACCCCACCTATTTACCTCATTATAAATTCTTCTAACCCTCTCCCTCGATGAAATGACGAAAAAACACTTTTTTGGTGTCATTCCAATTCAAGTTATTCATATAATAATTTTCATGTTGTTCAATCCTTTGTCTATAACTTCCTCCTTCATAACAACCTCAATCATAAAGTCATTACTCATAAAATATTTAACAAATCTATCAAGGCACATGAAAAATACCAACAAGATGACCAAAATGAAGTAGTTCAATAGGCTAACAAACGTCTTAAAATACAAAATTAACCCTTCCTTATCACTCCAAATCTAAAAAATCTAATCCCAATTTGACCAACAAGGTGGCTATTGATGTTTTCAACACCTCATACCCATATACTAGTACATGTATGGAAAGTTTGGTTCATATGGGTGGTTTTAAATGTATTATCACCAACATAAAACCCTTTTATTCTTCCTTAGCCTAGGATAAATCCTATCGGATTATCTTTCCCTAATCTTAAGAACAAACACCTCACAATCAAGCCCTATCTCCAACTCCTCATTTAAATTAAATATCATTGGTCTCTATTTAAACACATTTATATGGTCGATCATGCCTACCTTTGATCCTACAAATACCTATGCCATCAACCCCTATGGTAATACATCTACCATGGTCGATCCCATAGAAATGGAAGCTAAAACTCAAAATCCATTTACTATGGTTTATTTTTCATCCATTTATTATTTATTAGGTATTTTCAACATCACACATGGTGAGTCATCTTACTTAGGTGATTCATAGGTATTTTAGGAGTTATATGGAATATGACATATTATGTCATAAAAATTTTCATACTTTTCATATGTTTCATAAGTTGTCATAGATGTCATACAGGAGTTACATTATATTTCTGAATTGTAACTACTTTCTCCCTTACAGAGGTATGATTAGTCCAGGCATGGGAGTTACATAACACTCCCAATATGTGCTCTCTTTTAGATCTATGAGAATGAGTAGGCCTTTTTTCTTTTTGCATAGTGAATTTTTTGATGGTTAATTTTATTGCTAATTACTTGGATCTTTCTTATGTTTCTATTTGATTGAAACATCCTTGATATGCAAACATTCCGTTTATCCTCATGTTCACACTCTCATATGGTATCATAGCACAATGTTTCAATAAACATGTTACTCACATTGGTTTATTGCTAATTAATCTCAATTTCATGTTTTATTAGTTCTTTGTGTAAGCTTTTTAATGTATATTTGTTTTGTGCCATATTGGTATTTTTCTGCTTAACATTTGTATTCTTTGGAGTTTTTTTGGTTTTGTGTTTGCCTTGGTGTTTGTGTAGATAGGTGTTTTCCTTCTAAATATGGCTATTTATAGCTAAACTTGGCCGAAGGTAGTTTTTTAGAGGTATTATCTTTGGTATTATGTTTGGTTTAATTCTCTACTGAGCTCCGACCTGAGATCCATGGTCTATGTTAAACTCATCTCAACAATGTTACCTCCCTACCCTATTCACTTGTCTCACTTGAGCTCCACAAGCTCGTGGTTTTTCTATTGTCTGTCACTGATCCCTTCTCGACTCAATTAATGAGCCATCTCGGGCTTGATCTATCCCTCTTACATCTTATCTTTTCTGATCCCTGTCTCCCACTATGCTCATTCTTAATGAACTCAACATTATTTTATTTTATTTTCTCAGCCTTGTTGCATGTTAAATCCCAATGTCATTAGAAGGTTCTTGGTCTCGTCCTTTTCCTATGTAAGCCCCGAGCTTGTTTACCTCTTCCCTTGGATTTGTCAAGCCCACTCGATATTTCTTGTACTCACCCCATCATGCTAAGTTCCATTGGGTTCAACCCATGTTGCTACATTACACCAACATGTCATTCCTTCGTTTCTATTCGAGCTCTTAACTATATTGGTCCCTTACATGCTCGCTACCAATCAACAGTATCCTCCCTCCACTCCAAATTCCTCTTTCATACGTACCTTCGACCTCGCATGCATTGAAAACTGACCTCCCTCAACCCACCTAGCTTGCCACTTATCACTGAACCGTGGTATATTTTCATATTTTAAAAAATCCTTCCCTCCTTTTTTTTTGATTGAAAAGCATAACCATGTATTAAAAATAATGAAGTACAATGCTAATCATACAAAAACGGGTGGAGAATATCACACCCCGTATGCAGGATCAAAGTAGCCATAAAGGCTACGAGTAGCAAAGTAGCAGGATCACACGCCTCCTTTTTCAACACGTAGTTTTTTATTAAGAATAAAATTAATAAGGTTTGTTTTAACATAGTTTGAAATTGTATTTGAGACTATAGTGTTAATTCAAATTAATGGGAAATCTCTTGTAATTAGGTAAATATTATTGCAAGGGGTAAAATAAATATAGGGTCCATATTATTTTTTATTGTTTAGATAAATTAAAATTAATTAAGAAACTCCAAATCAAGGGTTATTGGCATTTTTTTCCTAACATGTTATTGTGAATGTAATAGGTGTTTTTGAGGATTTTATTGAAATTTTTTAGGCTATTAACTTTTTCATGAGTTTATTGTAATTTTTCAAACTCTTATTATTGTTTTCAAGCTAAAACATATGCCACAACCTTGTGAAAAGGAGCTCCAATTGTGATGTGAGATGATCTTTCTCATATGGAACTTATTTTCCCCCCTTCTTATTTGTTTTAACCTTTGTTTGTACTTTTTATGGGGATGTTTCTTTGTGAACGTTTGAAACTTATTGTCATCTCCATACTTGTGTGATTTTTTTACTGATTTCAAGGTCGGTGCCCAAATGTTTCACATTGTATAAATGTATCTGATTTTTAATTAACACACTAAACTATAAAGTTCCACAAAGAAGGGGTGAAATTATTATTCTGCTATGTGTGTGCATTTCCAATCTTTTCATATTCTTTCTTTCTCTCTCCTCACGATGGAGACTATATTTATTCCTTTTCTCACATCATTTAATTTTTTGAATGGAAATAAAACATTATAATCAAATTAAGGGGTAAAGGGTACTACGACATCAATATGGGAATGCAAATTGAACAGTATGATGAACCTGAGAAATTTAAGTGGTTCAACCGATGTGATAAATCCTTATGTATTATTTTTGTGTATGTTTTTCCTAACTTGATCTTCCACATCGAGCCTTCTAAAACACCTGATGAATCCTAGAACTTTAACAAGGTTCTTAAAATGTACAATGGAGATGGGTATGTAAGAAATAGGTTCAATTATTTTGTGCCTCCGAAGGGATTGCTTTGCATCATATAGTTTCTCACATCCATTTGCAAAATGGAATTGTAGAAAGAAATATAGTCACAAAATCACACACTTACTACTATAATTATACTGCAAAGTATATTGTTTTATATATGGATCCTACGTAAGAAATGTACTCACTACTAACCCATCCCCTAGTATTTTCATCATTATAGTTTGTCTTAGTTGTTGTTTGTCTCACACATTCATCACTTAGTTGTACAGTTATGATCATCTCTCGGGGAGTCATAGTTGTTATTCACTTAGTTGTCATCTCTAGTCTTTGACTAGGGCACCTAAGAAGGGATTAGGGCACCCTGACCACCCTAGTTCTTATTTCTAAACACCCTGGTTCCGGTCATATTTTGTCCTCATTTAAATGTTCAAGTTTAGTATTTATAAATTTCCCTCCCATTCCCCTAGGTACTAGTCAGTATGTTAGGTCATTAGTATCAAAATTGGAGCAAGAGATCCATTTATAAACACAACATACATACTACCTTATGGGCGGACTATTTCTACTAAGGGATACCTATCTACATAGAGCAATGAAATTCATTTGGGCACTACTTTGCATCACACACTGCATAGGAAAGGGAAGTATATTCTATTCCATCCACCATTTTGCATTTTATCTAGTTATTTCCCCCTATCACTATGTCATTGGTGCTAGGGAATCCTAGGCACATTATTGCACACACAATGACACAGAAGTACATTAGGTTTGAGATGTAGTGCAACATTTAATTTTAATACCACCATTATTTCTACTAAGGATAGTCTGACCCCTTCATATGATTCTTTAATTTTTCAGGGTTTTATGCTTTGTGTGGGGTTTTACAGGTGATTCTTCATTGCAAGTTTATGGTGTCATTAGCGAATCTAGTGCGACATTATCATGTCACAAGAATAATTATTTTAAAGACCTAGTGAGCCTTCTAAGATTAGGTTTCAAGTTATTCTGTGGACTAGGGTGCCCATATTTCAGACCTGGACACAACAGGCACCCTAATCCTTTGACAGGAGCCCCACTCCTACAAGATATGACCCGGCTGCAACTTTCTAAAGTGTGCTGTGATACTTTGTTATGCCCATTCATCATCCCACTTAGTCCCAGATCACTATAAGGTAAGTCCATTCCAATTTAGTACCTTGCACCTCTTATTTCATTTCATTTAGGATACCAAAAAAATTATTTAGAATTTATATTCTAGTACATTTTAGTTAATACATTATATTAGTTTTTTATTATTTCTAAAATTCAGATTTTAGTTAATCAAGAAAGAGCAAAATACTTACAGAGATGGCCACATGCATTGTTCATTCTAAATCGCTTCATCCATTGTATTGGCCAAATTCGTGAATTATGTTTGCTACATTCATAACCACATTTTGCATAAAGTAGTAAATTGTATGACACCCTTTGATGCTTGGTATGGACGCAACCCTAATGTTGATCACTTATGTGTCTTCAAATTGACTACTATGGCTCGAATACCATAAAATAAATGCAAGGCCTTGGAACCACAATCCAAACCTTATATATTTGATGGGTATCTCAAAGGTTTAAAGTGATATAGAATTTTGAACCCCACCACTCATCAACCTTATATCGAGAGAAGTGTGAAATTGAAAAAGTCACCTTCTACTTCCACTCCTCCAACCACCGAGGCCCTTCTACAAATTTGTCACTCATATTCAAACTCTTATTATGATTTTGTTATGTGTCCCGCTCATGATCCTCCTCCATCTATGACATCTATGGAATATGATAGTAGTGATGATGAGGAATATATCCCCTCTCACTCAAGTGATAATTTTACATAGTCTAAGCCTAACTCTCATTATGGTCCTTATTGGGTTAGGAATAACTTATAAATTACTAGAGATTTCATAGGGGATCCGTTAGATGAGATAAAAAAACACTCACTGGGCTACACGCTTTCTTTGACTCCGCTTCCAACAGGAAGTATTTCTGGGAAGTTACGGGGATTCCTAAGTAGTATTCCTTTCTCATAAGGAATGATAATTGGGATCTTACCCCTCTTTCTAAGGGAAGAAATTTGGTTTGATGGAAGTAACCATATCTAACCAAATATGGTGTCGATGGGAATGTCAAAAAGTATAAAGAATGACTCGTAGCTAAGAGTTTCACATAGGTTTTTGGGGTTGACTATTCAAATACCTTTTCTCTCATTACAAAGATGAATTTTATTGGTCTAAACCTATCCATAAATTCTAGTAACAAATGGGATTTCCATCAAATCGATGTTAAGAGTCGCTTCCTTCCTGAGTAACTAGAGGAAGAAATCTATATGGAACAACCTCTAGGTTATGTTAAAGATTCCTCCCTAATTTTCAAACTTAATAAGTTTATCTATGGCCTTAAAAAGTCTATGTGGCTTGTTATGCCAAGATGGAATCCTTTCTACTTACATTAGGGTTCACTAAGTGTCACTTTGACCCAAATGTTTAAATTTTACAGAAATATGAGTTTATGTTTATCCTTGTTTTCTATGTCGATGACTTGTTGATTACAGGTAGCCATTCCTCGATCATTAATTCCATGAATATTGTATTATACAAAAATTTCTCCATGACCAACTTGGGTTTTCTTTACTAATTCCTTGGGTTTCAAATTATCAAATATGACTAAGGGATTGTGATTTATCAACCAAATTAATCCCTTCATTTGTTATTCAAGTTTAACATTTCATATCTTTTAAATCATCTCCCACTCCCTTCCTTTCTAAATTCAAATTAATACTTTATTTCTCCACTCCCTTAGTTAATAGTACCCTTTATAATAATTTTATATGGATATTGATCTACCTAACTCATACAAGTTCGTATATTTTGTTCTTTATTGACATCATGTCCATATTCATACAATAGCCTCATCAGATGCATTGGAAATAAACTAAGAGGATCCTTCACTATGTTTTGTGCACTCATATTGATTGCATTCTATACTTAGGAGAGAAAGAGATTGATTTATTTGGAATCACATATTTTTATTGGGTAGGTGATCTTGATCATTCGGAAGTGTACCTCCAAATACAATATTTTTCTTCATTCATGTCCTGTAAGTTGGTCAAGAAAGAAGCATAAATGTTATTGCTATATATTTTACATACGTAGAATACATGGGTGTTGTAAACACATCCACAATATTTATTTCGATGCATGGGATTATGACATATCTTGGTATTCACTTTCAGCATCCTACCATCATCTATTGTGATAACCTTAGTACTATATCGATTTGAGAAAATAAAATTCAACATCATTGGAAGAAACAAATTGAGATACACATTCACTTCATTCAAGAGTGGATTCATGGAGACATCATTCATTTGCAGTACTATCAGACTTCAAATCAAGTTACCAAAATATTTAGCAAACTATTCACTAAAGAAAAGTTTCTTCACTTGCTTTTTATTCATAGGGTGAGGTCTACTATATCCGCTCATCTTCTTTGTGATTTCTACACCTATTCTCTTGTTCTTCTTATTCAAGAAATATTTTAGTTTTTACATGGGTACCTCATCAGGCCTTGTTATCAGGACCCATATGATGCATATTTCTTAGTTTGTTTAGGGGATTCCTCTTTCTCTTTCTGGCTTGACATGACTCTACCTAAGATTTGATGAAGGAGTTGTTAATGTGAGGTTTTATTTTTTATCCATTTATGATTTATTAGGTATTTTACACCTCAAACATAGTGTTTCATCTCACTTAGGTATGGATCTTTCGTAATTTATATGACATATGACAGATTCATCATATAATTTTTCATACTTATAATATGTTGTAGACACAAAAATTAGGTCATACTACCCTTATAACCCCATTAATTAAATTAAACATACCTTACCTATTCATATCCCATAGTGCACATGATTAATTGAATTAATTACTTTAATTAATTTAATTAACATCCTCACTTGACCACCTCACCCAACCACCTCACTCCATGACCCACTCAAACCCCATTAATGACCTAAGAGCAAGTCTAAGCCTATCCTAACCAACTAGGAATTAGTCTAAACCTTGACTTAACTCCTATTAAAAAACCTAATAGGGCTCTTAATATTCCTTCCGTGATCTATCACTCAAGACTCAGATGAATATTGAATACGACGCCAAAAATAGCAACAACAAGGCTATTTTTGGCCAACCTAGATATTCCCGCCTTAACTGATCCCAGTTATACCTCAACTGACATCGATCCCATAACCGTCGCCAATTAGGTTAAATACATTTCCAAAATACTTTTATGAGGTTGTTCATTTGATTCAATATCTCATATAAATAGATACTTGGAGCACTCAAATTTTTGAAGCACTCAGACAAAGGAAAGTACTTGGGAGCACTACCAATAACCATTGGCATCCATCACCTTCTTCATGATCATGGATTCACACAGAGAAATGTGAGGACTTGAACTGCTACGGCACGTATATGGCATCCCTTATCTTTGGATCTCTTCCATCATTATTTTCATCACCTACACTCTCTTAACCCATTCTTCAGTAAGTACCTAATATCTCTTTAGTTATCTTTATTTTCTTTCATTAAGATCATAATTACTCTTAGTAATTTATTCTTTTGTACATCTATACACTTCCTTCCTCCCTCCAACCCATCACCTTACTATATGTAGCCCTTTTACCTATCTTCACCCTCTCCTAGTTATCTTTGAGTCATTAAGACCATTTTACGATGTCACCCCCACCATTTCTAACCTATATGCAATCACATAGACTCTGAAGAACATTTCTAAGAGATTTTTATTAATTTCCCCTACCTACACCAGTTAGCCAACCGAAGTCATTCATCCTTCCAAACCGGCATCGATCACATATGGCAATGTCAGTTACTCTATCTAGAAACATAAATCATATCAGCGAGCTCATACCCATTTCCTAACAACCCAAAATCACCCTTAATCTTTACCAGACCTTACCAAGAGCCTGTATCATACCTGAAACCTAATACCATCCCATCACCTGACCCATTTTGACCTCAATCACCTTTTATTTGACCTTTATTATTTGTTTTGAATGAGATACCTAAATCATTCAAATTCCAATAAGATTGTTATTTCATGTTTATTTTGGAGATAATTAATACTATTATTTAAAAAGTGGATTAACAGCCTGTTCAGGAAGCATCACGCTTCCCAAATCTAGCTTCTACTAGGTAGTTCACTCATTGTTTTACATTTTACAGTTAGTTCCTCCTAGCCAAAAGGGAGTATTCACAATCAACATTAGATCAAGAAATCAGAATGCGAACACACCCTTCAACCAAAATCACAAATAGGTATTCCTCCTTGCCCTATCATCCTCTATCTATTTAATTAATTTGTTATGAATCTGGTGAAACATTTTTGGCATGCCCTGTGGGACACATCCTAGGTTCCTTGCATTTATTCAATCTTAGGGAATTATTGTATGTTTATTTATTTTCGAAAGGAAGTCAACATTAAATCTTCTCCTTGGGAATATATCTCTTTCTTCTATTTTGTCTAAATGACATTTATATTTCTGGATTAAAAAGAATAATTATATTTTCTTCTTTCATTCTTCATTAGTGAAATTAATTCTCTTTCATGTTCACTCTCTGTTTACATTGAACATCACATTTTTGATTTTTGGTTCTAAAATACTTGCATTTCATAACTTCTGTGCTTGCATTTTTATCTCACATTAAAATCGGAGGGTAACCTATACAATGGAAGCCATGCCCAGATGATGGTTGACATAATTGAATCATAGAAGTAACTTTCTCTTCTCTCTCTCTTGTCCAAACTACAAAAATATAAATTTACACATCTTCTTAAATAACACCTTACCCGGAAGAGGCTGTCAACAATCACACAATCTAGAGGATTGATAGTTGGCACCCCGCTGGTTTCTCTAACCAGTCATTATCAGAGAAAGGACCGCCCCCACCAAAACATAACCTAAAACCACCCTTAGATATTACCTCTTCATAGGATTCCTTCCCAACCAAAAATATTTGTTCTGGAATTCACAAGAAATTCTGTAAATAACATAAGCTAAACATACAAATTCACTTATAGGATTTCATGTTTTTCCTACCTTTTTCTTGAGTTACTGTTTTTGAGTTGTAAGGCCACGGTCTTCATTATTCATTTTTATTTTCACACTCTGTCCATCATAGTTGGTGTATTCTAACTATTTCTGAAGTGTTTTATGAACCCATTTTTTTTTATCATACTCAAATTTCTTGGGTTGATATTCCATATAACTTAATTCACAAAAAAATGATTTTTCTTCACTTCTTCATATTTCACAGTAACCGGCATCGGTCCAGTGACCATCACTGGGTTACATCTGACCCTCATCGGTTTACCTAACTCGTGTCATTGGTTTCTAGATGTTTTGGGTCATTTTACCCAAGAACAACATTCATAACATCTTCTGTATCTATTTTTTGAAGTCCTTAGGACATAATCATAATCTCAAAAAATTTAAAATCATAGTCATATACAACTTCCTTATTTCATTTTCATCATTTTTTGCCTCATTTTGCTAAAATGTTGATTTCCCACAATAACCGGTATCAGTTACTGTAACTGTCATCGGTCACCCTTTAACCATCATCAGTTAGTCCAACTATCGTCAATTCCTATATTTTTATTTTTAATTAAAACACTCGACTAGTTTCACCTCCCATGGAATCTATCCTTGTTCTCCATTTCTATTATTTTCTGTTTCATTTATAAAGTATAGTTTACCATGGTCTATGCTAGTTCAAATGGTTTTGACTTGCATTCAACCCAACACACTTTTGTTTCACGCTATCCTTGAACCACTTCTACCTATCTCATCACTGTCTTCTATCTTATCACCTATGGATCCAACTCAACCCATCACCATTAGTACCGACAGACGAGGAGTTCACAAGAATCCTTAACTAGAATCCCACTTGCCCTTTAAATATTATCTTACCCAATCATCTACCCAAAATTCCTTGGGACAATTGGTATATGGCATGCCCATTTCTATCCCTCCTACCCTCACCCCCACTTCTGTGTCTTCTACCACTAGCTCAACATTACCTTCATCCACCTTACCACTTGTGGTGTCTCAAATGGACCCCACATCCTCTATAATTGACTACACCTATGACATCTATTACACCTAGTGGTGTCGACCATTCCTTCACCCGCTCCCCTTACAGCATAGCCCCATCTACATCATTTACCTCATATATAACTATCACGTTCAAAACCACCCATGGTGTCGGATAACCCATATCCCATTTCAAAACCTCTTCCTTTCCATCCCATGTAGTCCCTACCCCAAATTACCACAAGATTTTTTATTACTACCCCACTTACTTATACATATCACCAAAAAACCCCAATCTCATCTTTCACCTATTTGGGATACCTTCCACCTGCATCTGTCCCCCCTTCACAGTTCTTATACTCGAGCACCACCATATACTAGGATTCCGTCGACATCATACATACATCATCAACCTCCTTATATTATAGGGGGTTCCCTATCATCACAACCAACTAATGAAGATCTCATTAAGATGATGATAGAAAATATGCAAACATTGGAAGCATCAGTTTAGGGATCTTGTAACTCCTTAACTTATGATGAAATCTACAATGAGAGAATTCATCCATCTTATCCCCATTTTCCCATATTTGATACATTGGGAAAATTACCAAGTTCAACCATTTCTACAGTAAAGAGGACCCACAAAAACACTTGCGTTCGTTTAAACAATGGGTGTTATCTAATCACCCATGAATGATGATTTACTCCTATGGAAATTCTCTTATGGCCTTGACATGACCCGTACATTAGATTGGTCTAGAGTGGTTTACCTAGACATTCTATTTACTCATTTAAACCAAGTGGCTTAAGCATTCTATTAGACCATTTCTCAATCAATGTCGTCAAAAAATTCACCATGAATTACCTATACTCAACACGATAGTACAACAATGAATCTATCACATATTTCATTACTTGCTGGAAAATCCTTATCAATTAATTAACATTCTAAGCTACCTAAAGCTAGGCATTATTGATTTGTTCACTAGAGCTTGTGCAAGGCACATCTCACCAACTCTGCATGTACAAACCTTCAATACCTTCAAATGAAGCATTTACCATGACAGTGAAAAATTGAAATTCATGTGCCATTGAAGAGAAGAAAATTCAATTGCGTAACAAAAACATGCCACCTTAAAATTAAATGATGCCTCTTCTTCTTCAAAACCCCAAAAACAATTATTCAAAATCTAAAAGAATCTACCAATGTGGTAGTTCCCAAATCTGGTCCATCTCATACATCTAACCAAGCAATAACCTTCCTCTAATCTCTCTCTCATTCAAACCTTTCAGTTTAGATGGGAACAATGGAAGTACACTCCAATTGGGAGCCTTATTTTATAGTATTAGAAAAACTTCTTAAGGCCGAATCTATTACTCTTCCACCCATAAAACCAAATACTATTTTTTACCCCGCCAGTCCTATGCCTGCATTGTATAAGGAGCATGACTATTGTAACAATCATCACATCAAAGGCCATAGTGATGGTAATTACATAACCTTGAAGAACATTGTCAAGGAAATGTTAGATAATGGAGATCTCATCCTAGACAACCAAATGCACCAGAAAATCAAAACTTGTACATATTTAAGAATTTTTTCCCTAACCATACACCATCATCTAATCAAAATGGTGAATCTTCAACCAATGATAGAAATGTCCGTGAAGTCCATGCTATTTTTGACATCATACCAACCATCCCTCAATTTCCTCCTATCCCCTCTATTGAGGAGATTCTAGCACAAGCTCCTCTACCCATGGAGGATCCTACCTCATCTACTCCTTCACCCACAGAGGAGTCCCCTTCATCTTCATCTTCACCTAAAAGAGAATCCACATTTTCTACCAATACCATTTCACCATCCACCTTGCAACCTAATGACCAAAACTATGACATTAACTCTCCTACCCACAGGAGAGTCTTTGTCACCTTTTTATCCCTTGAAAAAATATTCTACCTCACCCCACATGTCATCACTCCTTCCCATGGGGGATCCTTTAGACATGCCACCACCTATTGGTGACCATTCCCCATTAGCATTCCAGGATCCCATTGATCTTCTCTCAACTCTCTTACCCATAGAGTCTGAGGCTAACCAGTTCCCTATCTCACAAACATATTTTACAGGGATTTCCACAAAACCAACTACATCTCCTCTTACCATCGTTCCATTTTCACGACTGGTCAATCACTTGGATTACGTTCATAATTTCATTCTTTGGGGACATCTTCATCTCCTCTTTTCGATCCAAATGCAAATTTCACCTGCAGATACCTCCATGATCTATCTGAAGGTATTTCCAGAGACCAAATCAACCCTAACCATGCCTATTGAAACAAATTCTTCATTTTCACCTTTTCCTACATCCAAACCTTTACCCATAACCAAACCCATTCCTCTTCTTAAGAACCTACCTGCACCTACATCTCCTCCCACATCTAGACCTATCAATACCCTGGGTGTCATGCCAACATCAAGCCTTGTCCATCCACCCATCAAATTGGACTTATCCACATCTTCCCAAGCCCACACAAAAACCATTCCTCCACCTAAAAGGAAGACCCAACCTTCTAGGACACATACACCAGTTTCACCCACTACGCCTTTCTCACCTTTTCCCCTTCCATCTATCCTCAGACCTCACCCATCTACCCTATTCAAGCAACCTCCTACCCAAAGAAAATCAAAAGTGCAGTAGTCCACCTCTTCATCACGATCCTTTATTATGCCCAAGCGACTAACACAACCTTCACCATCACCATCACCCGCAACTTTCTTACCACCTATACCCCCACCAACTACCATAACCCCATCACTACCTATGTGAGTTTCTTCTCTACAACCCATACCTTCCACCCGGCCTCTACGAGCAACTTTTACTGCACCTCTATTATCACCATGGCTAACCCATCCTCTGCCACCATCCACTTTCCCTTCCACATAATGTACTCCTACCTCACATTTACCCAAGAAGGTGCAATCCAAGGAAAAGAACCCACTACCCTCCAAAAAGGTAGTTAAACCCACAACACCTTCCATTACTAGTTCATCTACCACACCTTTACCCAAGTAGGTACCATCAAAACCTAAGATAGTACCACCTACCAAACTGGTGGTCAAACCTATTCCACCTCCTATAACACCTCTTCCACCATAATCATCCACACCTTTACCCAAACCCACACTCACTTCCCACTGTGATCCATTGGTAGGGTCCTATGCCAACATTTTAGCCAACCTCTTAGAGACCTCAGTCATCACATTACCCCCACTTAGACCTTACGACCCCCATCAAACCCAAACCAAAAGGGTTTGATGAAACTAAAATTTGTGCCTACCATCGTGTGCCAAGACATGATGTAGAAGGTTGTAAGGCTCTTAAAACCACTCTCCTCCAATTATGCCCTCCTGAAGAAAATTTTGATGAAGATGATATTCTTGATGAGGACCTTGTTTCATCTTCACCTATCACCATACATCCTCTCCCACTACCTATTTAGCAGCCCACATCACCACCTCCATAACCCTTTTATCCTCCTCAAAAATTTGAGATCAACATGGTTCACATAAGAGTGCTCGCCAAAACCCCACAAAAATGCCAATACACCCTACTCATTTTGCAAGTTTCTTACCCCACATTAGGTTTTTGTCCATCATGTTGTTATACTACTCATGACATACATTCTATATCCACCTCTTTTCCTAAGATTAACATGATCCAAGTTTCCACTCGTGCCTAAAAATACAAAGGAAAAGAAAAAGTAACCAGCCCATCCGCTAATCATGTGCCTAACATACCATCTGCACCCACACCCAAAATCACCATTCGAGGACCCACATACCCTATTTATGATGGGGTCACCCATCATACAATGATAAAACAATTACACCAATTCCCTCTAAAAATGTCTTTGTACAGTCTCTTCAAGACCTCTGAATCTCATCGTCAATCCCTTATGGAGGTTTTGCAATCCATTGAGGTTTTACCTAAAGACCCCAAACCAATAGCCTCCATTATCACCCCTCACCAAATGGCCTCTCTTACCAAAACATCCCCTTCTTCTATCCCCACTCCCACTCATCAAGTGGTGACCCTCAATTTCTCTGATGAGGAGATCATACCTCTAGTCAAATGACCCTGATCCCACTCTTTTCATCTCCGTCTATATCGATAATATTCACATTCAACACATTATGATCGGTGGTGGTGCTAACATTAACATCATATCCTCCCATGCCTACAATCAAATGTGCATCCCTTCAAATTGTATGTATAATAACCCAATTATGTTGTGCTCCTTCAATGATGCCATCACTTCCACCCTTGGCATCGTTATTCTTTAAGTTCATGTGGGCCCTCGTACTGTGCTAGAATTATTCTACATTTTAGAAACGGAATTCATGTACAACTAGTTTCTTATCCGACCTTGGATCCGTGTCATGGGTTGTGATCCTTCAAATTTACATTATTGTGTCAAATTTGAACATGAAGGACATAACTACACCATCCCCGCTAACCCTTCGCCATTCGAAACCTACAACAGGTTGTACCAACCTAATGACCTCCTTATACCCGTTAAGGCATCTATCACTACCTCCACTTCTCCTTCACCCACATCCCCATCCACAGATGTTTCCACTACCTCACCCATGCCTACCTCTTCTATTATCACTGCTGCCACAACCTCTGCAGCTGACCCGTCTGTTAACCCATCTAGTTCCCAACCAACTAATCCTTCTTCTTCCCAATCTCCTAGTAATTCATCTATTCCGGCTACACACATATCCACTACCGATCCCTTAGAAGGTGTTTTTCAATGCCTCACTCTGGGGGAATACCACTTGTACAACATAAACACATTCCTTACTCCACAAGAGTATGGTAACCTATGCCAACATCCTCGTTATGACCATCACATAGGCGAGGTCTTCCCTTATGGTCCTCCCCACCTTCGCACCAACTTAACATATGGGGGACTTGATACTTCCACCTATTCACCCAAGCCACCTTCTCAAATGTGACCATTTTCATCTGACCTCCAATCTCTCACCAACCACCACTTCACCCACACTTTCCTTCACCATTGTGCATGGAAAGGCTTTGGCTTTGGGTTCTATAAATAGGGCCATCATACTGTCATCCCTTGTACCACACGTAAACACAAAGACCATGGTGGTATTGGATTTTCCAAACCATCTTCCAATAATTCCCGTACTGACCTCATCGAGGACAAAAAACCTTCTCCACCTAGTTCACCAACATCACCACCTTCACCCACGGAGTCTATAGATCCCAAATCTATTCCTCCTGAATTTGTTTTTCATGAACACCATTTCCCTTAGACCTTTGACTTATCAACATGATGGCAAGGCTCCCTCTTCTCTTCCCTTCTTGTATCTTGACATGATCGATGATGATACACGTTCTATTAACATCATTCAATGTCAAGATGATGATTCTATCCTCACCTACCTTGGTGTGGAATATTCTTACATTCACTGGTTGTTTCCTTCTGAGACGCAAACCATTTTACATGAATCAATCGTCGAAATTTATATTCACACTCAGGAATACCAACACATTCTAAAGATAGGTCAATCTTTAAATTTTGTTGAATAGGAAGATTTCACTTCTTTCCTCCAGGATTATAGCAACACTTTTGCTTGGTCCTATACTGATATGCCTGGTATTGACCCAAACATCATGGTCCACAATATCATCACCATCCCTGAAGCCAAACCCATAAAACATAAGCTGTGGAAAATGCATCCTAGCATTACCCTCCTGGTCAAAGAAGAAATTTAGCACCTTCTTTCAGTTTCCTTCATCATACCCATTGATTATCCCCAATGGATCTCTAACATCATCCCTATCACAAAAGTGATAGGGGGACTCTGCATTTGCATAGATTTTCACGACCTAAACTTAGCTTTCCCCAAAGACAACTTTCCTTTGCCTAGTATTGACCAATGAGTTGATCTTACCACTGGTCATGAGATGTTATCACTCATGGACGGTTTCTCTGGTTATAACCAAATATTACTCACCCTAGAAGATCAATACAAAACCCACCTTCATCACTCCTTTGGGGACCTTATACTATCATGTTATTCCCTTTGGCCTTAAAAATGTTAGTGCTACATATCAATGGGCTATGAACTATATCTTTCATGACATCATGCATTGCATATTATAATATTATGTTGACGATCTTCTTGTCAAATCCAAATATCAGGCCGAACACCTTACAGTCCTTAAGGTCATCTTTGACCGTCTCATCAAGTATTATGTTCGCCTTCAACCCAAGAAGTGTGTCTTTTATGTTCTCTCAGGAAAGATCCTTTGTTTTATCATTTATTTGCGTGGCATACAATTTGATCCCACTAAAATCAAGGCATTCTTGAAATGCCTCCACCTACTAGCCTTCATCCAACTTTGTAGTTTTATGGAAAGCTATAATCTATTCCTCTTTTTATTTTGTCATACTTTCCTGACCGCTGCCACCCATTTCATCGTCTCCTCAAAAAGGATGTCTCTTTAAAATGGGATGATGAATGCCATAAATCCTTTGGCACCTTAAAACAATACCTCCTATAACCACTTGTTATCATTCCTCTTAAGGATGACCAACCATTTTACCTTTACATTTATGCTACTGATCATTCCTTGGGTACCATGCTCACCCATCACGATGATAAACACTAGGAGAAAGTGGTTTATTATATATTTCATACCCTTTTGGACTATGAAACCAGATACACCCATGCTAAAAAACTCTGCTTAGCCTTAGTTTTTGTCACCACTAAGCTTTAACATTACCTACTCAACCATAAAACATTTGTAGTCATCAATACTGACCCCTTACATTACATCTACACCAAAATATACCAACATCAATGTGTTGCACATTGCCTCATGCTTATTCTAGACCTCGATCTTGAATTTATTCATAAAAATCTATCAAATGCCAAACCATCATTGAACAACTCGCATATACACCCCTCTCTGGATATCAATCTTCTAACATTTATTTTCTGAATGAATCCATTGCTACCCTCTCTTTTGATGATATTGTTTACCATATGACCTTATTCTTCAACGAATCCAAATTTCAGTGTGGGGTTGGTGTAGACAATATCCTTACACCTCTTGATAGTGAACCTATGCCATTATCCTTCAAATTAGATTTTGAATGTACTAATAATATTATCGAATACGAAACACTTGTACTAGGTCTTCAAGTCGCTATCGCCTTATATGTTAAATCGATTAATATTTTTGGTGACTCTCAACTAGTTTTGAATCAAGTCAATGGTATATACCAATGTCATAATAAAATACTTCAAAAGTATAAGAATCATGTGGACATAATTTTGACTAAATTTGACCATTATGAACTTAAAACCACCCCATGTTCTACTATTAAATTTGTAGATACCATGGCTTTCCTAACTTCTCAGATACCCACTTTTCCTACCGACTACAAAATATTTGTCACAGTAAAATGGTTACAATCACCTTCTTATTTATTTCAAGACGTCAACCTCGTCAAGACCATTACACCTGACCCTTGTGACCTTTGGTATAAGCAGTTCGCAAACTACCTTTCCCTGTCAATTATACCTCCCGACCTTACTCATAATGGGTAACACACATTTCTCAAAATCGTATCTCGATATGTCATCATGGGTGGCCTTCTTTATAAATGTGGTTTCGACAGTATCCTCTTATAATACCATAAAAGTTCTGAAATTACTTATACCATCAAGGAAATTCATGAAAGAATTTGTGGAGGTCACTTTAGTGGCTTAGTTGTAATCAAATGCATCCTTCACCTGGGCTATTATTGGCCCACCCTCAACCATGATTATTATGACTATGTCAAATGTTGTGTGAAATTCCAACAACATGCTAATATTCAACACACACCTAGTCATGCCTTACAGGTCACACAATATCTTTGGCCTTTCTCTCAATGAGGTTGGATCTTGTCAGAGAGATCAATCCTCATTATTCACAATACCATCAATGGATTACCGCAACTGAATACTACACTAAATGGGTAGAGTAAATCCCTCTCATCTCTACAAAAGCCAAGAAAATCTATGAATTCATTAATCATCACATCATTTTTCACTTTGGTGTTCCTCACTGCCTCATCACTGATAACAGAAAACAATTAAAAAATAAAACCCTACGGAAACTTTGTGATGCCTTCGACATTCAAATTAGTTTTTCTTCACCTTACTACCCACAAACAAATGGCCAAGCTGAATCAACCAACCAAACCTTGAACAAAACTCTTATGAAATTAGTTAACGATACGGGAAAGGATTGACACACACACATTCCTTTTACTTTATGGGATTACTGTACTATTATTCGTACCTGAACTGTGGCCACACCTTTTTCTCTGGTCTACAGTACAGAGGTTTTTCTACCTCTCAAAGTACAAATTGAAACTATTTGTATCTCACTCAAATATATGCTTAATGATGATGACTTTTTCCAGGACCGTTTGGCACAACTTGAGTTATTAGACAAACGTCATCTTAATGCTCTTGATCATCTCCAAATCTACCAAAAATGTATCAAATGTGCCTATGAAAAACGTGTCTACAAACAAATATTTTAGGTTGATGACCTCATCCTGAAGGAAAATACATATGTAACCAAAGAGGAGAAAAGTAAACGGGGAAAATTTGCTCCTAATTGGCTAGGACCTAATATCGTTACTCATAACTATGAATCAGGTGCTTATCATTTATCTTTACTCCAAGGTAAACCCAAAATTGAGCCCCTCAATGCCTTGCATATTAAACCATTCTACTGTTGAATTAAGTCCTATATCACCTCTTGTCTATTTAACACTCGTCCCTTGAGCACCATTCACCCTCCATTTTAACTATTTTAAGGATCCATAACTCAACAAGAATCATGTTATTACCCGTCACTTTTTCATCCCTATATTCAATATGAGTACTGCAGCCCTACTCATGACATGATTCTCTTGGATACTTTTTTTTCTTTTTCAAGATGGAATCCCATGGTCGTTCGTCATGTAAAATCTCTCTTGCATAGTTAGCCTTTGTGTGCTATGGTTTTTCCTTCAAAACAAGAGCCTATTTTTCTCTATAGTCTTATCCATGACTTAATAGTATAAAAAAAAATAATATCAAAAGTCAAATGGGATTTAACTGCTTGAGTCAAACTTATAGCAAAATGATGACTCCCTCAAAAAGGACATCTATTCTCTTTATCTCGTTGTTATAAATAGAATGCTCCCTCAAAGGAAAACTATACAAAGATAGCCATATTATACTTAGTATCTCATCAAAAAAGGCCTATTCTTGCAAAGTAAAATAAAATATTTAGAAAATTCCCACATCTATTAGCTTCACGAAGACCTCAAGGAGATAATATACTCATCCCACATACACTTCCCGCATTGATCATTCTATCAAAACAACAACATAAAGAAGAAAATTATAACTTTTTTGTCATGGAATTGCCTATTTTGATCTTAGGTCTCTTGCCAAGTAGGCATGTTGTCTTACACCAAGTTATGCTAAAAACCAACCATTTTTCATCTCATTGCCTTTTCACCCTAATTTCCTACCTTCTCAAGGGACTTTCCACAAACAAAACATTTCATGATCATGTGACTTTCTTCACCCTTAGCATTGCCAATCATGCAATACCTTTAGGTTATTTTTTTCATAAGCCAATCTAAGGTATGGTGAACTTGTTATGGTTCTTATCAATTAGGTGGCTCTTTTATCTCCTCCTACCATTCCCCTTCTTCATTACTTATTGATTATCCTATACAGGAATAGACCATAAATACCTACATTTTAAGGATTCCCCTTTCATGAAAATCAATCATGCCTAAATGACCTAACCTCAACCATACCTAAAAATGACCTAAACCCAACCATACCTAAAATGACCTAAACCCAACCAGACCTAAATGACCTAGACTCAATCATGCATAAAACCTACCCATCCATTCCTCTACCTCATCTTATTTTTCCCTAGATTATGGGAGATTTACATCGGCTTGAGGTCCCTTTTCGCCAGGGCTATGTAGGTAGCACTCTGAGAGCATGGGGCCTTAGAGGTTAGCTCAGCCACTCTCTACCCTAACCAATTTCCACCCCTAATTTTCTATTCACATTCTACCTTAGCTAGTTTCCATCTTATACACTATGAGGAAATTAAACAAACATACAAGTATACAAATACGTATATCTACCTATTTCTTACATCATCATATCATACATTAATCATTTCACATTTCCATCGTATCAAATATTTTGGAAATTTACACCATAACATACATATTCATCATCATTCATTTTTCCATGCTACTAATAACTTGACAATTAAATCAAACCCATAAACATAACCAAAGCATGCCTAACTGACCTAACTCAACCATGCCTAACTGACTTAACTCCACCATGCCTAACTGACATAACTCCACCATGCCTACATGACCTAGAATCCACCATGCATAACTAACCTAACTAGACCATGCCTAACTGACCTAACTTCACCATGCCTACATGACCTCAACTCCACCATGCCTAATTCACCTAGTTTCCATCCATACACAAATAACAATGAAAATTAAAACACAAGTATATCCTCCATATAATAAATATCATCATCTATAAAAATGGCAGTCTGTGTATCAATACAAATATAAACTGATACAAATACATACAATTATCTCAAAATGCTTAGATACATCCTCACCATCTTCGACATGTAGGTCGGTATAAGATCAAAATATAAAAATTATCATATACATCATCACTATCATCAGCACGTAGGTCGATATATACCAAAAATTTACATTGATCATATCTGGTGACTAATCGTCACCCCACATGATATCCATACTTGTCTCATATGTCTCCTCCTCCTCTTTACCTCTCTACTGCCCTACCATCATCTCTCCACCCATCATAGGTCTCGGTTTAGCCTCCACCTAGCCCACAACTGGGTCTTGCCTCCATGAACTCATCACCTCACCTTGACCATGTCTCTGGGATTTATAGCCCCCTGTTCTCTTTGAGTTATGAGTGTGGGATCTAGTCCTCTCACTCACTGCATGTTGTGTCCTTTAATCAGCATAAGAGGGGATGTCTATCCCTGCGGTCGTCAGATGATCCTGGTAATATCATACCTCTTTTAAGGCATCATTAAACCTCACCATCAACACCTTCTAAGGTGGTACCATAGGTGTCATAGCAACCTATGAGCTCTGCCCTATACCTATGTTCCACGCCCTCCTCCTTGTACTTGAGGACCTTGTCCTGTCACAACTGCCTGTAGTGTGGGACCCTGTCCCTATGCTTGTGGCAGTGCCTATGTTGTAACCCAGGCCTATAGGGCCACAACCTGAGCCTATGCAGTGGCCAACTGGCCCTACAAACCTATTACTTACACCTGTAAGGTGGATACATGTCCTTCATCTCCATCTCCACCCTATGCGGGTGCCTATCTCTATGCAACCTGGGCCTGTAGGGCCACCACCTGAGCCTGTAAAATGGCAACATGTGCCTCTAACCTAGTAAGATGCCCTTGTAACACTTTAATAAGTGTCTGCAGGGAAACCACCTCACCCTGCAAGGTATCCCTCTGTACTCTGATTGTGGCTAAGTTTGGATTCCCTACCCTCGATTGAGCCACTCGTAGTTACACCACCCACCACTTCCTATATCTATTGGTGACCCCAACATCATTGATCTGCCTATCCAATGCCTACTCCTCCTACCCTATCAGCACACTCGGTCATGGTGGAGACATAGGTCTCTCCACATCATCTCTCATATACTGAGATAAGGGTGGGAGCACGTCCTATGGTAGGCTAAACTAATGTTTGACCCTGTCTACAGGTATCATCTCGTGCTCGCCAGCATGCCACCCCTGTATCCACCTGAGCAGTTGTAACTCCTTTAAATCCTTCACCATGTCCATGTATGAGGGAAAGAAAACATATGGCCTCCATCCAATATCCACACTAGAGAATCCCTCCAGCACCTGTCTGTAATATGAAACATCATGTGTGGCCCTAGCCACCCTGTGCTACCCACCATCTATATCAGACTCTGACCAAGCCACCCCTGAACAAATCAAGTTGGGGTAAACTAACTGGATGTACACATATAATGTGCTCATATTCCAAACTATGCAGAAGGAAATTGTAACACAAACTAAACCACCATAATCTCTCATAGGCCCATAGCTCCCTATACAACTACACTAGGAATGTCAGTGCCCATGCAAAATAGATCTTCTCTTCCACCATATCTTGGAGCACTCCCATCAATGCTCATGAGAATATACCACCCTCAACATCTGGTAAAGAGAAACAACATACCACCTCCACAATCAAAACAACAAACCTCATCTCCAGAGAATGGGTTGCATACATCTCTTTGTAGCTAAGGATCAAGCTATGGTACCTCAACTCTCCCATTGCCTCACCAAACATAACCACTATAGGCTCCATGGAGGCCTCTGAATAAATAGAATACACTTGCTCACCCATAATCAATAGCCACAGGATCCTGTATACATCCTCTAGGGTGAAAATAATATCACTCGTTAGTAAATGAAAAGTTTTGGTCACTGAATCCCATCTATCGATGAGTGCAACCATCAAACTAGGATCTCGAGCTATAAACCTGTAGCATCAGATCCCAATCAATCCAGCATCATTCATATACTCCCACTCCTTCGCAGTCACCCTCAAGCGCATCTCTACTAATAGAGGTGGTACTCTATCTCACATACGTAGCTGGTCCCTAGCCTACATCCAACAAAACAAAAAATTGTTAAGACTTCACTACCTCTAATTACGTCTTAACCCCAAAACCATACCCAATCACACCAATCCTACTTACCGCATTTACCTAATTAACATGTCAACCTCCTATCCTTTACACTTGTGACTTATTACCTTCACATAATTTCACCTACTCCATCTAGCCAATGACCATATTTTACCCTTACCCCTCTACAACCAGTCATTACTTTCCATTTTTTGACCTCTTTTCCTTTGATACATAACCCTTCTTAACCTTGTCCCTCTTGCACCCTAACCAACACCGGTCTGTTAGACCATCACCTACTCTCCTTGACTGACATCAGTTCTAATTAACTAGTGTTGGTCACCTTAGTCTTGACTGATGTCAGCTACAACCGATCGACGTCGGTCTCTGTTGCGACCCCCAAAATTGAAAACCCCTCCTCTATTTCTTAAAATTTGAAAAAACCAACCTACAACCCTAATTAATCCCAAACACTTACACCCCACACTTATTTCTCCCCCTACTTATCCTATATTTGACCTCATCACCCTAGATTTCATCTATTTTTCACCCACATTTCAAAATTAACATTTCCACCCAAAATTTCTTCATTCTAAAAACACAATTGGAGTAAATAAAAATCTAGAAAATGCCACCTAGCTCATCTCAATGACATATACATTGTGGCACCTCTGGCCACTGCACCAGTGGTCCACCTGACCCTTCTCCCACCTCTGCTATACCGAAATATACCTTAAACCTCTCCACCAATCACACGTCTCCAACTGCTCTAATGGACCCATCTACCTAGCTCCTCTCACCACTTAGTCACCTCCACCTCAGCCTGGTACAATACCTTGTATTTTTCCTCCCCAACAAATGCACAAGTCACTCAACTCTATCATTTTCTCAAAGTCAACAATAATAATTATTCCGTAAAATGTGGAATTTTAAGTTTATAACCCTAACCCGACATGACCGAATTCGGTCATACAAAACCAACATTGGTTACCTTATAACCGACATCGGTCACCTGTCAATAACATTTCTCCTACATTTTTCCCATTTTGAACAAAACTAATTACTGCCAAATATCTTTTGACATTACCAATACTTCATAGACCCTACCCACAAGCCTCAATTACCTATACACTTCCTTAATTGTGTTTAGGAATTTGTTATTATACCTATACCTTGGCCGTACACGTGCCACAACCTATTTACCTGGACCTGACCTAATTTTTGTGACCATTTAACTCATGAACTAGCTATACCTAGTGATGTTGTTACCTATGTTTTTATAGCCTAACAACCATACCTTGCCTATTGTCGTGTCTTTTATCCTAGCCAAACCCATAGTGTATCAGAGCATACCTAACCATTCCTACACCTAACCTACTTTTTGTTTCCGAACCATATCCTATACCGTGGATACCTGAATAACTTCAACATTGTTTGGATAAAATTATCAACCTTGGACGATGTAGAGTTTGCAAGCTCTTCAACCTAGTACCCTACCACAATATATATGTGTGTGTGTGTTCGATTTGCCTTACCCATTACCTGTGTTAACCCTTTCCCATTCCCTATTACTTAATTTGACCACTACCCTTTACCGAATGTGTGTATACCCTTACCCACAACCCACCTCCCTTCACTTTCATCAACTACACATTTATCAAAGCACTCACCAAATCTCTATACCACCTCATCAATTCCTAGTTTGAGGGGGATCACCTTCACCCACACTTGGGGAAACCCTGTTCATACCCATACATGGGAAAATCACTTCTTATTTTTGTCAGCATCGCTTATCAATAAAAGCTATGTGATAAAAAGGGTAAAATTTAGACACCAAAATTAGGTCATACTACCCTTATAACCCCGTTAATTAAATTAACCATACCTTACCTATTCATATCCCATAGTGCACATGATTAATTTAATTAATTAATTTAATTAACATCCTCACTTGACCACCTCACCCAACCAACTCACCTAGCCACCTCACTTCATGACCCACTCAAACCCCATTAATGACCTAAGACAAAGTCTAAGCCTATCCTAACTAACTAGGACTTAGTCTAAACTTAGAGGACTCTTACTATTCCTTGTGTGATCTATCACTCAAGACTCTGATGAAGATTGAAGACAACGCCAAAAAAGTAACAATCAGGCTATTTTTTGCCAACCTAGATATTCCCGCCTTTACCAATGTTGGTTATCCCTTAGCCAATGTTAGTCCCCTAACCATCATTGGTTAGGTTAAATACATTTCTAAAAGCCTTTGTTGAGGTTGGTCATTCAATTTAGGATCTCATATGAATAGAGACTTGGAGAACTCAAATTTCTGAAGCACTCAGGAAAAGGAAAGTACCCAGGAGAACTACCAACAACCATCGACATCCATCACCTTCTTCAAGATCACATATTCACACAAAGAAGCACAGGGACTTGAACTACCAAAACACGCATACAGGGTCCCTTCTCTCTAGATCTCTGCCATCATTATTTTCATCACTTGCACCCTCTAGAACCATTCTTCAGTAAGCACCTAATATCTCTTCAGTTATCTTTATTTTCTTTCATTAAGATCATCATTCCTCTTAGTAATGTATTCTTTTGTACATTCGTACATGTCCTTCCTCCCTCCAACCCATCACCTTACTATATCTATCCCTTTCACCTATCTTCATCATATCCTAGTCATATCTGATTCACTAAGACCATTTTACGACCTCACCCCCACCATTTCAAGCCTTTATCCAATCACAAAGAGTCTGAAGACCATTTTTCTAAGATATTTTTATTAACTACCCCTACCTACACTAGTTAACCATCCAACATCAGTCATCCTACCAAACTAGAATCGGTCACATATGCCGATGCCGGTTACTCTTTCTGGCAACATACCTCTTACCAGTGAGCTCATACCCATTTCCTACCAACCCAAAATCAATCCTAATTTTTACCAGACCTTACCTAGATCCTGTACCAGACCTAAAACCCAATACCAACCCATCACTTGACCCACTTTGACCTCAATCAACTTTTATCTAACATTTCTTATTTACTTTGTATGAGATACCTAAATAATTTCAATTCCAATAAAATTGTTATTGGGTAAGTGCAGCAAGTTGGTGGATAATTAAGTGGACCTAAATAAACTATGCTCGTGTAATTGTTTTTTATAGCTTTGGTGATTTCTGAACCTAAAACCATGATCACGGTTTGAAACTGTGCTCGCGGTCCTCTAAGACAAAAAAATAGACCCGTGATTCCTCATTTTCTCTCATTTTTCCTTTCCAACCACGATTTCTCTTAGACCTTTGGTACTCATGCTTTGAACACCCCCTAAAAATTGCTCTTCAAACTTCTGGATCATGATAATTTCAACCATCTCACCAAGACAAAGAGGTAAGCCCTCAATTTTAATCAATTTGTTTACATTTTAGGTTATTTTTTGTGATTTTCATGGGTTTTTCAATTTTTTGTTTATGTATACAATTTTTTTGTTTTGTCAGTTTCTCGGAAAGCTTATAATCATGTAAACTGTTTAAATAATCCTCAAAACCCTCCAAACATTCCTCAAAACCCTCCTCTAGACATAGATCCACCTCCTGTGGCTCCTTCTGTCCCCACAAAACCAACAAGAACACAAGATGATATCATTGGAAGAATTTGACAAAATAAAATTATCATTAAGAACCTTATTCAGACTATAAGAAAAAATCATGCCACAAATCCATCCCGCATGACTTTATCCAGCACATTATAAACATTGATTGGCGAATTCAGATCCAAAACCAACCAAATAAATAGATGGAATACCTTTAGAGGTTATTGTAGGTGGTGGTATGCAAATAAATTATCCCATTCAGCCGTAAAAGACAAAAAATTAGAGAAGACCGTATTTTTGCATTATTTACCGACCCAAGAACCAATGCCCTCCCACAGATACTTTAAAACAGTTCCAAATCCATTGGTGTCATGATGGCCAAATCAAGAACAATTTTTGGGACCAATGGTGGATGGTTTTTAATTATCCACCATACAACAACAATGAGGTTCCTCTCTATTTTTGAAGAAATTATATTGCAAGTTCATGCTTAATGAGGTCCCAAATTATTTTGAATTTTCTGAGTTTTATGGGCGAGGATGTGGTTCTACACAGAGTAGACCTGGTGCACATGTAGTTCAACCAAGGATCCCCCGTGCCCCAAAAACCCTACTGCCTTCAGTTATCCCTCCTACAGTGAAGGAGGTTATGGAGATTAACACACTACATGCATTGAGGGAGCTCACTGAAATTCTAACCCAGCATAGTGACCAGATTACGTCTGGTGATATTGGTGGAGGTGTCAATTCTAGCGCACCACACCACTGTGGATCATGTGGTGCTGTATGTAATGCGGGCAAGACATCATTTTCTAGATCACATGCTTTATTTTCCCCAGATGAGATGATGGCAGATGTTTTTGGAACTGGTGCAAAGGATCTTGGTCTTTCACAAGTAAATGTCAAATAAATATTTAATATATATACAATAGTTTAATTCATGTATGAGATTTTAATATATATGTATTTGATTGTATGTCATGTACATACATGTAAAAACTATTTTTTATTTTATTTTAAATAGAAAGAGTCGATGAAGGAAACATCTATCATCGACATGCTAACTACTACAGCTTGGGCATGTTATAAATGTAAGTTTCAAGTTGTACTTACATTTCAAATTTCATTTGAGTGTGCACTTTTATTATTATAATGTTTCATGTGTACATGTACATATTGATATATGTTTGTCTTTTATACGTAGCATCCTGGCGGGTCATCATCTGCTCTGGGAACTGAGGCTACTGGCATGCCTCACGTGAATTTTACATAGGTTAGTTTCTCTTTACACTTTGTTTCTAATTGTGGAAGTTCACATGGATTATGCTTTGGGTCTGTTATGTGGCAGTCATGTAGATTAATATTGATTTGTACATGTTTTTTGTATAGCTTATGACTTCCAGAGAGACTCGTCCATATATGTAAACTGTGGACGCTATTGTAGATACTACCATAGCATCTGTAGATCCACTAACTGAGGTAAAAAAAAATTCAAATTTGTTGAATTTTGGAGGAATTATTTCTTATTACTTAAATCTACAATATCAAATTTTTGTACATGAAATATTTAATTTTAAATTTAATTATTTTTATGTAGCTTACCCCTCGTGAGTCTACTATTGTCCCTATGATGCGTTGACGAAAAATTGATAGGGATCATGACATTGTGGTAAGATTTAAAATGCATTTTAAATAAATTCTAAGTTTATAAATTTTGAATGTATTTTAAAAATATGGGTGTTAAAAACTTGTTGTTTATGAATGTGCAGGTTAGGTTACAAGCCTACTTTGAGACACCTAGGACCACACAGATGAAATCCATAGTGTCATCTCCCTCCACTACATCCCCAAGTTGTGGACATGCTACTTCTAGTAAGGTGAAGAGAGGGAAGATGTTTCATGATTAGATTCATAGGATCTGGATGTACATAGATATATATATGGGCCATCTGGTCCTAGTTCATGATTCTTCATATAGCCTTATGTGAAAGCATGTGGTCCTATATGTATGACACACTTAGTTTGAGATGTACGCATGTTATGAATTATATTTTCAGAGACGTGCATCCAGCACACTTAGTTTGAGATGTATACATGTTATGAACTTATATTTTTAGAGGCGTGCATCCAAAACACTTAGTTTGATACATTATATATCCATGTGTTGGTTTTCACAACTATATTACCTGTATGTTTGATTCGATTTCATTGCATATGATATCCTTCCATGTATGTATGTTCTATGTATATTAGTTCTATATGTATGTTTGATTTAAAAATAAAAAACCATGTCCCGGAGCACAACATGGTACAATTTTTAAGAAAACCTATTCCATTAAGCAAAACCTATGATAACCATGCTAGGTGAACTACAAAAGGGAAATACATAGTTACTGTTTTCACAGTAATTACGTAGGGTGTATGTGCAACTCTAATTATTTTCCCACCTCCTAACAATGTGCACATCTTTGAAAGAATGGTTGTGAGGGAATTTCTATAACTAACATTTTTTCTTTTGAAGATAAAACTCATTTTCGCATATCAATTAATACAAACACTGTTAGAAATAAGTGAGGTAGAGTTCATCTTGAACTATATGAATATAACATTACTATGGTGCAACATTTCATGGTAACAATTGTTAAGAAATTAAGGACGAATTATGTATTATTTTAGAGATTATCCCATTAATAGGGATATAAGTACCCGATTTATCAATAGATACACCTTAATATCTCTTTATAATTGGGTGCTATGCCAATTAACTAAGAAGTTACCACATGATTTAATTATCGTAAGTAGATTCACTTCCCTATTAAGTCCTATATGTTTTTGTATTTAAGCACACACTTTAAAAACCCCATTTTTGTATACCCTACAATCCTTCTAGTCCAAAATACACATTTTTGTGAGGGGGTTTGTAAAATAATTCACATCCTTACTGTTGTTGCAGACTCATAGCACCCCTAGATGTAGAACAGGCTTCTAGGTTGATCACTCCAGCATCTAGTGTGATTGCACAACATGGAAACCTATCTCCAAGTGTGGGGACTTGTAAAACTGAGAGAGGAATCTCCAGATTAGAGGCTGGTTCCTCAAACTCCTCTGATTTAGATCTAATGCTTGCACAACTACAGAGGTTCAAATCCTAATCCTACTCTAACTTGCAAGGAGATAGGGGTAGAAGTGCAAAAATTGAAACTAACTAAAGATGGTGATGCACCAAAAGGAGTGGTGAAACATTTCTGTCAAGCAAATAGACACAGACCAGATTTTACAACATAAAACATACACAGACTGATAAGATATAATTTAGGATTTAAAATGAAGCAAATAATACACACAAAGGACTGAAAACCATTAACAGAGCTTGCATTATCATTTCCAGTGTCAAAAATCACTGCATTACAACCTCAGAGAGGTAAAAACTATTACAATCCTTTGGAGAGGTCTGATTCTTGTATCAATCACTTGCTGGAAGTGAAAGAAGAACTCTGCTATGTCAAAAATTGTTTTTTCTAGAAATGAGCCAAATCTAGCTTTTACATTGCATGGGTCGAGCCCAGGGGACAGAAAACGTACAAAAACATGAGAGCCCATCCCTTCTTGACTGCAGGTGCATTAAAAGGACATGGGGGACCTTACAAACCCATACCCTATCATTTTGACTAGATTACAGGAGAATGCGACCCATTCTGCATTAAATCTAGTTGCTGGAATGTCACTTCTGGCCATGAACATGTTTCAGAGCTGTTTCTCATTTTTCTCTCTCCATACTACATGAAAACTCAAGATTAACCCCGAAATCATGTAGAGAATTTCACAAGATTTCCGTTGATATAAAGAACGTGCAAATCTGAGCTTTGGATCGAAAGATATGTCGATCTGAAGATTTAGGGCACAAAACAGGTGAAAATGCGTTTTGAAATTTTTCCTGCGCTCTGCCACCTGGATGACACGTGGCACGCACTGATTGGATATGTAATTCTCTCTCCTCTCTATCCCATGGGTTTTCCTACTTCATTAGACACATGTCCTCTTTTGATTGGCTCGGGTCAGTGCTTGAAACCTCGCCCTTTGACTTTTGGACTTTCTCCCTTGTGACACGTGTCGCGATTTGATTGGTCCACGGATCTGCTGGCTTTTCACACCCTTCGCGTCATTTTGTCCCGGATGTCCCACTGTTGTTTGGGACAGAATCCTCTGATCCACCCGAAATGGGCTTCCTTGTCCCTTATCTGCCGATGACACGTGGCGCAATCTGATTGGCTCTCGGCTTTTTGGGCTATCCGCGTCCCACGCGTCCCTTTGTCCCAACTGTCCCAATACGAAATTTTTCTGTTTCGGGTGAACCGGCCGGTTCATGTCCTCTATGCACTAATGGCCTAGATGTCCCAGTGCAAAAGTTCTCATTCCGGCCGAACTGGGTGGTTCGCGTCCCAGATGTCCCAAACTGCTTAGTGCGAAAGTTCTCCATTTCGGCCGATCCGGGTGGTTCACGTCCTTCAGGCCCGAATGTCCCGAGCAGTTAGTCGATTTTCTTCTCCTTCGGCTGAACTGGCTTTCTGCGTCCCACGTATCCTGACGGCCTGATTGTTCCTTTGCGAAAATTCTCCTTTTCGGCCGAACCGGCCGGTTCGCGTCCATTTGTCCCAGATGTCCCTTTGCTTCGTGAGCCGCCTGGAGGCTTTTCGGCCGATCCGCGCCTCGACGTCCCAAATGTTCCAAATTTTGTGAGGACTAGGACTTAGCCAATTTTCACAATTTTTTCTAGCCCAAGCTTATTTTCTGCAACTTTTTCACATTTTCTCAGAGCTTGCTCTTTTCAACCTGGACAAGAGAGATAGAAAAAATCTGAGGGGACCCTGGAAACATGATTTTTTGCCCTGGATCAATCAATTTGCCTGGGACTTGAGAATTCTGATGTATGTTATCAAATTAACCCTGGGGGGTCAATTTGGATAACACTTACCATTCGAAGGTATTTGAAAAAAATTCAAGGTTATTCAATGAATTTTAAAACAATATATCACTTGGAATTTGAGAACATTCTTTACATATTTATTTAGGATGTTTGTACATATGTTACGACATATCAATATAAATAAGAACACATAAATATGTATGTAATGTATATTGTCAAATAATTCACATCATGATGGGCTCTAGGGAGGACCAGATTGGTGTTAGACCACCCGATCCAGAGCCTTCCTAGCATTTCTTGAGCCTTCATGGCATAAATGTTTACAAACTGTCTTTTCAAGGCAGTCCTAGGAAATGAACGGAGGTGAGTAGTGAGAAGTAATGCCTTGGGACATTGTGGAACCAAACTGACTACGCCAACATGTCTGGGTAGCTAGGTGAATGCTAGAGGAGGCATTGTTTCAGTTCATGACAATGTCGTTGCTTCCGAGCTACTTCGTTCGGGCATAGTCCCTTAACAGCCATGAGACCAAAAACTCATTCAACTTCAATGGGTGACTATACAGACTCCGTGGCACCTAAGGATGTCTCATACAATCCTATGCCTCCACATAGGGACCCTCTATAATAGTTTATATCAGTTTTTTCATTCTCCAATCGGTGTTCTCGTTGCCCTATTGGCAGTTTGAGATAGTGTAAGGCTATCAAACAGTATATTTTTACAAACGGTGGGTCATGACACCAAAAAAAATGTAATGATAGATCCAAGTATCTAGGTGAATGCTAGAGGAGGCTTCATTTCAGTGTGCGAGAACATCATTTCTTTTGGGCTACCTCGTTCGGGCGTAGTCCCTTAAGAGCCCTAAGACCAAAAAATCGTTCAACTTCGACAGGTGACTACGCACACTCCGTGGAACCTAGAGATGTCTCATCCAATCCTACACCTTGGTGTAGGGACCTTATGTAATAGCTTGTCTCATATTTTTCCTTCTCCAATCGGTGCTCTCGCTGCCCTATTGTTTGCAAACACGCGAAATAGTGTAGTTTGAGACAATGTAAGCCTGTCAAATGGTATATTTTGCAAACGATCGATCGTGGCACTGAATTGACAATTCCAAAACATCTGGGTGGCTAGGTGAAAACTAGAGGAGGCATCCTTTAAGTCTACAAAAACATCGTTCCTTCCAGGCTTTTTCGTTTGGGCATAGTCCCTTAAGAGCCTTGAGACCAAAAACTCATTCAACTTCGACGGGTGACTATGCAGACTCTGTGGCACCTAAGGATGTCTCATCCAATCCTACATCTCAATGTAGGGACCCTATACAATATACTATCTTAGTTTTTCCTTCTCAAATCGGTGCTCTCGTTGCCCTATTGTTTGTAAACGTGTGAAATAGTGCAGTTTGAGACAGTGTAAGACTGTCAAACGGTATGTTTTACAAATGGTGAGTCATGGGACCAAACTAAATGTGCTGACACATCCGGGTGGCTAGTTCAACACTAGAGGAGGCTTTGTTTCAGTGTGAGACAATGTCGTTGCTTCCAGGCTACCTTGTTCAGGCATAGTCCCTTAAGAGAAATGAGACAAAAAAATCATTCAACTTCGACAGGTGACTACGCGCACTCCGTAGCGCCTAGAGACATCTCGTCTAATCCTACATCTCGGCATAGGGACCCTCTATAATAGCCTATCTCAGTTTTTTCCTTATCTAATCGGTTCTCTCTATGTCGTATTGTTTGTAAACATGCAAAATAGTGTAGTTTGAGACAGTGTAAGGTTGTCAAATGGTATATTTTGCAAATCGTGGATCATGGCACCAAACTGATTACGCTGAAATGTCTAGGTGGCCATATAAATGCTAGAGGAGACATCATTTTGGTGTGTAAGAATGTTGTTCCTTCTGGGCTACTTCGTTCGGGCGTAGTCACTTAAGAGCCCTGAGACCAAAAAATCGTTCAACTTTGACGGGTGACTACGCACACTTTGTGGCACCTAGAGATGTCTCGTCTAATCCTACACCTTAGTAGAGGGACCCTCTACAATAGAATGTCTCTATTTTTTCCTTCTCCAATTGCTACTCTTGTTGCCCTATTGTTTGAAAACGTGCCAAATAGTGCAGTTTGAGAAAATGTAAGGTTGTCAAATGGTATATTTTACAAATGGTGAGTCATGGAACTAAACTAAATGCGCTGACACGTCTAGGTGGCTAGGTGAATGCTAGAGGAGGCATCATTTTAGTACACGACAATGTCGTTGAGACAAAAATATTGTTCTACTTCGACGGGTGACTACTCGCACTCCGTGGCACCTAGAGATGTCTTCTCTGATCCTACACCTCAGCTTAGGGACCCTTTATAATAGCTTGTCTTGGTTGTTTATTTCTCCAATCGTTGCTCTCTCTGCCCTATTTTTTGCAAACGCGTGAAATAGTGCAGTTTGAGATAGTGTAAGGCTATCAAATGGTATATTTGAAAAATGGTGGGTTATGGCACCAAAATGACTACACCGACACATTTGGGTCGTTAGGTGAACACTAAAGGAGGTGTCCTTTCGGTGTGCGACAACGTATTTTCTTCCAGGCTACTTCGTTCAGGCATAGTCCCTTCAGATCCCTGCAACCAAAAAATTGTTCAATTTCAACGGGTGACTACGTGAACTCCATGGAACCTAAGAACATCTCATCTAATCCTAAACCTCAGCATAGGGACCCTCTGTAATAGCCTATATCAGTTTTTTTCTTCTCTAATTGGTGCTCTCGTCGCCCTATTGTTTACAAACACATGAAATAGTGCAATTTGAGACAATGTAAGGTTGTCAAACAATATATTTTACAAATGGTGGGTCATGGCACCGAAACATCTGGGTGGCTAAGTGAATTCTAGAGGAGGTTTTATTTTGGTGTGTGAAAATGTTGTTGCTTCTGGGCTACCTCGTTCAAGCGTAGTCCCTTAAGATCCATGAGACCAAAAAAATGTTAAAATTCGACGGGTGACTATGTGCACTCTTTGGCACCTAGATATGTCATTTTTGATCCTACACCTCGGTGTAGGGACCCTCTGAAATATCCTATCTCAAGTTTTTCCTTCTCCAATCAGTGATCTCACTTCTCTCTAATTTGTAAATGCACCTAATAGTGTAGTTTGAGAAAGTGTAAGGTTGTCAAATAGTATATTTTGAAAATGGTGGATAGTGGAACTGAACCAAATTCACTGACACATTTGGTTGGCTAGGTGAATACTAGAGGAGATTTCATTTTGATGCATGACAACATCGTTTCTTCTAGGCTACCTCATTTGGGTGTAGTCCCTTAAGATCCCTGAGACCAAAAAATCATTCAACTTCAACAGGTGACTACACACACTCCGTGGAACCTAGAGATGTCTCATCTAATCCTAAACCTTAGTGTAGGGACCCTCTACAATATCCTGTCTCAGTGTTTTCCTTCTCCAATCAATGCTCTCGCTGCCCTATTGTTTATAAACATGCCAAATAGTGTATTTTGAGATAGTGTAAGGTTTTCAAATGGTATATTTTTCAAACGGTGGGTCATGGCACAAAACTGACTGTTTCAAAACATTCGAGTGGCCAGGTGAATGCTAGAGGAGGCATCGTTTCGGTGTGCGACAACGTCGTTTCTTCTAGGCTACCTCATTCAGACGTAGTCTCTTAAGATCCCTAAGACCAAAAAATAATTCAACTTCGACGGGTGACTACGTGCACTCCATAGCACCTAGAGACGTCTCGTCTAATCCTACACCTCAGCATAGGGACTCTCTATAATAGCCTGTCTTGATTTTTTCCTTCTCCAATCGGTGCTCTCGCTGCCCTATTGTTTACAAACACGTGAAATAGTGTAGTTTGAGACAATGTAAGGCTATCAAACATGCTGACACATCTGCGTGGCCAGGTGAATACTAGATAAGGTATCATTTTTGTGCACGATAATGTCATTGCTTCCAGGCTACCTCTTTAGAGCGTAGTCCCTTAAGAGCTCTGAGACCAAAACATCATTCAACTTCGACGAGTGATTACATACACTCCATGACACATAGATACATCTCGTTTAATCCTACACCTTAGTGTAGGGACCCTCTATAATAGCCTATCTCAATTTTTTCCTTCTCCAATCGGTGCTCTTGCTGCCCTATTGTTTGTAAACACACTAGATAGTGTAGTTTGAGACAGTGTAAGGCTATCAAATGATATATTTTGCAAACGGTGGGTTGTGGAACCAAACCAAATGAACCAACACATTTAGGTGGCTAGGTGAACACTGGAGGATGCATCATTTTGGTGCACAACAACTTCGTTGCTTCCGGGTTACCTTGTTTGGGCGTAGTCCCTTAAGAGCACTGAGACCAAAACATGGTTAAACTTGACAAGTGACTACTCGCACTCTGTGGTACCTAGAGACATCTCGTCTAATCCTACACCTTAGCATAGGGACCCTCTATAATATCTTGTCTCAGCTTTTTCCTTCTCTAATCGGTGCTCTCGCTACCCTATTGTTTGCAAACACACCAAATAGTGTAGTTTTAGACAATGTAAGGCTGTCAAATGGTATATTTTGTAACCAGTGGGTTGTGGAACCAAACCGACTGTGCCAACATGCCCAGGTGGACAGTGAATACTAGAGAAGGCATCATTTTGGTACACAACAACGTCATTACTTCCAGGATACCTCGTTCAGGCATAGTCCCTTAAGAGCCCTGAGACCAAACCATCGTTTAACTTCAACAGGTGACTACACGCACTTTGTGGCATGTAGAGATGTCTCATCTAATCATATACCTTGGTGTAGGGACCCTCTACAATAGCCTGTCTCAGTTTTTTCCTTCTCCAAGCAATGCTCTCGCTAGCCTATTGTTTGGAAACACGCCAAATAGTGCAGTTTGAGCGAATGTAAGGCTGTCAAATGGTATATTTTGCAAATGGTGGGTCTTGGCACCAAACCGACTATCTACACACATAGGGATGGTCTTGTAAACACTTGGGGAGGCATTATTTTGGTTCTCTAAGCTCCAGGTGCTTCTGGGCTACCTCCTTCAGAGCCAATAGCCACCTCCACAGGTACATAAATCATTGTTAATTACTTCTCTTTTCTTGTAAAACAATGAAATCTTCTCTTTGCTTTGATAATTTACGATTCTCTACTAAAAATTCCAACCATGTGAAGGTGGAAGCTTCTTTGGCACCACTAACTTGCACATAAAAGTGTTAGTCAAAGAAATTTAAGTTTCAAATCAAAACCATACTAGATATATAAAAAATACACAAATTTAATAAAATATATGAAATTAAATTGATCTAACTAACAAATTTATATATACCAAAGAAATTATATATACCAGACATGAGCATTTTGTAAATTCATTCCAATGAACTATCGAGATCAGATCTACTTTGAATAGCGGACATGATTACTTCATGATCTGACTCTCGAACCTTCCAAAGAATCTTGTTATTAGGCTTACCTCGATATCTATACAGCTAAATATTTGTCACTAGAACTAGACATGAATATAAGAGTATTTTCTTATGTGTCTTAAAGTCTTCAAACACCCAAATAGAGGAGTTTTTTAATGGATACCATCGAAGCCAAGTTCCAGTAACTACCATTGATCCTGTAGGGTACTCAATATCTTCACCATCTATAACAAGAGAAGTCAACTTCTTTCTTTCCTCCATGCAACGACATAAGAAATAGTATGTTCCTTCTTCATTGTCTTTTGTTGCAATAACTGCAAACATGTGTCCTACAAAAAAATAAAGGTTTCAACTCAAATTTAAATTATACATATTAAAATTTCAATGGACATAACTCAATACAAAAATTGTAAATAACCATAAATACCTTGTAGCACCAAAATCAAAATTTCATCAAATTCCTTGGATGTTGCAACTTCAACTGCAAAAACAAGTCATAATGATTGTGGAGGTTAATAACTAGGAAGTGGAGTTAGTGGCCTAAAAATCCATCCATCCACCCATTCTTGTGAATCACACTCAGTAGTGACAAATTCAATACAAGATGCACAAAAAAATGTCAACTTTCTTGTCCATGTGGCCCACAAAGTAGCATTTGCACTACAAAATGAGTGCATATCACTGGACCCAGTGAGTGTCATATAATCCTCGTAGTTAGAAATGTATTGTTCCTCTATCAACCAAAAATATCTGCGAACTGGAGAATTTTCTTGAGAACATCGGGCCATGTTGTCAATACACCATTCCACTATGCTCTTTGCATCTTTCAATTTAGCACCATCTTTATACTTCAACTCTTCTCTTGCAAGAGCTCTTTTCACACATGCCCCTACACCGTCATGCTCTCCTTTTCCATGTCCAGCCTTAGTGAAACTCCAAATATGTTGCACACCCATCTTGATGTGCATCCTGCTCATCTAATAAAACATTCATGCATTCTTAAATTGATATGAGAAATTATCTAACCATATATAATATTGTTTGAAGTGGATGTCCATATCAGACAAGTTTCCATAAAATAACTGGAAACACCCTTGCACAAATTCAATAGAATGAGTATGATCATCACTGATATAAAAGTGGCACTCTCTTTAAAAAATTGGCTCATTCTCTGTACTGTCAGGAGAATGTATAAATGCTATATGCACAAAAATGGCAACTTGTACTGAGTTGTAATATTGTGATTGAACCTCCATTTTTGGTTGCAATGTGTAATTCTCTACAAAATTCACCACTGAAATAATAGTACCAATAGGAAATGTGTCTTTGCATGTCTTGAATTTTTCATCCAACCATTGAGCTCTATGTGTATGCCTAGCATACTCATAAACAATTTCATCCTTAAATTTTCTCATAAATTGAAAAACAGACATATGTTCTATAACTAGCTCACACCGTTTAGACTCTTTTCCATCTTTCAAATAATATGCAACTAATTTATATTTATCAAACTCAAATAAATTATGTACTATTGCACCTTCAATTTTCTCATGGATGTAAGTTTCCAATTTAGGTAATCTGTCACATGTACCACAACTTCCATCTAAACAATCCTAACTATAAAAAATTGTCCAACTTCTTTTTCACAAAATATCATAGGAATGAAATCCCTAGAAGATATTGGTGGAAATTGAACACCACATTCTGATAACATAGTTTTAGAATGAAAATTAGAACGAATACGTAAAAATTTAGCATAATGCATCACAAATTCAACATGTTGCCTACAACAAGTGGTGAAAGTGTGGTTGATTTTCACATAGAATGGTTTCAACATTTCAAAAAAACGTTGACTAATTTTAATTTCCAGATGCTCTTGTTCAAACTTATGAAAAAATTGAGTTTGAGTCATATCTAAGAAATTCTTTGGATGTGGTTCGTGATTAGTAGAACCAACTCTCCGGTTTACAACATCTCTTTTATTAGGTAAAAATCTAGTGTTATCATGCCAAAATTAAATAAAAACTTCTCTTATAGCATCATAATTATCTTTTTCCTTACACGGTGCTCTAGCAGAAAAATGCCCAAAAATCGGTGTTATTGAGTGATTGAAGGATATTACGTCTTTCAATTGCTTTCATTAGAGTTTTTTGATTAACTTGCAACATTTGACTTGTTTACGTAATCAAACGTTGTTTTTTATTGATTCTGTTACAACACTAGTAGCAAGTACACAACACACAATATTACTATCCCTAGCGCATCTCTTGACACCAACAATGTGATATGCATCATGAAGGTTTTCAATAATTATAGATTTTTGACCATGTATATTAGATGTTGTCAATCCTAAGGTGTTTAAAGTAGGTCTCATTTTAATCAATTTCATCAAACAAATCAACAACTGACATCTTTAGGAATCATTTAAAATTTCAAAATGATTATCCCAAATTTCAGTGGCTTTTGTTTTGATTTTCCATTCAGAAAGCTTTTCAGAAGTTGGTTTCAAATTTTTTTCATCAATTTCAATAAAATAATTAGGTTTCTTACGGAAAATCCTAGTAGGTGTTTTTGTCAAATTTTGTTTGTCTACAGTTTCAACCTGAATTTACTTATTCACATTTTCATTGTCTCCTTCAATTTCAACATTTGCTACATCACAAGTATTTAATTATTCTTCAACATTGATAGTAAAAACATATTCATCACGAGTATTTAATTAAACATAAACATTAACAGTAGAAATATTACTTGGTTCCTCATTGCTTACAATAGTAGGGGTTGAAGATGAACCTCTTCTTGATTCACAAAGATTCCGCATTCGCTCATCATTTTGAAATGTGTTTTCCTCTAATTCGTTTGGTGTTTTTTTACTTAATGACTTCGTTTTTGACTTTGTTTCTTATCTCCCATGATGTTTTACTTCCAATGATAAGAAAAACATGTAGAAAATGACAAAATTTCACAGTAATTCATACGATAAAGTCAAACAGTTAAAATCACATGGTAATTAGAACATTGTCATGTGTGTAAATATGATTTAATAACCGCAATCATGCTTTACAAACCATGCTCGCAGTTTATAAAACATGATCACGGTTCTTTTTATAAAACTCGTGATCACGGTTTATAAACCGCGATCGCAATTATATCTGTATCATCAAATCCGACCCTAAGGCTCGGGAAATATTTGTTTTTCCCCAACTAAAGCTATGGAAGGTCATTATGAAGTGTAAAAGGTCAAAAAACTTCAAATTTTCTCTTCCACAGACTTGAACCATGCTGAAAAACTGAAAACATTTCACAAAAATGGTGTCATCATGTAGGGGATACTGTTAGCTTCATAGAAATATTGATTTTAAAGTGAATAAAATAAGATAAATATCATTTTATAATTTTTTACTAATAATAAGTCTTTAAGACATTTTTCCCATGAGTGGTCATGTCTACGTTTAAGACTGCAAATTTTGTTTCGCTTATCAAAATGTGATAAAACTTATACCATCCCAAGCATGGAGAAATTCTATACACGTTAAAAAATATATATATTTGATTTCAATATTTTTTGATATAGTTATGGTGGGAAAATAGAAAGCGCTCCGTTTTATAAATCTTTTCAGACCACTTTCATGGAAAAAATCATAAATAAAAAATATTGTTCAAAAAAATACAAAATAAAATCCATCCCAAGATAGACAACTACATCTAAATTTTCACCAAATGAAAAAAAAATAACAAGATTTGGTCATCCAAATCGCAGGCAAACGGACTACAATCTTATAGGTTTTTTAAAAAAAAAAAAACCAAGTCATATAATTTTAAGTGTTTAATATAGCTAAACTTGTCTGTTTTTTTTAAATTAGTAGTTTAGAAACTAGATTCCAGATTCTATGATTCATATTTATATAATTTTTTCTAATTTTGAGTGCATGTATTGCTAATAATCCCTACAAGTCAAGATTTTGTTGTTTTTTGCAATATGATGTCCACTTATGACCCCTTTTTTGTCCATCAACTTGCTACACTTACCCTATTTCATGTTTATTTTGGATAACATTAATACTATTATTTAAAAATTGAATTGACATCCTATTCAAGAAGCATCATGCTTTCCAAATCTAGCTTCTGCTAGGCAGTCCACTCGTTTTATTCAACTATGTCTGGTGGTATTGTTTTACATTTTACAGGTAGTTCCTCCTAGCCAAAAGGGAGTATTCACAATCAACATTGGATCATAAAATCAAAATGAGTGCACAACCTTTAACCGATATCACAAACATGTATTCCTACTTAACATATCACCCTCTATTTGTTTCATTAATTTGTTAATAATCTGGTGAAACATATGCATCATAAGTTATCATAGGTGTCATATAATAGTTACATTCTATTTCTTAATTATAACTCCTTTATCCCTTATAGAGGTAGGATTATTCTAGGCATGGGAGTTACACAACACTCCCAGTATATACTCTCTTTTTTATTTATGGTGATGAGTAGATCCTTTCTCTTTGTAAGCTCAATTTCTTGGTGATTAATTGCTTTGTGATTACTTAGAGATTTCATGTGTTTCCATTCAAGTACAAATACATTTATGTACATGCATTCCATTATTCCTCGTGTTATTTCTCTCTCATAGTTTAATCCTTCTCTTATACCTTCCTCCTTAGTAAAAAATTCAATCATAAACTCATTAATTAGAAAATATTAAACGAGGCTACAGTGCACATGAAAATCCCCCACAATATAAACAACATGATGCAGTTCAATAGGAAAATAAATGTCTTAAAATATACAATTACCCCCTTACTAATCACTCCAAATCTAAAAAACCAAATCCTAATTTGACCAACAAGATGGCTACCAATGTTTTCAACACCTCATACCCCTCTACTAGTGTATGTATGGAAAGTGTAGTTAATATGGGTAATTTTAAATGTATTATCACTTAAATCAAACTCTTTTATCCTTCCTCATTCTAGGATAAATCATATATGATAATTTTTCCCTATTCTTCATAACAAACACCTCACAATCAAGCCCATATCTCCAACTCTTCAGTTGAAGTAAATGTCATTGACCTCTTTGAAAATAACCTTATATGTATGCCTTTGATCCTACTAATAACTATGTCATCATCATTTTTATGGTATCACCTCTACCATGGTTGATCCTGTAGAAATGTTAGATAAACTCAAAATCTAGAATCGTATGCCATCCCCTCTCCTTCAAAACTTGTTTGGACTTACCCTCCTTAGGTTTAGACTATTGCACAACCTAGCCTTAAATATTGGGATCCTCTTGCAAAATTTTATTGTCTCCTTTGTAAAGTAAAAATATTGGAGATCATCGTACCTCACAACAAGATTGTGAGTTCCTTATGACCACGTTCTTCATTATGAACATTCCTTTTCCACCCACTTCTAGGTAGAAATCTATGTTGTGGGAATCATGCGGCAATATAAATATTTTTCCATTTCCAATATCCTTTCTTTTGATCATTCTTCATGGACACACTTCCCTCTTGATTCCATGATCCCATATGAGCTCTGATTTTTTATTGATGGACATATCAAAAAGTACTAGAGAAACAATGGATCTTCATGATCAATCTAGAAGATAAAACCTAAAAATAATAAAACTATAAAAATATTTCAGAGAAAAATGTAATATTAAATTATCAAACACTCTAAAACAATAGAGTATGTCCTTAATTCTCTCTCACCTTATAATACTATAATTAGGAAGAATACATAGGGATTCATAGTTTTTTGTAAAAAAATAAATCCTAATGTTTACACACTAATATAGGAGGATATTTTGTTTCCCTATATTGGTATGGTTACGGAATCTACATGAATATAATGTTTTTGAGAATCAAAATTATATATCAATATAATAATAATAGGATGAATCAAAACCTACATGTCTAGTTTACCCTAAGTGAACTTATTACCTATGTGTAGTAAAACATTACATAAAAGTTGAATTACCACTTGTAAGTGTAACACACATTATTAAAACAAATTCTCCCCTCTTTATCTCAGTTTATATTGGCCAAACCATGGTCAAAAGAACCCTCATAGTTGAAGGTTTTGACATTTGTATCACTTCTCTCAACTTCATCAGGAAACTTGGTTACTCTATTGAAAAATTAAAATCCACTAGGAGCACATGTTAGGGATATGATTGAAAAAAATGCACCCTATGGGTTGTTTTTTTCTCCCTACTATTGTGCCCCCTCACATCATTTGTGTCAAATTTATGGTCATCAACTTCCCCTTATATTATAATGGCCCCTTAGGATGATCCTAAACTCATCACATGCTTCCAATCGCATCATATTCCTATCAATGCATTCAGTTTACACACTTAAGAGCTACATACAAGGTAAAAAGTGACACAAACAATTGTAAAATTGACCTATTCTGACAATGTGGGATATTTAATATTCCCACTCTCAAATAACTCCTTACCATACCATATTAGGAATATCAACACTTCAACTATCTGATGGATTCTCTTTGTGGTTATAGTGGTCATGCTAAGGTTATGGGCCATATTTTTCCCAACCTTATCAATAATAACAATGAGGAGTCTAATGAAATTAAATTTTCAATTATCACCTAACCTTTCTAACATTTGATTATATTCCATATACCTCCCACCTTATGACCACACTCACATAAGAGTGATTTCAACCATATCCCTATTACTATTAGTCACACTACATGTCCTTTTATGTAATATTTCATCCAACTGTCATCGACTCACATGTTATCAATGTTACTACACCTGATTTCAATGATGATTATACTCTAGAAAATCCCTTCTTACCTGACTATTCCCAGGATAAGAATACATAAATTCTTTTTTACCATAACACTATGTGTTGTTCCTTTAGTCATAACATCAATACCATCATTGTCTCTATACAATATGTGCATCCTACCTTCATTCTAGAGGTAAATGATCTTATGGATGATGATGATCTCTATTCTAAATTCTACTCTAAGGATGTGCTTACGAAATATACTCTCCTAATTAGTGAACCATGTCTAAGCCAAAATATACTTCCTTTGTTATCCCTTCTACACTACATATTATGACATCTCACTCTCCTTCCCATCCCACCTTTCCACATGTCATTATACCTCTACCTTTTATGACATCACCACCAAATCTTCTTTCCATTATGGATCCTCTCCCAATTGCAACTAAACCATACTACACATGGTATGAAGATAATGGCCATGATTTTTCATATTTAGATCATATCAATGAAATATGATTAAAATAAAATTGGAATTCAAGTGATACTAAAAACGTAAGCCCAACTAACCTTATTTTGTAGCACCACTATGTTATTCTCATCATGTTTTTTTCTCACATAAAAACAATATTTTTTAGGTTCTCTCCCATAAGGGCTAATCCTGATAACCTTCTCTTCATGCACCTAAGTGTCAAACATGATCTCCTTCACCAAACTCTTTCATGTCATTGTTTATTTCTCATCATTCCCCCATTATCCTTCCCTTAATGACATTCATTATGATTTCCTCGCATGGATCTCTAATTGGATCAATGATTCTCTCTTTTCTACAAAATCATTAGGTCATCGAAGTATCAACATCATAGAGGATAACCTCAAGAATCCCATTATTAACACTAGCTAACATATCCTCCATGACATAGATGACATCATCAATGACGCATGTCAATCATTTGCACATGGTCATTGAGAAAAAATATTCTATTTACTATAGTTTCTATCTATCTATTACTTTATTTTTTCCTCCTCACTTGGGTTTATACGACCATTTCTTCCTATTTTGGATACTTTAGTAATTCCTATTTATCTCTCATTTGGGTTTTTCCTCCCCTCTTGGGTTTATACAACCATTGCTTTATATCTAGGATATTTTTGGTAATTCTTATATATCTCTTGTTTGGGTTACTATGACCATGGATTCTTATTTTATATACTATATGCTGGTGCCCATAGTTTTTGACCTATTATTTGCTTGGAAAATCACATGCATGCTTGAATTTACGGTTTTTCTTGAGGTTTTCAGGTATTTGAAGTAATGGTAATGGTACTTTGGTGTATTTTTGAGGAGGTTGGTTAATTTTGCATGACATGATTATAATGTGCACAATGTAATCTTTTCCCTAGCACCCGAGGTAGGGAAGTTTTTTGAAAAAACATAAGTAAATTGTGACATGCGTACTTTATCTCCCTTCAGCATTTGTATGAAGAGCGGGTTGAGCGTGTAGTTCCACAATGTAGAGGAAAGTGTAGGGTAAATTCATTGGGGAAAATTATTGGTGTCAAGGTGCACCCTGTACCTAAGAATGTGTGAAGTATTAGTTTGACCCTGAGGCCCGAAAAGGTATGTATGACCAGCTTACAATGTGGTTGGTTCACTAGAGCCCAGAGTTAAGTTTATTCTCTACCTTATTTTGGAATGAATTAAGTTCATGCCATGGGCCTGGGTTCCTAGTTAAGTGAAGAGTAGAAGGTTGGTATGTGTTTATGATTTCTCTGATTTGTAAAGAATGGAGAAAGAGGTTCTTAGTATTTTCTGTTTGAAAGAGATGGGAGTAATTATATAGCGATTGACTAGTTTTCTCTCAAGGGATAGTTTTCAGTAGTTTGAAATGCTTGAACGCATTAGTGAATATTATGTAGGAGGATTAATTGTGTGATTTTTTTCACAGTATAGTATGAGTAAAACACGAAGTAAATGATATGGTTCAGTAATTATAACTGAAGAAAGAAATACATGTCATACATTGACGAAGAAAATGGATAATTTGAGGTGATATATACTGTAAAAAATAGGGGTTCTATTATAGGGGCCCCCACCCTCAGAGGTACATACATACGTGAAAAAAATGATGAAAATGTAAATGATTTCATTATAAACATAGAGTTAAATTTTCAACATTCATGATCTCACCCACGAGAGTTAGCACCCACCTCAGCATCTAGTCCCTGCAGTGTAAGAAATCCTCATGGGCCACCGCACTAAAAAACAAATTGCACATACTTAATTAGGTTCCACGACATATCTTTCACAAAAAACTAAATAATTCCCACCCATTGTCCATTGAGAATTTGGCTGAATTCCCTCTTTTTCTTGAGTGATCTCACCCACTAAAAAAGAGAGAGCCCCCCTCTAATTTATGCTTTTTTCTTCGACCGTTGGAGTGCTGAGTTATGAGAAATTGATTTTCTTCACTAGGTGGGTCATAAAACACAACTCTTAATTTCTTGGGAGGAATAACCTAGGTACTCATTGTGGCCTGGATTTTGTCCAAGGCAATCTCTAGAATTGAAAGTCACATTTCTATATCATCTATATGCAGACCTGAAGGTTGTCCTCTATTCTCTAGGGTGCATGATGAGTTCATTTCAGGGATCTCTATACTCAGTAAGGAAGGATCATAGTAAGCTTTGAGCATATGCCAATTATCATCATGAACATGTGAGAAATGATGAATCCAGTGTTGTTTCAAGTTCCACGTGATTAGATGATGCTCGGGGTGGATCAAATGAAAATTAAGGGTATGGAAAAGGGGAAATTATGCACACATTTCAGATAGTCTATTCAGCAAGGATGAGACTACAACCTCTGGGGAGGAATTGTATAAAGTATTGGCCCTGGCATTTAGAACACTAAAAACATGCCTGATGAAAGCTTCATTAGGGGTTTTGAGTTATAAGAATTCACCAAGATGGGTGAGTTCTTCACTGATAGGACACACTCTTAGGGGTAAAAAGGTCATGGTGGAGAGGTTGTTAATAGAAGCAAGGTGCAAATGACTCTGTGGATTTCATATGGTAAGTTTTTGGTCCATTATTCCATGCTTAAATAGGAAAACTTCTATGGATGACGTGTCTGGTGAAATCATATCGACATAAATATCACATCTAGCCTAGATCGGCAGGAACGAGTGGGAGTTAAATTAATATTGGTTATTTATATAAATCGTGTCACCATAGATTAAGTAAATGTATACATCTTTAAGGAATTTCTTATCAATTTAAATCTTTTGGCCACGTCACATTTATTATCACGTGGAAATTTTGATATTAAATTAAGATGACATGGAAAATAATTCACTTTTTCATGATGGTGTGATGGTGACAGGATGGAGGTGGGTAAAGTTAAAGGTTGTCTTTAGGGAATATTCTCTATTATTCTATGGGTTCCCCAAAGAGTGGCCTGAGAGTGATTCATTTGGAATCTGGATGGATATTCTCTAAAACCCTAAAATGGATAAGGTTGTATAAAAGGAAAAGAGGGGTTAGATAGAAAAGAGTAAGTTTGTTTTTTTGGAAGAGAGAATTCTTCATAGGAGTCTTGGGATGGTTTAAGGTACATGGATCAACCATGAAAATTCATACTTTTATAATGTAGGCATTGTTTTATTCCCCATTTTCTTATAATTCATGTTAAGTTGATTACCATTGTATAGTCATTAACAATATTTGAGAGCATATATATGTGTTTCCCTTGTTTTTCCATGTCTGATGGGTTTTTTCAAATGGCCTACTGTGATTATTTTTGTCATGCTCTTTTTTTGGAATTATTTCCTTTTGGGGTGGGATAATGTGTAATTTTCCTTAAACATATTGTGAAATTTATGGCTGTAATATTATATGGAAAATACCCTTTTACTAATTCGGTTTTGTTAGGGTGGTGTGGAGAGTAATGTCCTTTTGGGTTACTTAAAAATGTTGTCTTCTAGACCTATAAAATTCCTTACCAACTAAACAAGAACAGGTAATGTATTTTTTGTCTTAGGGTTCCCTTGTTTATCAAAACACTCAACGTAATTCACACATGGTAATTTACTCTCAGGGGTACTTAGCTAAATTATTAGGGATCAGGAATATTTATTTCTTGGAGATTCCTTGCAACATATTCCTTGTGAAAATCCCATTTTACACTACTCCTCCTTCATGGAATGATAAGGGTGTCAAGACTAGATGGTTGACATGTTTCCTAGGCTTCTCAATTCCCTTTAACATCTAAGTCCTTCTTATATGTGACCCCTGTATCCATCTCATAAATCCTCAACAACTAATTTGGGTACCACAAATTTTATTTCATGGATCATACCTCATTCACTTATTTTCTATAAGATCCACTCCTTAAATCATTCTTCAACACACATACCTCAAGTGTATTTACTTATCATTTGAAAATTCTAAACATTAATCTTGAAATCATCCTTTGAACTCTTGGGGGTTAATGTTTGGTTTGTCTCAAATCTTTCTTTAGCAGCCTGTATCAGATGTAGTCACAAAATCATGCACTTTGGGCATTATTTAGCCCGGTCTCATACTACTATTTAGAAGTTTCTTAAGTGAAGAAAGTTTTAACTAATCCCACCTTTTGGCCATCTTGTTTTATTTTTTATTTCATAATTCCCACACATTTTTACATACATGTCCAATTTTTTCAGCACAATCCCATAATTTTAGCCTAAACTAGGGCACCTAGGCCTGTACTAGGGTGCCCTAGGGTTCCCTGGTCCCACCTAGGTCACCCCAATCTTTTTTTTACTTTCTCACCTCTTTTTGGGCTCTTTCTAGCTATTTTTCATCCTTATCATTTTCCTAGTTGGCCTTGTAGGGATTAATTAGGGAATTAGAGCAAGATAACCCTTTTAATATAAAGCAATGAGACCATAATGAAGGTCCTAACATCACTTAATACTATCACTCCATCTAGAGTTGCATCCATTACATCACTTGCATCCACATACTTCCATGCATCAAGGCTAGGAGATCGGAATCAACACACACTTTATAGGGGGGATTCTATTCTATTCCATGCACACATACTATTACATTTTCTACATTTATTTATTTCTTGCTACTTCACAAAGTGCGACTGAAACAAGAGCACCTAGGGTATGACATGCACACACACACTCGCACACACACACACACCAGAACTACATTTGGGTCTAAAATGTAGTGCATCGCTCATTTTAGTAATCCCAATATTTTGGCAGCTAAGGGTTTTGATACTTCTCTTATCTCTTACAGGTATTAAACTTCATCTTGCTATATTCAGTACATTCAGCACAGTTCAACAAATCCAACGCGACAAGCAATGAAGGTTATAGAGCATCTTCTGACCTAGAATGAACTAGGTTTTAATATTTTTTAGATACCATGGTGCCTATTCTGTCATACCATAGCACCCCATGGTGCCCCAGTACCCTCCTAGGTGCTCCAGTGTTCTCAAATCTTCTAGATCCACTCTTTTCGAGACCTCTATGTAGTCGTTCTAGCTTCTTTATTTTCCTGTCATACCTGTAACACCTTGCGACAGTCATCCATAATCAGATGATTTCATTCCTTACCTTCTTCTTCCATATTAGGGTTTTATTTCTACTATTCTAATCATTTTAATAACTTCATATTACTTTAGTGCATTTATTTACAATGTTTTTTCCTCCTAGATTAGATTAACTATTATTACACTTCCCCTATTTTTATTTAATTTTAGTTAATCATTTTGGTGAATCGCATGTCTTTCACTCTTAGAATCCTTATTCTTCTTCTATCAAGGGTCAAGTTTGTGTATTTGATTTACTTACAAGATATCACACTTGTCAGGCTGTTTTCCAAAAATCCCTAGCCACCATGTATTTTGATGACAATACACCACCACACAAATTAAGTGATATGCTTCATTATTTCTTTGTCAACCCTAATCTTGATGACCCTCCATCTAATCAACCCATCTTAGACTTGATTCAGGATTTACATGCAAAATTTACTATCATGGAATCCACAATCACATCTCTTAGATGTAAAAGTCAATAGCTCAAGGATGCTTCCCAATCACATACATCCTCTATGGAATCCAAAATCACGTCTCTTAGATATGAAATACAACAGCTTAAGGATGCTTCTCAATGACATGTTTCTACTCCCTCTACATCTCTACTTCACTCTATGTCCACTACATGTCATATAGTTGAACGTCAAGTCATGCCATCGCCAAAACCTCTCATAATTTCTCAAAATACTAAGCCAAATGACATTCTTACCGAATCTTCAATTGATTACTCTACCATCTATTAATTATTATCCTCCTTGTCACCTAAAAAAGTATCAATATCATCCATATTTCCATTATCATCGAATAAATGGGCATAATGACCACGATTGTTATGCTTTACAACGTAGAGCCAAAAATATTGAGTGTCAAGGATTTATTTCATTCACTAGAAAACATCGTATTGCATGCCCATCTAAATATATTATACTGATGACAATACACCACCACACAAATTAAGTGATATGCTTCATTATTTCTTTGTCAACCCTAATCTTGATGACCCTCCATCTAATCAACCCATCTTAGACTTGATTCAGGATTTACATACAAAATTTATTGTTATTGAATCATCAATCACATCTCTTGGATTTGAAAGTCAATAGCTCAAGGATGCTTCTCAATCACATACATCCTCTATGAAATCTATGGAATCCACAATCACATCTCTTCAATCTGAAATCCAACAGCTTAAGGATGCTTCTCAATCACATGTTTCTACTCCCTCTACATCTCTACTTCAATTTATGTCTACTACATGTCATATAGTTAAACCTCAAGTCATGTCATCGCCAAAACCTCTCATACTTTCTCAAAATACTAAGCCAAATGACATTCTTACCGAATCTTCAATTGATTACTCTACCATCTATTAATTATTATCCTCCTTGTCACCTAAAAAAGTATCAATATCGTCCATATTTCCATTATCATTAAATCAATGGGCATAATAACCACGATTGTTATGCTTTACAACGTAGAGTCAAAAATCTTAAGCATCAAGGATTTCTTTCATTCACTAGAAAACATCCTATTGCATGCCCACCTAAATATATTATACTCATATGGGATCCTAAGTCTATTTCACATTCACTTAGTCAATATCAATCTAAACAAGCTTTTATGGCTGCCATTGAACCTCCCTTTAATCTTTATACGAAATTTCTAGATGATTATATTATTCATTACATGTGTGATATGGACAACCCCTCACATATACATAGTGATCCTTTTCCTAGTCACAAAACCACTTCTCCTATTCCTGATGTTACCTCTTCTCTATTTAATTAGCATCATGCCACCATTTCTCATGTACCTCCTTCAAAAATACAAGTACTGACAAATATGCCACCATTCAAGCTTTCTTGTCATCCTACTCCACTTCCATTTTCTAATAATCTTGTTAAATAAAATACCCCTCCACTCAATTTGTCTTTGACATTACCACCTCAACATCCCATCACTTCTGTTATAGAAACTACTCCTTATTTGGATCCACTTAATGTATTTTGACTAGATTTCCATCACTTACATACTTGGGGGGCATGACCTCTAACACAATCTCCCCCCACCTCATCTTAGCATAATCACACTCATCATCTATTACATTCTCATACATTCATATTCATCATATATTCTAGTGTCATTACCCGATGACACACTCTTGTGCTTCGGTTCACACTTGACTATTGAGGGATTACCATTACAATGAGCCTCACACACTACATTATAGGAAGTACTCATTCACACTTTATTACACACATTGTGCATCATACACCATCCATTCTAAATTTAGTCTACATGCTACATTATACTACATTCTCATCATGCACATATTAGTCATTTTATGCATTATATACGCCATTAGGCTATTTCACATGGCACATTCATACATCATCTATATTATACATACTACACTTAGTCTACATTCTACCATTATTCTACATGTATCTTGCATCATACCTATGTCATTCTACGTAGCATATATCCTAGTCATTCTACACATTACATACCTTATTAGGATATCCACACAAAAACCTATACATAGTCACATCATACACTATGCATTGCTACATATATTCTTCACACTACGCTAGGTTACATTCCATATGATTCTAGCTTTACATTTTATCATTACATCTTCCATTTCAATCTACACCTATTATTTCATTTCACACATTACATAGTATACATCCTACACACCCTACACATCTTACATTACATTGCCCACTCCATGCATTTACAAATCCTACTCATCACATGGTTGTTTACTCTCACCACCTATACTACATTGTTTTCTATGTGCTGCACTCACCACCCTATGAGGCACTTTATTTCATCATTCCATACTCAACTTCCAAGGGTTTACAAATAAAATGGACCTTACACTCACCACACAACATTTCATCATCTGACATTCTTAGGCTAGTGACATACGCTTTCCGCTAAATCGTCACTCACTCTAATTTCATCTAGTAGTGGTATATGCTTTAGGATAGATCACCACTTTCACCATATCATCTTGTAGTGATATACACCCTAGGTTACATCACCACTCCCCCCTTTCATCTTGTAGTGACATACACTTTAGGATAAATTGTCACATATTTCTATCATCATGTAGTGATACACACTTAGGGATAAACCATCACTTACTTCTATAATCATGTAGTGATATACGCTTAGGGATAAATCATCACTCATCCATTCATCTTATAGTGATATAAGCTTAGTGTTAAATCATCACTCATCTTTTCATCTCATAGTGATATATTCTTAGGGATAAATCATCACTCACCTATTCAAAAATTCGTGATATACACTTCATCTATAGAGTTCATGCACATCTCTCCACATGTCACATCTCATCACCATTAAATATACACATTCATCATAGTGCGCCAGACACAACAAACCATTACTTGACCATTTCCCAATGATGCACTCTCATTTATGGCTCATTCTAGAGTGCTAAGGGGGAAAAAAAAATGAACCACATTGCATACACTTCCATACACTTAGGGGTAACATTACTTCTATCATTCCATCCATCCAAATTATGTTACTTTGTCTTGGGGGCATTTACTCTTGCTTGCTACTATTTTACATGATCAATTTACTACACATGTTAGATGTATTTCTTATATATCATTATCTTTATCATACACACATGCACGTTCATGCCTTTGTCTAGTGTGATTACAGATACACGAAACTTACATTTGGCATGGATGTTCTCCTTTTACCCTTCCTATACTATTCACTTGGGGAATCCACATTCATCTCATCTAGAACTTGTTTTGTATGATTACATTTTTCTATGATTACTTGTTTATTTGTCTCTACTTGTATGCTATTATTTTCCATTATGTGCGGGATTTTCCCTATGTTTGTGTGTATACTTGTTTTTTGTTTATGGCCATGATGGCCTTGCATGTCTTGCGGCATCATGAGTGATGTCCCATGCTTGTAATCCACCTTGTGTGACTTCCTTATTTCTTGTGTGTTTACACTAATGTGCTTGGTAGTTCTTACATTATCTGCATCTTGTACACTTGTCTTATTACATGCATGTGTTTTCAGATTAACACTTGTTTTGGTTATCCATATTTATTTGTGTACACTTTAGTTTCTACCAAGTGCACCTCCTTTCCCCTTGCAGGGCAGAGTTATAGATTTTAGACTACGGTAGGTCCTCTTTTGGGGTTATATTCTCCTATCACCGATGTCACATGCACCCCCAAATGGGGGCATCATTGATGGTTTACATACTAACACAATGTATTTACACTGGTTTAGTAAAGTGCACTTTCTTTCCTTGTCATTATGGGTTTACATATAACGAGTGGGTTTAGACTAGTCTATGAACCCCATACACAATGATTTTTATAAGACATGGTTTTCTTAGCATTTTTGGGAAGAATTTTTAAGCTTGGAGGTTATAGTGGGTATGCCTCTCTACACTACTTCAGCCAGTTGAATCTGATTACCCAAAAAACTAGGATAGGACAGTACAAAGATCTCTTCACACACATTTAAAAAGAAGTGGTCAAAGGTTGGAGGACACAAACCATTTCCTCCCTACACTTATTCATCCAGGGTGGCATGAGATTTCCCAAAAAACTCGCAACAATACAGGATATTCTTCTACACCCTTTCTCTCGACATGGATCAGGTGCACATGTTCCATTTACATTTTTCATTTCACCTATTTTATATTTACATATTTTACACATTTCTATACACGTGTATTTTACACAACGTTTTTACATCCATACATATTTGAATACTTGATCATTTTCTATTTCAGGTCTGACTGTATGAGAAACAAGAAGTCAAATTAGGGGAAACAACAATGCCAATGATGATAAAAACAACAACAACATTTCGTGATGGCACATGCCTTACTAACCATGCAAGTACATTACACACTGCAACAACTACACATGTGTTTCACCCTAGGTTCACTCTCATCACTTTTTCTATGTGCATTTTTCATCTATAACTTCCATGTTCCTCCATCTTTTTATAATTCCACACTTTTTGTCTATTCCATCAGTATGTTTTCTACTACACTCTACATAGACATCAGGTACACATCTCTATCTACTTTATGTAACCTAACTTTACACTCGCCAACATAAAGTGGGGGGGAAATGTAGTAACAAAATCATGCACTTTAGGAATTATTTAGCCCGGTCTCATAATACTATTTAGAAGGTTCTTAAGGGAAGAAATTACTAACGAATCCCACCTTTTGGCCATCTTGTTTTACTTTTGATTTTTTCATTCCTGTACATTTTCACATACATGCCCAGTTGTTTGAACACTTTCCCTTCATTTTAGCCTAAACCGGGGCACCTAGTCCTATACTGACGCATCCGGGTCCCACTTAGGGTGCCCTAATCCTTGTTTTACTTTCCCTCCCCCTTTTGGGCTCTTTCTATCCATTTTTCATCCTTATCTTTTACCTAGTTAGACATTTCGGGATTAATTACGAAATTAGAGCAAGAGAACCCTATAAATATAAAGCTTTAAGACCATAATGAGGGTCTTAGCATAACTTACTACTATCACTCAATCTAGAGTTACATTTATTACATCACTTGCACCCACATACTTCCATGCATCAAGGCTAGAAGATCTACATCAACACACACTTCATAGGTGGGATTATATTCTATTCCATGCACACATACTATTACATTTTCTATATTTAGTTATTGTTTTCTACTTCACAAAGTGTGACTGACACAAGATCACCTAGGGAATGACACACACACACACACACACACCATAACTACATTTGGGTCTGAAATGTAGTGCAACACTCAGTTTAGTAAGCCCAATTTTGTGGAAACTAAGGGTTTTGATACTTTTATTTTCTTTTGTAGGTCTTCAACTCCATCTTACTATATTTGGTACATTATGCACAATTTAGTGAATCTAATGTGTTAGGAAACAAAGGTTACAAAGCATATTCTAACCTAGAAATAACCATGTTTTAAGATTTTTCAAAGATTGGGGTGCTTATTCTTCCATACCAACAGTACCCTCCTAGGTGCTCTAGTCTTCTTAGATCTTCCAGATCCACTCTCTTTGAGACCTCTATGTAGTCATTCTAGATACTATATTTTCCTGTCAGACCTATGACACCATGTGATAGACATCCATAATCAATTGAGTTCATTCCTTACCTTCCTCTTGGATATCATGGTTTTATTTCTACTAGTTCAATCCTTTTAATCATTTTATTCACTTCACATTACTTTAGCACATTTATTTACATCTTTTTTTCCCAATATAGGTTTTAGCATCTAAATCATCCATTTTCTTAAGGATCCAAACCATCAAATTTAAATAGGTCTTAATAATGGACAATTAGTGATTGTTGGTCACTTGGTTCACATAAAAACTAGTCCCATATACCCCAAGGGGAAGATTGGGATTAAGTTTATAACCAATGTGGTTCTTACACCCTTAATCATATATCTTACATTGGATGTATATGTTAGGTTGTGGAGTCTGTTTTCATGTGTGAAAGTGTTGAAGACTGTACACTAAGAGTACTATACACTTTTCATGTATCCTCACCAGGGTTTGGGGGCGTAACCCCTGAAAAAACAAGTTTGGGCATAAATATTTTTTGCCTTGAAAAAAAACACCCAACATATCGGGAAACATGCTCTTCTCATATGGGCGAGATTTCTGACCCATAGGTTTTTTGGGCTGGTTTTGGCCCATGGTTTTGATACCCATGGTATTGTAAAACTACTTAAGAAATTACCTACTTATATGGTTTTATGCATATGGTAGGATATAATGAAAAACATTGCAGATGTGCTTTGAATTAGGCTATGAATTTTGTAGAGTTTGTTGAGCATAGCTCCAAACGGATCCGGGTATTGTATTGAGAGAGCGGTGGCTTGTAATAAAATCTAAGCAAGTGATTCTTGGTGGATGTAGCCCAAATTGGGTGAACCATGTTAAATAATGTCTCTTTGTGTTGTGTTATTTTATTCTGTAATTTTATTTGAGATCTGTAATAAATTTTGCATATTAGTTTCTACTGTTGTGATTCTGTGAGGGATTATTCCACATATTTATCACTTATTTCCTAACAATTGGTATCAGAGCCTGGTTTGGTTTGCTGAAGTGTTGAATCATAGGGAAATTTTTATCTTGAGTGGGAGCTATGGTAGATGATGGAAGATCTAGGGTTGATAAATTCAACAGGAAGAATTTCAGTCTTTGGAAGATGTAGATGGAAGATTACCTTTATCAGAAGGATCTTTATACTCTGTTGTCTGAGAAGGTGAACAAACCCTTGAGCATGACAGATGTGGAATGGGATTTGCTAGATAGGAAGGCACTTGGGACAATCCGGTTGTGTCTTGCATATTTGGTATTATCTAATGTTTCAAAGGAAAAGACTACAAAATAACTGACGGATGCATTAGGGAAGTTATATGAAAAACCCTCTGCCTCTAATAAGATATTTTTAATGAATTTTTTTTAATATGAAGATGTTTGAGAATGATTCAGTAGCAGATCATCTAAATGATTTTAATATGGTAAATATGCTAGCTTCGGCTATAATAGAATTTGATGAAGAAGTTAGGGATTTATTAGTTCTATGCTCTTTACCTGAGAGTTAAAATAGCTTGGTAATGGCGGTAAGCAAATTGGTTCTAGCTAACTCAAAGTTGAAGTTTGAGGATGTTGTAGGGGTGATTCTAAGTGAGGAAATGTGAAGAAAAATCTGTGGTGAATCTTCTACTTCAGGGAATGCTTTGACAATGGAAATTAGGATACAGAAGAATAGAGAAGCCATGGAAAATCAAAGGATCGTAAGGTCAAAATCCAAAGTTAAGATAGTTGCTGGCACTGTGGAAATCTAGGCAATGCAAAAAGGATTTTTGGGAGCTTCGGACAGGAAGAAACAACAGGAAGAAAATAAGATGCAACTATGGCAATGGGTAATGATAATGTCATGGGAAAACGTAAAATTTATCAATCCTGTAAGATGTGGTTACTGTTTTACTGTGGAAAATTGAAACACAAATCTACGATATCTACTATTTGTACACTGTATTTTTTAGCTTTAAAGTTATGTGGTCTATTAGTAGTGTGTCTGCTGGCTAGCGGAGGGGGCGAGAGGAACATCAATGATGTATGGCCCAAAAATTGTCACTTCTATTCCACATCGGCATATGATTTTGTTGGTAGGAGTCCTGCGCTGGTGTCTCGACTGGTAGGAGATTTTGGGATGGGTGTTGGGCGGGGACGCCGCGGGGGGTGCAGGGGTACGGGGGGGTGGGGGGAGGGGGAGGGGGGGGGGGTGGGAGAGCGTCGGCACTGCTAGTGGCCGTTGCAACACAGGTAGAGTTGGAATGGTCTGGTTCCATGGGGCCGGTTAGACGAGTAGTATTCCCTCCCGTGGAAGCGCGTCCACTCCGGCGACTATGTAAGGGTACACACCTCTTTGTTGCCGGGGCGATTTCGCTGGAACAGTAACAAAAAGGAGTAAGAAAACAAAACAACATGTGTGACCAAGGCGGCGAAGGAAGAGATTGACAGTGGCGCACACTACTCAGGCAGGTCGGTGGAAGTGTCGTAGCAACCCACTGTGATGTGGTTCCAACCAGGGCTTTGACTAGTGCTCCGGTGACAATCGCGCGCGGGTGAGGAGTGTCCTTCGAGCCCGCGCACGGGGAGTAGGGATCCCTCCTAAGGGGCTAAGACGGTTCTGGAAAAGAGTGACGTCATGCAACGCGGAGCAGCACCAGGGTGATCAATATGGAGAATAACCACTTATAGCACTAACTTTTGTATCTTGTGGCTTCAGAAAGTAGTAGATACAAACATCGCTGGCACTATAAGCTTGGTCCATATGAGCCATAAGGGCTGGGAGATCATAAAGAAGGATTTTCCTGGAATATAGAAATTATGGTTTGGAGTTATATGAGGACGAACATATATTGGGAAACATAGTGCGTAAGGTTTCTCAAGGTTGACATATAAAGAAAGAGAGTAAGTTAGAGCTAGTGGCATTCTGATATGTGGGGGGCCAGCTTAGGTATCATCTCTTGGGGGGTTCAGCTATTATGTTACTTTTATTGATGATGCAACAAGGAAAGTTTGGGGTTTATTGTATTAGAAACAAATATGATGTATTTGACACTTTTTTTAAAATGGAAAGCCTTGGTAGAGAATGAAACATGTCTTAAGCTAAAATGTCTTAGGTCAGATAATGGAGGGGAGTATTGCAGCAATGAATTTGATGATTATTGTTCTAAGAATGGAATCCACAAGAAAAAGATGGTTCCAAGAACTCCATAGCATAATGGGGTATTAGAAAGTATGAATAGAACAATAATGGAACGTGCTAGGAGCATGAGGTTACATGTAGGACTGCCTCTTTCCTTTTGGGTAGAAGCGGTGAGCACAGCTGTGTACTTGATAAACAAAGGACCCTCAAATGCCTTGGATGGAGGCATACCTGAGGAGGCTTGGTATGGTAAGAAAGTTGATTGTTCATTTCTTAGAGTTTTTGGATGTGAGGTGTTTTTTCATATAGACAAGGATGATAGGACCAAGCTAGAGGTTGAATTAGAAAAATGTACTTTCATCGGTTATGGTGGTGATGACTTTGGATATAAATGTTGGAGTATTAAGGACAAGAAAATCATTCGATCTAGGGATGTGGTCTTTAATGAGAAAGTCATGTATAAGCAGCAGTTGCAGGAAAATAGGGAAGAATCCAAGAAAGAATATGTAGCGGTAGAGGATCTTCTGGATGGGATAGTGACATATGAATCAGTTCAGGAAACCCCTGAACATGAACCCCAAACTCCTATATTGAGGAGGTCTTCTAGGGTAAGAAGAGAACCTGAATGTTTTTCTCCTTCTCTTTATTATTTATTACTCACCAATAGTGGAGAGCCAGAGAGATTTTATGAAGCAATGCAGGTAGATTCCAGGAAGAAGTGGGAGCAAGCCATGGATGAGGACCATCAGGCTCTCATGGAGATCTAGACATGGGATTTGGTGAAGCTACCCCAAGGCAAAAGAGCATTACAGAACAAGTGGGTGTTCAGAGTCAAAGAGGAAAAAGGAGGAAAGAAAAGATACAAGGCTCGGTTGGTGGTCAAGGGGTTTGCACAGAAAAAAGGTATAGATTTTGATGATATTTTTTCTCCTATAGTAAAAATGACTTCTATTAGAACTATTCTAGGAATAGTTGCAGTAGAAGACTTGCACTTAGAAAAACTTGATGTAAATACTGCATTTCTCCATGGTGATTTGGAGGAGGAACTATATATACAGGAACCAGAGGGCTATGAGGTCAAAGGTAAAGAGGAGATGGTGTGTAAACTAAAGAAGAGCTTATATGGCTTGAAACAAGCTCCACGTCAATGGTATAAGAAATTTGATAGATTCATGATGGAGAAAGGTTATATTAGATGTCATTATGACCATTACGTGTATACAAAGAAATTTAAGGATGGCAGTTATATTATCCCGTGTCTATATGTGGATGACATGTTGGTTGTAGGTAAAAATATGTAGGAAATAAAAGTACTCAAGAAGCAGCTAAGTGAATCCTTTGCTATGAAGGATTTGGGTGTAGCCAAACAAATCCTTGGTATGAGGATATCTCAGGATAGGAAGGAATGGAAGTTGACTTTATCTCAGGAAGATTACATTAAGAAGGTCTTGGAGAGGTTTAGTATGTAGGATGCTAAACCGGTTGGGACTCATTTGGCAGGCCACTTCAAGTTATCAAAGGAACAGTGTCCTAAGACAGAGCAGGAGAGAAACTAGATGTCCAAGGTACCTTACTCATCAGTGGTTGGTAGTTTGATTTATGCCATGGTGTGCACTAGGCCTGATATTTCCCATGTAGTGGGAGCGGTGAGTAGATTTATGAGTGATCCATGTAGAGATCACTGTCAAGCAATAAAGTGGATCCTTCAGTATTTGAGAGGGACCATGGGGATAGTTTTTTTCTACAGTGTATCAAACACCAATTTGTGTGGTTATGTAGATTTAGATATGGCTGGAGATGTAGATAGTAGGAGGAGCACAACAAGTTATGTTTACACTATATGTGGAACAACAGTAAGCTGGATTTCATGACTACAAAAGTTGGTGGCTTTGTCAACCACAAAGGTTGAGTATGTTACTGCCACAGAGGCAAGCAAGGAAATGATTTTGTTACAAAAATTACTTGAGGATTTGGGGCATAAGTAGGAGGAAGGAAAGTTACATAGTGATAGTCAGAGTGCTATACACCTAGCTGAGAAATCTACTTTCCACTCTAGGACAAAGCATATACAGTTAAGGTACCATTTCATCAGGACAACTTTGGAGGAAGAGAAGTTGAAGTTGGAGAAGATAATTCTAGTTAGAATCCTGTAGACATGATGACCAAGGTGGTCACAAGGGAAAAAATGAAGTTGTGTTAAGCTTTGGTTGGTCTTCATAGAAACTAGTGAAGGGTTGAGAAGCTTTCTCAGAGGAAAACTAGTCTCCAAGTGGGAGATTGTTAGGTTGTGGAGCCTATTTTCATGTTTGAAAGTGTTGAAGACTGTACACTAAGAGTATTGTACACTTTTAATGTATCCTCACTAAGGTTCGGGGGTGGTAGCCCCTGGTAGCAGGGGTTTGGGGGTGCAGTCCCTAAGAAAAAAAATTGGGTGTAATTTTGTTTTTTCCTTGAAAAAATGCACCCAACATATCAGGAAACGTGCTCTTCTCATATGGGCGAGATTTTTGACCCATAGGTTTTTTAGGCTGGTTTTGGCCCGATGGTTTTGATACCCATGGTATTGTAAAACTACTTAAGAAGTTACCTACTTATATGGTTTTATGCATATGGTAGGATATAATGAAAAACATTGCAGATGTGCTTTGAATTCGACTGTGAATTCTGTAGATTTTGTTGAGCATAGCTCCAAATAGATCTAGATATTGTATTGAGAGAGCGGTGGCTTGTAATAAAATCTAAGCAAGTGATTCTTGGTGGATGTAGCCCAAATTGGGTGAACCATGTTAAATAATGTCTCTTTGTGTTGTGTTATTTTATTCTGCAATTTTATTTGAGATCTGTAATAATTTTTGCATATTAGTTTCTACTATTGCGATTCTGTGAGGGATTATTCCACATATTTTATCACTTATTACCTAACAGTATATAGTCAAATTGTGTCTATCATAACTTTTTATCATGATGTATCTCTTTAATATATGTTATATTATCATTAGTGGGTTGGCCTTGGTGATGGCCATAGTATATGAATATTATATATATATGGGTTAGTAGGTAGTAGTTGATCATCTATTTGAGCATTTGAGTCTTATTGTATGGTTTGGAGGTTTCCCCATCGAAGTGGCTAAGCTACTTTACTTGCATATTGAGATCATTTATCTAAAATATTGTGTTCTTTGGTTTTCTATTGCTGGTGATAATCAGATTCATACAAGTAATTTCATTACAAGTGGTATCAGATCTTGATCCTAGTCAGTGCTACGTCAAACCCTAATTGTGAAGGTTCGGCTATATCTCAAAATTGGTAGTGAATTTTTCTACAATATTTTATAGGTGTGGAAAAATTAGTCAAGTAATCTCCTCTCCAAATTTCAATACTTTTTTACTTTTTTTGAAAACGTTATAGTGGTTTTATGATTTTTTATAATACGGCTCCATAGGGTGCAAATTTTGGAATTTTTCCAAGTTTCTTATATTTTTGGAAACCTTTCCAAAAATTAGCTAGCGTTTCAGTTTTATGATTTCATCTATTCAAATTGTAAATTTTTGTAACCCCAAATCCTAAATGTTTTCCCAATTTCATCTACCCCGAGACCTAAACCCTACATCATGACCGGTAGATCTACTTGAGGCCAAGAGAAAGGTCAAGAAACTATAAGAATGACCCTAAATAAGGAATATATGGATTTAGAGTCTTCTGATTTAGAACTATCTGAGGTGGTCATCCAACTTTAGGAAAGGGTAAATAATATGGTGAGTAATGATGACCTTAATAATGAGCTGCTTCATCTGAAAGGTAACCTTAGGGGTGAACTTCAGATGAATTTTCACGTAATGAGTAGGAGATGTTACTTGTTATTTCAAACACAACTCCTAATTCCAGTCATATGGGTTCCTCTAGAAATGCTCACATAGGTCCCAATCACTCCAATCAGGTTGGTTCCTTTACTCATTCAGGTGGATATCCTCACCAATGGAAGGGCATTATTCCAAAAGTGGAAATGTGTAAATTTGATGGAAAGGATTTCCTCAATTGGATTATTGAAATGGAAAATTAATCTGATCTCCATCAGATCCTAGTGGGACAAAAGGTAACCATGGAATCCTTATACCTAGAACCTAACTAATTTGTTTGGTATCGTTGGTTATGTTCTCAAAGAAAAAATATGGTCTAAATGTCACATGGATAGTTTTCACTGAAGAGCTTCAATTAAACTATATTTTTAGTGTTTCATAGAATTACTTCAGCCAATTAGAAAATTTATGACAAATAGGTTCAGTTAAGGAGTATTTCCATCAATTCCACAATATTTCCTTACGTGTGAAGGATATTACAAAAGAGTATTTTAATGACCTATTTCTTGGGGGTCTTAAGGACCACATTGAGCATGAGGTAAACATGTTTAACCCACTCAAGGTTTTTGATTCTATTGTCATGGAATGTAGGGCAAAGGAAAAATTTGTTTCCAATAGAAAATAATCCTTCTCTAACATAAAAGATCATAACACCTTGCCTCTATCATACCCTCGACTAGTTTGGCTGACACCTCAAAAAATTTAAGAAAAAATATCTAAAGGATTGTGTTTTAAATCTAATAGAAAATATGGACCAAATCATAAATATTCTAAGAAAAAATTGTTCTACATTGAAGGGACCAGTGACGAGGAAGAATCTGAGGAAACATCAATCGAGGAAGTGGAAAAAAATAGAGGAAGAATATGAATATCCTCAACCCACTATTTCATGCCATGTTATATCAATTATTAGTACTCCACAAACCCTTCAGGTTGTGGGTCATCTTAATAAGTATAAGGTGGCATTATTGGTTAAATCGAGGACCACACATAATTTCATCTATCATAAGCTGACAACAAGACTAAATTGTTTCATCTACCCAACACTTGAATTTCAAGTAATGATTACAGATGGTGGTATGGTCTAATGTTTAGGTAAATGTCATAAAATAAGACTTATGGTGAGTGAGTACACATTAGAATCTACAATTTTTTATATTCCCATGGGAGGAGCTGATATTTTCATAGGTATTTAGTGGCTCATAACTTTGGGCACCTTAGAGATAAATTTCCAAGAATTGTTCATGTGCTTTCATTCTAAGGGTAAACAGTTTGAACTTTGAGGACTACAATAAAAAGGTCCTTATGTGGTGAGATCTCACCAAATGCATAATATTATTAAAAAGGGGTCTGAAGTTTTTTAGCACAATTTTTCTCCATGGAAGTTTAACCACCAACAACAGAACACATCCTAATCTTTATAAGGTTCTTGATCAACATGCAGTTATCTTCAAGGACCCTAAATGATTACCTCCTGAAAGAGATCATTATCATGCCATTCAGTTGATTTCAAGAAGCCAACCCCCTAACATCAGGCCTTATGGATACCCATATGTGCAAAAGAGTGATATCGAGAAGATGGTGGAGGAAATGTTGGAAATAAGTATTATTCATCACAGTCAGAGTGCTTATTATGCTTCAATGGTGATGGTGTGCTGCAAGGATGGAGGATGGCATATGTTTCCAAACTACTGAGAACTCAACAAGTACGTAATCAAAGATAAGTTTCCTATTCTTGTCATTGATGATTTAGTAGATAATTTGTATGGTGCAACTTATTTTACAAAACTAGATCTACGTTCTAGGTATCACCAAATTAGAGTAAAGAAATAAGATATTCATAAGACATCCTTTAGAACTCATAAAGGGAATTATGAATTCCCAGTGATGCCCTTTTGTCTTACCAATTCACCCTCTACATTTCAGAGTTTGATGAATTCAATATTTAGACCATTCCTAAGGAAGTTTGTCTTAGTATTTTTTGATGATATCCGCATCTACAACAAATCATGGGAAAACATTTACAACATGTCAATACAGTCTTATAATTCTTAGAGAAACATCAACTATATGCCAAGCCTTCATAGTGTTCTTTTGGGATACAGGAAGTGGAATACTTAGGCCATATTTTTTCTCATGAAGGTGTTAATATGGACCCTCACAAGATCCATACCATGGTGGAATGGGAAGTCCTAAGAACCCTCAATAAATTATGAGGTTTCTTAGGTCTCACAAGGTATTATCGAATATTTTTAAAAACCTATAGCAATATAGCAACACCAATTACAAAATTATTGAAGAAAGACTCCTTTTAGTGGAATGAGGAAGCTTCTAGGGCATTTGAAAAATTGAAGGTGGAAATTTGCACCACTCCAGTATTGGAAAATCTAGATTTCTCCAAGACCTTCCTAGTTGAGTGCATTGCTTCAGAAAATGGGATCAAAGTAGTACTTATGCAAGAAGGACATCTTATAACATTTGAGAGCTGAAAAATAAAAGGAAAGAATGAGAAGGAAATTATGGAAATATTACATGTAGTCAAACAATGGAGACCATACTTTATGGATAGACACTTTAAGGTTAAAAATAATCATGATCATTTGAAATAATTCTTGGAGTAATGACTATCTTTAGAATAACAATAAAAATGGGTCACTAAGATGTTGGGGTATGAATTTGATATTGTTTATAAGAAAGGGAAGGAAAATTTTATTATTGATGCTCTATCTAAAGAGGGATGAGTATGTAGAAGCATTGCTATGTACCATCTCTATACTAAAAGAATATTGGGTAGATCAAGAAAGGGAACAATGATGGAAATATGCAAAAATACATACTCTTATTTAGAATCTCTAGGCAGATCCATTGCTATCAGAAAAATTTATATGGAAGGGGGATACATTATGGTACAAATATAGGTTATATCTATGTAAGAACTCTACACTTAAACACCATGTTATTTCATAGCTCCATTCTTCTCCACTATGGGGCCATTCTGGGTTCTTGAAAACCTATCATAGAGTTAAGAAGGATTTATTTTGGGAGGGGTTGAAAGGAGAAGTTCAAAAAAATTGGCAGAATGTTTGGTGTGTCAACAAAATAAGGGTGAGACCATTAAGACACCAGGTTTCCTCCAAAAATTTTCTATTCCTAGCAAGAGATGGGAAGAGGTGTCGATGGATTTCATCACAAGATTACCTAAATCAGAAGGGAAAATCATCATCATGGTTTTTGTGGATAGACTTATCAAGTATGCTCATTTTTGTGCCCTAGCTCATCCTTTCACAGCTAGTATAGTTGTCATCTCATTTATGTACATAGTTCAAAATCTCCATGGCACGCCCAAAATTATAGTTAGTGATCATGATCCAATATTTACAAATAATTTTTGGACTGATTTGTTCTCTTATTTGGGTACCCAACTAGCCCAGAGTTCATCTTATCATCCTCAATCACATGGGAAAATTGATGTGGTAAATAAATTTTTAGAGGGATATCTTCAATGTTTTACTTTAGATAAACAAGAACATTTGGTGTAATGGTTGCCACTTGTAGAATGGAGGTATAATACTTCATTTCATACCTCCTCCAAAATTTCTTCATTTCTAGTACTTTATGACTACCATCTTCCATCACTCATATCTATCTTGAAGGTGAAACCAAAGGTGAGAGCAGTCAAATATCACATTCAACACTAGTATGTGGTACTCTCTAGTCTTAGAGAGAATTTGGTAAGGGCTCAAAACTACATGAAGCAACAGGATGATCAACATCATAGTGAGTGACACTTTGAAGAGGATGAATTTTTTTGTATGGTTGCATCCATATAAGCATTTATCATTAAAACAAAAAAAGAAGGATAATAAGAAAAATATTAAATACTATGGCCCTTACCAAGTGTTGCAAAAAATTGGTAGTGTGACATATAAGTTGGAGCTCCCTCCAAGAAGTAAAATATATCTACTCTCTAGTCTTAAAGAGAATTTGGAAAGGGATACAAACTGTATGAAGCAAAAGGCTGATCAACATCATAGTGAGGGACACTTTGAAGAGGGTGAATTTTTTGTACGGTTGCATCCATATAAGCATTTATCATTAAAACAAAAAAAAAGGATAATAAGAAAAATATTAAATACTATGGTCCTTACCGCATGTTGTAGAAATTTGGTAGTGTGGCATATAAGTTATAGCTCCCTCAAGGAAGTAAAATACATCCAGTCTTCCATGTTTCTTTCTTGAATAAACTTATTGGGCAACACATTTCCACCAAGTCAGTGCTTCCAGAATTGGATGAGGAAGGTAGGCTCATATTGGAACCTGAAGGTATTCTTCAGACACTCACCAAAAGACTAAGGACTAGAGTCATTACCGAATACTTGATCAAGTGGAAGAATATGAATATTGAGGATGCATCATGGGAGGATGAAGCATTTGTGCAACATCATCCAAGGATTTCCAACATTGGGTACAATGTTTCTTTAAAGGGGAGGGGAATTTTACACCCTTAATCATATATCTTACATTAGATGTATATAGCTAACTTGTGGCTATTATAACTTCTTATCATGATGTATCTCTTTAATATATGTTATATTATCATTAGTGGGTCAGCCTTGGTGATGGACATAGCATATGAATAGTATATATAGGAGTTATTAGGTAGTATTTGATCATCTATTTGAGCATTTGAGTCTTATTGTATGGTTTTGAGGTTTCCCCCTCAAAGTGCCTAAGCTATTCTACTTGCATATTGAGATCATTTATCTACAATCTTGTGCTCTTTTTTGATCTATTTCTAGTGATAATCATATTCATATAAGTAATTTCATTACAGTGGTTACATTAATTAAGTGTAGGAAAGGCTTCATGGTTCAACTTTTTGCCCAAGTATGGATCAACTAAGGAATTGATTGGGAAAGTTGAAATCAACTAAGGTTGGGTTGAGTTGGTCAATCCTGAGCTTAACTATGAGTCTGAGATATGACATGGACATAGGAACCTGAATGATATGTGATTTTTCCACAAGGACCAATAATGGATCACTCAAGATCTCAAAACACTAAGGCTCGAATTAGCCAAGGCATTGAAATATCCAAAACCCCACATAATTGGTCACTAATATTGAATGGTTTGGGCATGAGAGGTTGTAAGGGGTCATTATTGTGGAAAGTTTTCATTGTTCCATGTTGACCGATTATGAAATTTTTTGGTCCTGGTGTAGACACTCAAATTTAACATTTCACTCTTTAACACTACTAGTATGACAATGCATCATTGCTAAGATAAATATAATTTCCTAATTCTACTTAGTACATTTTGAGGTCTTGTGTTTAGCTTATTTATCCTTAACACTAACAAGTCATGAAATTTTGAGAACACAATGCATAAAATCCATAGGCAAACATGAAGAAACATGTTCCAAACTTCAAATGGCCTATTTTCCTTCCTTGGGTAATACCGTACAAATTGGTCAGTATAGTACTTCTAATATTGACTAACTTGTATGGTCTTAGACCAACTTGTACTTCATATTTACTTTTAAATTAATATATTTTGTTGGGTTTTTAATCTCTCTATGTTAGAATTTCATTCATAAATCACCTACACAACAATATATAATAAAGTAAACACTACCTCATTTATTAACCTATAAATCCTATAATACTAGATTGATACACTCACTTTAAACACTTGTAAAAGGCACCCAAAGGATCCCTAAATATCACGATAGCACATCTACAATTATTAGGGTGGATATATTCTCAATGTTTAATCTCCTTACTAGGTCAAGGTAGTAATCTCCCTCATCTAAAAGCACTCAAAGTTCCATTCCCTATATATATTAGCAATAGTAAAAATCAATTCAAGAATTTTTAAGGATGGTTTTCAAACTTAGATGCATTCATTTTGATATCACATGATGAGTGGAGATTGACATACAATTTGAGGCCTCTTCGGATTAGTGCTAATGTCGATTGTGCATAGGGGTGCTTACAACCCAGCTAATGTTTATTTTGTAGGACTTATCACCCATGGATAGGATTTAAGATGATGATTAGAGAATTCAGAGAGCTTCACAACATAATCAAAAATTAGGGTTTAATAATGGAAAACTGTTTTAAAAAACCAGAAGTGATAGAAATTTGTAGATCCTATTATATCTAAGATTGTACACAAGGTGTGGGACTATATGGTATGGTCCTAATAGTTTGGTACGACCCTTTCCTAGTTCATTTTCAATGACAGTATTTAAAATGAATATTTTTTATAATCCAAATCTCCTTGTTCCAGTAGTGCATCTCCACAAAACCTTCCAAAAAACATTTGTAACTAGCTAAGTGTACTCATTCCTTTTGTATTCTTAAGTTCATGTCTTGTTTAGCATATATATTACTAGTATAAAATCATTATTTGTTAGATTTATTGCCATTTATGTCAAGGGTTAAATTCCTATTATCCAAAGCTTGTAGTAGAGTTTCTCTAGAGCTTGGTAACAATGCAACTTGTCCAGAGTTGAGATTGCTTATAGTGTATATCATTTATATCTATAAGTATAGATGGTTTGTAGCTCATTGTAGTGTGAATAATCCATAGCTCATATTAATTTTTCTCATATATAGATATAAGTATAAATGGTTTGGATCTCATTGTAGTGTAAATGATCTGGAGCTCATAGTAATGTTTCTCATTTGAAGATATGAGTATAAATGGTTTGGAGGTAGCAGTCTGGATCAATGTTTATCATTCAAATCTCACTCGTAATTACTCTGGAACTTGCTCGTAAAATTTTTGGAGCTCACCTAGAATGTTTCTCATCTGGAACTCAAAATATTTCTCAAAAAAAATATCATATAGAGCTTACAAATATTTGGTGAGGAGTTCATAGTTTGTTTGGTCTGGAGCTATCTGTATTAAGATGACTGAGGATCTTTCATGGAATTAGCATTTGAATCCCATATTTCCATGTTTTTATTTGAACTATGGCTGACGTTTTTGAATTTATATTCATAGAATGGGCCAACCTACATCTAGTCTTAATGCCCAATTTTTAAGAGGTATAATTAGGTATAAAATAAGATAAAGATGAAATAAGATATGTGCAATTGAATGGAGGATAAAGTAATTTTCTGACGT